>JACEFZ010001371.1:502500-827500 GCA_014155875.1 Cepaea nemoralis
ATCATCATCATCATCATCATCATCATCATCATCATCATCATCATCATCATCATCATCATCATCATCATCATCATCATCATCATCATCATCATCATCATCATCATCATCATCATCATCATCATCATCATCATCATCATCATCATCATCATCATCATCATCATCATCATCATCATCATCATCATCATCATCATCATCATCATCATCATCATCATCATCATCATCATCATCATCATCATCATCATCATCATCATCATCATCATCATCATCATCATCATCATCATCATCATCATCATCATCATCATCATCATCATCATCATCATCATCATCATCATCATCATATCATCATCATCATCAATCATCATCATCATCATCATCATCATCATCATCATCATCATCATCATCATCATCCATCATCATCATCTCATCATCATCATCATCATCATCATCATCATCATCATCATCATCATCATCATCATCATCATCATCATCATCATCATCATCATCATCATCATCATCATCATCATCATCATCATCATCATCATCATCATCATCATCATCATCATCATCATCATCATCATCATCATCATCATCATCATCATCATCATCATCATCATCATCATCATCATCATCATCATCATCATCATCGTGCACAAACTTCATAAAGTCATGAAGGTTGTGCGGATACTTTATTGACATCAGAAAAAACGAGTGCATTAACGACACAAAACAAATCTGAAAGTCTGATCACATAAGTAGCTGTTGCTGTATACAATTCACCGAGGAGCAAGCTAAGCTGGAGGCTTCTGATCGACAGATGCGTCGACTATTTCCACTAATGCCTCGTCATCTGTATCTTCTTTACATGCGTGGGGGTAAAAGGCGGGCCCATTTGCACCTTGACTCCCAAATATCTTTTCCCTAAAGTACTTGTGTACACTGTAAACCAGTTTCAAGACAAGTTCATCGTTGATAGTATCATTCCACTCTTACACCACTATTTGTACCGGCTCGATCATCACCTTGTCCTCTGGAAAGCGAACACCACGCATTGCTTCTTGATCCATTGCCGCCCTGAGGCACCTTTTCCTATAGCCAAGGGAAAGACAGAGCAAAACAGACAGATAGCGCATTCTAAAATACTGAGTGAGTCATCAGGTAAAGGCTGAAAAGATGAGTCAGTTTAGTGCCAAATCAATGGAGGAATCATTATTAGCAGTCAACAACAAGCACAGTTACATTCATTCTTGAACCCAGGTGGCATAGTGTTTAGGGCGCTGGGCTGCCAGGTCAGTGGGTCAGATTCAAGCTCCAGCAAAGGTTGCATTATTTCTAACCAGCATTGCTCTGGGGTCAGCCCAGCTTCATACAAAAAAAAAAGTTAGTTGCATATCCTTTACAGGACGTCACAGTCAATCCTAGCAATCTTTGGCTGTTTGTGATCTCTTGACAAGTTACGTTCAGTAGTTTGCCATTGCTTTCTGAACGGCAGGCACCCATACCATTTTATAAAAACCCAACGCAAAGCGTTCTGCTGCCAAATCACTGACAGCTGTGTTTCGAATGCAGTATGCGGGATCACGAACTGCGTCCGTAACCTCTTCACCACGGAGCGCGCCCTCATACAATGATCAACACAAATTAGTTAAGAATTGTCTGAGACGGAAAGGGGAGGAGAAGGGAACTGACCACCCACTTATTACCCGTGATCTAGAATATGAAGATACCAGACACTTCATTGCCAGACGGCAGTATCTGCAATGGGAGGCACTTCATTGCCAGACGGCAGTATCTGCAATGGGACTACTACATTCATCCTCGTCCCATGGCATTTCAGTCAAGTCAGTAAAGGAGCCCTTTACGCGTCTTAAGGCGAGTAGGGCATTTGGTGCTAGAGCCATGGTTCTATAAACCAATCGGCCCTCGGTGGGGGATGTGGTTATTTTCACAGCGACCACCTTTACAGCCCAAGTCATTCCTTGATACACATTTAGATTTTGTGGAACTGGGAGCCAGGTCACTCGTACAACCCAGGCCCGATACCAGTTGGAACCCATGACCATCGTGCCGGCTTGCCAACGTCCCATGGCACGTGGGCCGGCATGCGAGCGTCCCGTGGCACGTGGGCCGGCATGCGAGCGTCCCGTGGCATGTGATCGCGGATAATGTGACAGCAAGTCTGCTGGCTGGATCTGCAATCTTGTCAGAGCTGTTATGGATAGAGCTTGCCTGTCATTACCGTTACATGATCGGACTTCTTCCCTTTTCGTACACTTTCAGACATCGACATGAATATTTCCACAGACGACAAGGTTGGACAAGAAACGACACCTTTCAATAAAATAAATGAACACAATGAGAATGTTCAGACGGTGCTCCAAGCACACACGCAGACTCAATCAATAGGTAATTGGTACACTTGGTCCCTGTAGCCGACACATTTATCCCTGAGCGGAGTGGAGCACCTATGAACATGTTCGGAGTGCAGTGGTCATAACCCAAACTGAACTGGGTGTTGTAAAATAAAATTACAGCTTATAGAGAATATAGCTCACGAGGTAGAATACGTTTATCCGAATTTTATGTACGGGATAGAGTTTATTTATTATGAAAGATTAGTGTATGAGTTTGAGTTAATCTATAAAGACATCATTATGCGTGCTGTATGGTACAGCTATGAGAATAGAGTGCACGGAATACAATGTATGTATTAGAATAGAGTGCACAGAATCTATTTTATGTATTAGAATAGAGTGCATGGGAATGTCCAGCATGTGAGGTAGAGTAAATCCTTGAGACTATAGAGAATCTGAATAAAGAATGCAAGGAACCTTCATGAGGAGCATGGCAACAAAACAGAGCAAGTAACAATCATCTGACTCCACAGTGCAGGCTGAAATTCTATATGGTTAATACACTAAACATAGGAGATAATAATGACAACAGAAGAAGTGGCCGACCACGTAAACGATGAACAGAGGGAATAGCAGACTCCATTTGAACCTCGATATATGAAGTCCTTAAACGTGTGCTCTCCCTCTGTTTATACTTCAACTCGACGCCGCAAGGTACAAGAGGAACAGGATGAGAGAGAGAGAGAGAGAGAGAGAGAGAGAGAGAGAGAGAGAGAGAGAGAGAGAGAGAGAGAGAGAGAGAGAGAACGAACGAACGAACGAACGAACAAACTTTATTTTAAAAGGGTAACAAATTGGGAACGCAGGCCCATCTTACATTCGGCCCTTTCAATCACTCATCTTTCATTCCTCAAATGTGCATGTTACATTAACTTAGGGGAAAAAAACATTGTCAAATGGATTTTGTAAGCATAAGCAATGCATATTACGCATGATACATTCACATGAGGATAAACAACACTATCAAATGAAAGTTGAAACATAAACAGTGTATATTGCAATGTTGTGAGACACTTCCCCCATCCACCCTCATATCCCGCAGCCACCAACACATCCCCCACCCACCAAACCTCCCCACCCACCCACACATACCTCCACGCACTCACACAGAACCAGACAAACATACATGCCGCCACCCACCCACTGATCCCCCACCCACACACATTTCCACACCCACACACACACATCCTCACACACCAAGAAGAAGAAGAAGAAGAAGAAGAAGAAGAAGAAGAAGAAGAAGAAGAAGAAGAAGAAGAAGAAGAAGAAGAAGAAGAAGAAGAAGAAGAAGAAGAAGAAGAAGAAGAAGAAGAAGAAGAAGTAGAAGAAGAAGAAGAAGAAGAAGAAGAAGAAGAAGAAGAAGGAGGAGAAGAAGAAGAAGAAGAAGAAGAAGAAGAAGAAGAAGAAGAAGAAGAAGAAGAAGAAGAAGAAGAAGAAGTAGAAGAAGAAGAAGAAGAAGAAGAAGAAGAAGAAGAAGAAGAAGAAGAAGAGAAGAAGGAGGAGGAAGAGGAGGAGCTGAAGAAGAAGAAGAAGAAGAAACCAGAGAGAGAGAGAGAGAGAGAGAGAGAGAGAGAGAGAGAGAGAGAGAGAGAGAGAGATGAGCGAAGCTGGTACGATAATAATTAATCATTAGGTGCAGAAGTGTCTTGACCTATGCCAGCTCTATTTCAAGCCACACTTTGAGGAGATGACCAGGGTGTTAGCTTAGTTGCTAGTGAGTTCCTGGTAATGTCACGAGCACGGCCTGACGCGGATTCGACGCCTGGGCTCTTCGCTTGTCACATTGAGGGTAAGACAGACTGTCTCTTCCTCCTTGCTCTAGGCCTACATCACACAGTCAAAGCAGGACTCCGCCACGTTTCAAATGACAAACAAATTGTATGTGTGTATAGATGTCAACACGCTCAAGTTAACTGCTGCTTTGCTTGAACAAAATTCAGTTTATTTCCGAAGGTGTACGAAGTAGATTACAAACAGTGATTACACAAATGATCACTTCTTTGTGCAGGATTTCTTGAAGTTGGTGGGTACGAGGAGCTACGATCCAGATACCTCTCATCCTACCCCAACACCACACTGCAGCATCTTGGACGAGACGACAACTACTCTTACACACAATGCGGCATTCCTGCAGCAAATTCGTACAATCTTCTAAGACCAGCAGATGATAGTAACCTTCCTTGGACAGGCATTGCCTTTGGCCTGACAATATCATCCACGTGGTATTGGTGCTCGGATCAGGTTAGTGCTTTTTGTGATTTGTGTGTATTCTTTCAGAATCTGTACTTGTGTTGTGGCCAAGTGGCAGGTTCTTTGTTCATCACACTGAACACTGAATATGAGAACCGACATCTTTGAACTCATGAGATTCCCACACATTTACCATCTTGACAGCCCACTGAAGAGTTCCCCTACTATTTATTTCAGATGCAATCTGGTTTATAGTCTGCCTGATTTTTCCCCACACGCTCTTATATCATCCAGACCCTCTACTGACTCCATTCTGAGCCAGTATTTTTAGACACGGATACTCCGTCTGTTCAGCTGCACTCTCCATCCATCCCAGAGTGCCTTTACCACCTCATCTTTATCATAAAGTAGCTCAGCACCCAGAGGGGCAGCAGCAGCAGCAGCAGCAGCAACAGCTAATCTATCAACCTATTAATTGCCCCCCTCCCCCTGTATCTACATACCGTAGTCAGAAAATCCATGATGTGCAGACAATCTCCGTTCCAATGAGCTATGCTAGTAACTCCATCGGGAATATGCCAGTTTCCACATGAGAGAGTACAGTTTACGGAGTAGTCAAATGAGTAATCCACTCTTTTACACGTCTGAAGCTGCATTGGGCATATGGTGCTTGTCGGATACTTTTATAAACCAATTTTGATTTGGTCAGTATCACAGCGGCCGCCTTCACTTCCTAAAACATTTCCTAATTTCCAGTTTAGGCTGGGTCAACTTTGAAGCCCAGGTCAATTTAAGAAATCAGCCATGATGTTGATTCGAAACCATGACCACCGGGCCTGAAGGCGAACGTGTTGCCACTAGTCTACCGCGACTCCCTACACGGTGTACAATAAATCAATTATGTTAATATAGTATATGTGATATAGCAGTCTAAGATGATATAGTGTAGACTGTACGGCACACCTATAATAACAGAGTGTATGAAGTGACGTAAATATGAGAATATTTTATATGAGGTCCAGTAAGTTTATAAGAATACAGTGTTCAGGATTGGGTAGATCTATTGTGAGAGTGTAATGCACGACATATCTTACACCAATGAGAATATAGTGCACCGGATACAGAACATCTAAGAAAATATTATGTATGGGGCAGATACATCTACGATAATATAGTGCACGGGGTGAGTACATCTTTGAGAATATAGTGCACTGAGATGCGTATGTCTGTGAGAATATAGTGCACAGAGTTGCGTACACATATGAGAATGTAGTGCACGGGGTTGAGTACATCTCTGAGAATAATATGTACGCCGTAGGGTACACTTATTATAATGGATATATTGCACAGAGCTGAGAACAACTATTTTGAAAATATTGTGCACGGACTTGAGTACAACTATTATGAGAACATAGTGCACGAGGTAGAGCACATCTCTGTCAATATTATGTAGGGAATAGAATGCATTTATTATGAGAATATGGTACGAGAGTGAATACATTTACTATGAGAATATAGCTTATGAGGTTGAGTACATCTATAATAAGAACATTATGCATGCGTATAGTACAGTTATGAGAACAGAGTGAATGGAGTACAGTGTATGTATTAGAACAGAGTGCATAGAGTAGGGTGCAGTCATAAAATGTAGAGCATGAGAGGTAGAGTACATCCTTGAGAATATAGTGCATCCGAATAAACAATATACAGCACTTTCCTCAGGAGCATGGCAACAGAAAGATGAAATCTGGTCATCTTTATCAAATTTTCCGCTTGTTGTACAAGAGTCTAGACACCGCTTCCTCTAAACTCTGTGCCATAGCTAGAGAGACCAGCTTGCGTCATCAGTAAATAGGACATGTGCCGGAGCTACGGAGTGCGTGCTCCATGCTCAGTGTCATCTTCAACAGCCAGCGGAGAGAGAGTGTAGAGAAGAAGTACTATTGGTATTGGGTCTCATAGCGGGCTATTGCCGATGAGGACAGAGCACATAGGGAATGTGCGAATTGCTGTGATGTCGAGTCTATTCTCAACACAAATATAATGTCAATCCAAACATCCTCTAAACTCTATGCAATAGCTGGGGAGAAGCAGCTTCCGCCATGGGTCTGTGATGTGATATGACCATTTCTTGTTGTAGACTTCAATGCACGGAGGTTGTGGTGACCAGACTTTCCTGACTTAGCAGGCGACGAGCCCAGGCTTCGAAACCTCGTCCGACCATACTCATGACATTATCAGCGCATTTCCCTCTCAACTTCGCTAACACGCCTCCTATAGACAAACTTGAGTCGTCAGTAACTAGCGCAAGTAGAATGTCACGCCAAATACAACAGAAGAACATTTTTACAATTAATTATAAACATGTCTAGATATAAGAAATTATTTCTAAAATCCAAGATTCACATAGAACTGCAGACTATAACTATTTATGTCGGTAGAAGCATATACTCAAAGTTCACCCGCTGCAAGATCTCTGGTAAATTATCTCAGGTAATGTTCAGCGGATTAATTAGTCAACCTAGTGTATACACCAGTTTTCTCGCTACATTAATTTATACAGGATTTCTTTTCATGAATGTATTTAGTGGTTACTCGTCCCTACGTTATTTTAACATTTTACGTTTGTATTTTCATCTGTAGGTGATTGTACAAAGAGCCCTGGCTGCCAAAAATCTGACTCACGCCAAAGCTGGTTGTCTTTTAGCTGCTTACCTGAAATTCTTGCCTTTGTTTCTGATTGTCTTCCCTGGTATGATTGCCAGAGTTTTGTACACAGGTAAGATATTACTTTAGATAACAAGGTATGATTGCCAGAGTGCTGTACACAGGTAAGATATATTAATTTAGATATAAAGGTATGATTGCCAAAGTTTTGTACACAGGTAAGATATATTACTTTAGATAACAAGGTATGATTGCCAGAGTGATGTGCACAGGTAAGATATATTACTTTAGATAACAAGGTATGATTGCAGAGTGCTGTACACAGGTAAGATATTTTAATTTAGATAACAAGGTATGATTGCCAGAGTGCTGTACACAGGTAAGATATATTACTTTAGATAACAAGATATGATTGCCAGAGTGTTGTACTCATGTAAGATATATTATATTAGATAACAAGGTATGATTGCCAGAGTGCTGTACACAGGTAAGATAGATTACTTTAGATAACAAGGTTCTCACCACGATGTGTCTCCACCTTGCCGTGGTGGGGGAGCTTGCGCGTCCCATCGACCCCATGTGCTTGCCGATGGATGAAAACTATATATCGGACAGCTCTTGGGATAGGGACCAGACTAAGAGAGACACAACCTGCTGCTCTGCAGGTAGACTGAGGATAACAGTCAAACGATTAAATCAGGTACACGAAGGCAGAAGACCTTGGTCCGGACAAAACTATAAGGCTCTCTGTCAAGGGCTGTGGCTGAAGCCACAAACCCGCGGATCTGAGAGCCGGGCCGATACACACCTACCGATAAATAGAGGTACTGAGCACGCTACATGCCCAGTTCTGATACTTGTTTGAAGGCTCTCAGCTGGGGTATATGACGGATTCCCGGATGAGAGGGCCTGGCCGTTTCTCGCTCACTGCTGCTCGGAGGTAAGGTGCTGAGGCGGCAGCACATGTAGCCTACCTCGTGAGCGAGAATAAAAATGCAGAAAGTGTCCCAGTCGAATGAAATGGCTACGAAAACTGTCTGTATCTAACACATAGAGTGTAGACAAAAGTGAAAAAACGTCTCAATAACACAAAATGGAACGCACGGCTATCGAATCCATTGCGTGGTCCGAAGTCAAAAGCAAAAGCTTACCGAGCGGATGTCGCCCGCAGTCTGACCGTTCCTGGTGTGTGCTTGAGCGACCAGTAAGTAACAAGCGAGATGCCCAACACATGGAAGTGAGGAACTAAAGCAGCCATGAGCAGGACGTCGCAACTCCTTGGGTGAGCCCAGTCTCAGAGCAATATGTGCCGGCTCTGCAATTATGGAAGCCTCCTTGGATAGCCTTGGATAGGCCCATGGTCTGCCCCTGCCTTCCCTTGAGGGTTAACCGTGATGTCGATGATCGTTCTGTCTTGACCAGCTGAGATGTGGGCGACATCACAACAAAAAGTCTAACGTGCCTCGAAACCCGAGGAAGCTAACCTCATTAAAAAATGCCTGCTGAAGCCGGAAGTGCCGTCCTACGGGTGGCAAACTAAAAATTGGCACTACGCATTTACGTCCGAGTGAAATGTCTCGTCCGAATGTCTCTCGTGCTAGGAACAGCTCTGACTACCTAGTTTCCGAATGCCGCTCTTGTTCGGAACAGCTCTGACTAGGTAGTTTTCCGAATGTCTGTCGTGCCTGGAACAGCTCTGACGAGCGCAACGACAAGCACATGTCCGAAAACTCGCTGAGTGGATACCGTTTGCAGACCTGTCTTGTTTTGTGCGGGAACGGCCCGGGGCGGACGAAATTACCAATATATTGAAGTGAGGAATTAAAGCAGCCATGAGCAGGACGTGACGAATCCCTTGGTGAGCCCAGTACTAGCGCGCTATGTGTCGGCCCTGCAACTATGGAAGCAACCTTGAATGGCGGAAAATGCTATGGACTGTCCCTTCCTTCTCTTGAGGGATGACCGAAGTCCTCGACTGTTCCAACTTGACCAGCTGAGATGTGGACGGTACCACAAAAGTGAGAGTCTCCCAGGAATGCTAACCTGGTCAAAATTGCACGCATAAGCCGGATGTGTTGACCTAAGGGTTTTCAACCCAAGGGTGCCTAACGCACACCGCAATGACATCTGAAAAAAACACTCCGGATGAACGAAAAGAAGAAGAAGATAACAAGGTTCGATTGCCAGAGTGTTGTGCACAGGTAAGATATATTACTTTAGATAACAAGGTATGATTTCCAGAGTGCTGTACACAGGTAAGATATAATACTTTAGATAACAAGGTATGACTGCCAGAGTGTTGTGCACAGGTAAGATATATTACTTTAGATAACAAGGTCTGATTGCCAGAGTGCTGTACACAGGTAAGATATATTACTTTAGATAACAAGGTATGATTGCCAAGAGTGCTGTACACAGGTAAGATATATTACTTTAGATAACAAGGTATGATTGCCAGAGTGCTGTACACAGGTAAGATTATATTACTTTAGATAATAAATATGATTGCCAGAGTGATGTGCACAGGTAAGATATATTACTTTAGATAACAAGGTATGATTGCCAGAGTGCTGTACACAGGTAAGATATATTACTTTAGATAACAAGGTTCGATTGCCAGAGTGCTGTACACAGGTAAGATATATTACCTAGATAACAAGGTATAATTGCAAGAGTTTTGTACACAGGTAAGATATATTACTTTAGATAAGGTATGATTGCCAGAGTGCTGTACACAGGTAAGATATATTACTTTAGATAACAAGGTATGATTGCCAGAGTGCTGTACACAGGTAATATATATTACTTTAGATAACAAGATATGATTGCCAGAATGCTGTACATAGTTAAGATATATTACTTTAGAAAACAAGGTATGATTGCCAGAATATTGTACATAGGTAAGATATATTACTTTAGAAAACAAGGTTATGATTGCCAGAATATTGTACACAGGTAAGATATATTACTTTAGATAACAAGGTATGATTGCCAGAATGCTGTACATAGGTAATATATATTACTTTAGATAACAAGATATGATTGCCAGAATGCTGTACATAGGTAAGATATATTACTTTAGAAAACAAGGTATGATTGCCAGAATATTGTACATAGGTAAGATATATTACTTTAGATAACAAGGTATGATTGCCAGAATGTTGTACATAGGTAATATATATTACTTTAGATAACAAGATATGATTGCCAGAGTGCTGTACACAGGTAATATATATTACTTTAGATAACAAGATATGATTGCCAGAATGCTGTACATAGGTAAGATATATTACTTTAGAAAACAAAGTATGATTGCCAGAATGTTGTACACCGGTTAGATAGCTTTAAACACAGAAACTACAAACATCATGTTGCTCTATTCATTGCCTGGCACCTCGTCAAGTGTATACTGCAGAGTTATATACTAGGTGAAGTGATTAAGTAAATAATATTTAATCTGAAACAATTTTAAAACACACAGTCACAGGTATTGCTCGAATGTGGAACATCTGTTATTCCCACGGTCATTTAAACTTTAACACGAACTCTTTCTGTTTGCACAAATCAGGCTGGCACTGCGTAATTATTAACGCCTCACGATATTCGAGCAATCGTTTATTGTTAGCCCAATAGTATGTCAGGCAATAAATCGTTCAACGTATTGTTTATAGCTTCTGTTTATAAATTCGCCCAGGGAATAATTCTTTGATGCTGATTGGTTGGGAATCCTCTGAGGGATTGTGATGTAACTGTTGAGTTCGATGTTTGCGAATTCTCTGAAGGACTATGATGTAACTGTTGAGTTCGATATTTGGGAATTCTCTGAAGGACTGTGATGTAACTGTTGAGTTTGATGTTTGGGAATCCTCTGAGGGACTGTGATGTAACTGTCGAGTCCGATGTTTGGGAATCCTCTGAGGGACTGTGATGTAACTGTTGAGTCTGATGTTTGGGAATCCTCTGAGGGACTGTGATGTAACTGTTGAGTTCGATATTTGGGAATTCTCTGAAGGACTATGATGTAACTGTTGAGTTTGATGTTTGGGAATCCTCTGAGGGACTGTGATGTAACTGTCGAGTCCGATGTTTGGGAATCCTCTGAAGGACTGTGATGTAACTGTCGAGTCCGATGTTTGGGAATCCTCTGAGGGACTGTGATGTAACTGTTGAGTCTGATGTTTGGGAATCCTCTGAGGGACTGTGATGTAACTGTTGAGTCAGATGTTTGGGAATCCTCTGAGGGACTGTGATGTAACTGTTGAGTCAGATGTTTGGGAATCCTCTGAGGGACTGTGATGTAACTGTTGAGTCAGATGTTTGGGAATCCTCTGAGGGACTGTGATGTAACTGTTGAGTCAGATGTATCATCGCTCAGGTCGACCAGCTGCATCTATCGGTGGTGTGAGGTTGGTGTAGATACTCCCCGCGACCCCGCATATAATTACCATCTCTATATAAACCGAGTTGCAGAGCTCTCTTCCCTCCTCCAAGCGCAAGAAAAGATAAAATAAAAGCAATGTATCAAGGACAAACACAAATGACGGAAAACACATCTCATCTCTTATCATCTCATCATGTTCCTCTTGTACCTTGCGGTGTCGACGTGAAGTATAAACAGCGGGAGAGTGCTCACTTATGGGCTTCATGTATCAATATTCCCATGGACTCTGTTATTCCCTGCGTCCATCGTTTACATGGTCGGTCTCTTCCTCTGCTTCCCTCTGGTCTGTACATCATTGTTTGTTGTCGTATACTGTTAGCTGGTAACCTACTTGCATGGCCAAACTATTTGACTTGCTGCCTTCTAAGACAATCTATTGCAGCTATAACCCCCACTTTAGTCCTGATTTCTTAATTATAACATTTATTAGCGTTGACTGTGTTATTTGTAACATGTATCTATTTCAGACAGGTTAGCGTGTGTTGACCCGGAAGTGTGTCAAGTTGTATGTAAACAAAATAGTTGCGGAAACATTGCCTTCCCCACTCTGGTGCTGGAGCTCATGCCGGTTGGCGTGCGAGGCCTCATGCTGTCAGTGATGATGTCCGCCCTCATCTCCTCTCTGACATCCATATTTAACAGCAGCAGTACCATTTTTACAATTGATATATGGAGGAGAATTAGAAAGAATGCCACTGAAGTGGAGCTCATGATAGTTGGAAGGTATGGATGCTAGAGTTAAAATTCTAGAATCATAATCTTGCGTAATATGATATCACCACTAAAAGATTAAACTAACTATGTCTGTGCGTATTGTTGGTTTGTCGGGAATGTTGATGGCTTCACTTTTCAGAATGACACTGATGAGCATTTAGTGGGTTGTGCTCAATATTTAAAACACCAGCACTGCTGTTGTTGATGTCTTCGAAAGTTTACGTTCAGTAGTTTGTCATTGTTTTCTGAACGACCGCCTCCCATACCATCACGTTAAAACCCAGCGCGACAAGGTCTGCTGCCAAATCGGTTTCGAACGCGGGTAAGCGGAATTACGAACCGCGCAACGAAGACCGGCAGCTTAAACGATTACGTTCTCTAAATATACAGATACTACTTCAAAGTTGTTTATGCCACACAGCGATATAGCATAGTATATATTTTGTAAGATGCTCGACTTAGACGATTTAACATGAAGTTAATAATACACAACACTGCCGCTCATCAAGCTACTCTGTCATGGTCCATTGAATTCCATTTTTGGGGGTAGTTAATGTTATCTTCTAATCCAGTCCATAGGCATTGGGAATAATTAAGGTGAAAAAGACATCCCTGTCGCATTCCTTAAGTCAAGAACGAGAAGTCAACATTTTAGTCCAACTGACCGCTGTAGGGGTTGAACCGGCTAACTAGACATCAGCTCATCGTATGTTTAAGAACGAGCGCTATTATCCATTCCGCTTGTCTACACATCGATTAGTTATTTGTCAGTAGTATCCAATAATATTTTCAGCTAACAACAGAATGCGGTCTCTCTGGCCGAGGGGTTACACCACTTTCTTCGTAATCCCGTTTATCACGCAGAGTCTCGTAGCGGGGGAGAACTGGAAGCAGTTCTACCCCCGCTGGTGACTTGCGGGATAACTGAGCCGGCCGCTCAGAAAGCAATGGCAAACTACTGAGAAGAATCCCAAGAAATCAACAGACAGCTGAAAGATGCTGCTGTTGACAGCGATGTCCTGTAAAGGATATGCGAATTTAAAAAAAAATGACAGAATGCGAACATGCAAAATAATAGCCATACTTTGACCAAAACTCTGTTGGTAAATTTGAGAAAAATAAAGATACGTTTTGTTGCGTGATTGTTCTTATCTGTCCCCAGACTGTGTGTGATCATCCTAGTGGCTATTGGCATTATCTGGATTCCTGTGCTACAAAGTGTGACAGATTTAGGTTCACTACGTGCAGGCATCACCAGTTTCCTAGCTCCTCCCATCTGTGCGGTCTATGTGCTGGCAATCTTTTGGAAAAGGACCAATGAAAGGTGAATGAATGTAATGAAACGTGATAGTAAATGATAATATAATGGGAGATCCGGGCGGATTTACTAGGAACGAAAAGTAAAGGTGACTTGGTCAGGAAACAATACAGCAGTAAAGGACCCAAGCTTAAGGTTTGTTCACAAAGGCCATCGGATTTGGAGAAATTGCTGAAACAAGTGTTATTTCAAGCGAGTAGTCTGAATGAATAAACTGTGGAGCATTGCAGTTCAGTGAGGGACTTTTCTAACAAAGAGGAAACCATTCTGGGCAGTCCATAACTAGATCGGTCACACAATTTTATAAATCAAGCTCCAAACAACCTAATGACTTGCACACGTTCATCGAAGTCATAAGTACATATGTTAATTTGCAATTAACACTTAAACACAACATCACTATTTATTAAGTATTCTTCCCCACACCAATTCAAAACAAAATAATCAGTTATGATCTATAATCAGTTAACATATTAAAGGTGACAAAAGGCATCTCCGTCTCACTCTGTTCTTATTTCAAATTCCACCTCTGTTTACCTTCATGAAGGACTCTTCACCTCATGTCTCTATATTTTGTTTTTCATTAAGATAACAATTTTCTATAGAATTTCACAATGCATCATCATTTTCTGATTCCCTATCAACGCTATTAACGGCTTTTTCATAGTTCACAAATTAAATTTAAAGTATTTAGTTCAATGTAACTATCCTGTCTATGAAGGATAAATCTGGTCGAAAGCCTGCCTTCTCATTATTTTGTTGTTTATCATTACATTACACAATGGTATAGAAAACCTAATAGCCTAAACCCAATTGAATAGTGAAAATTACAACTTATATCTTAACATAGCAAAAACAAAGATAATGCATACAGATAAAACTACTATGGAGAAAGAAATATATGTTAATGAGGAAAAATTGGACGTGGTGGAAAATTTTGAATATTTTGGGTCATTGATAACCAACAACGGTAACACAATGAAAGAAATTAAACGACGACTATCAATTGCTCTTCAAAGACTAAAACAGCTGAATAAATTATGGAGTGGGACAGACAGAACTACAAAAATGAGATTTTTAAGAGCATGCATCTTTCCCATTGCAATATATACGCCTGTGAGACCTGGACACTTACTAAACAAGCTGAACAGTGCATAAATGCCTTTGAATATAAATGTTATAGACGAGTTCTAAGAATATCTTGGATAAAGAAAAAAAAAATAAATGCATCCATACTCCAAGAGCTGAATATTGAAGAATGTTGGCTATTAAAGACGATAAAACAAAGAAAATTGAAATATTTTGTCACTTGAAACAAAAGTTTGGAGAGAACAATAATAGGAGGGTATATGCCTGGGAAGAGGGGAAGAGGAAGGCCAAAGAGAAGATGGGTGCAGGATGTGGCGGATGATCTCTAGATGGGTGTATAAGACGCGGCACATCTTGCTTATGATCGAGAGGTTTTCCGGAAGGTTGTTATGGGAGCGAGGTTCTGCAAAGGACATGCTACTGAATGAATGAATGGATGAATCATTACATGTCTTAGTCTCTCCAAAAGGACCATGCTTAATATTTTCCCAGAAACTGTTAGTAAAATTATTTCTCTATAATTTTCACACTCCTGTAGGTTCCATTTTTTGGGTCAGATATCCTATGGTCGTCTGCTGATATTTCTTTAGTTTCTCATGATTTTTCTAAATTACCAGTGCATTACTTCCGCTGAGGTGTTTACGATAGTTGTATCAGCCTCTACTGGGATGTCAGCTGGGTCAGCAGCTTTCTCATCATCCAGTGGTTTGATAGCTTTTCTGATTTCTTGTCAGATGTTTTTTTTCACAGTTGATATCCAGTTCCACTTCCGCCGCATGGGTATCAGGCGCGTCATTTGGCACTGGTCTGTTCAGAAGATCATCAACTTATTCAACCCATCTGTTAATGCGATCATTAATGCTGACGAGTGCTTGCCATTCATTCATTCATTCATTCATTCATTCATTCATTCATTCATTCATTCATTCATTCATTCAGTAGCATGTCCTTTGCAGAGCCTTGCTCCCATAACAACCTTCCGGAAAACCTCTCGACCATAAGCAAAATGTCCCGCGTCCGATACACCCATCTGAAGATCATCCGCCACATCCTGCACCCATCTTCTCTTTGGCCTTACTCTTCCTATCTTCCCAAGCATATACCCCTCCATTACTGTTCTCTCCAAACTTTCGTGACATTTCAAGTCTGTTTCTTATTTCTTGTCTATTACTGTTTAAAAAAGAAAAAATGAAATATGTCCACTTCAAGTGGTCCCTGGGGAAACCATATTTCTTTAGTAAGCTCTGACCAAATGTAAAAAGTTAAAGAACACAATTAGTGATGGATATAACATATAAAACAATTTTAATAGCAATAGCAGGAGTTTCAGATATTGCTTCATCGAATGATTTCTCCGCTGACTTTTATTTTCAGGGTGCCTTTTGGGGTCTCGTGATTGGTCTGTGTATTGGTCTGATCCGGTTTGCGTGGGAATACTCTTACAAGAACTACCCTTGTGGTGAAGTGGACAAAGGCAACAAGCCAGACATCATCAGCAAAGTTCACTACCTACATTTTGGCATCATTCTGTTCGCAATTGTAGTTGCTGTGACCGTTGTTATCAGTCTGCTGACTGCTCCAATAGACGACGTCTATGTAAGAAACTTCTTGTTCATTTTTGGCTATGCCAATATAATAGATGGTTGTTCATTTTTTTTTTTGCGTTCTCTCGCTTTGAATTCAAATTTTATCCACATAAGCGCCACTACTTCTAGTGCACTGGACAGATTTTTCCTTATGGATTAGCTTTCCCTATTACCAGTGTCCCCCGCCATCAGGCGAACCCACTCCGACTTATGAGGTACTTGTAATTTACGCCCCCAAGTCAAGAACGAGAAGCCAACATTTAGTTCAACTGACTAGTGTAGGGGTTGAGCCTGCTACCTCGACATCAGCACACTGGAAGTTTAAGAATATAGCGCTCTCCTCCATTCGTTCATGCTGACCGCATCGTACATTTTTATAATGTCTGGCGTTACGCTGAAAATGACTAAGTGCTTTCGGACAGCGGTTCGATACCAGCTCTCAACGTTCGCTACAAGAGGAAAGGACTGACCGCCTCTCCCTGAGTGCACCCAGGACTACACCACGTGACGGTCCCAACACGTCACACACACACACACACACACACACACACACACACACACACACACACACACACACACACACACAGAGTATGTCCCTGCTACAGGGCGTTGTGTGGAATTTACGTTGTTAAACCAGGTCAGTTAAACATACATGTTGTCAGATGATGATTTGGGTTAATCAAATGTCACTTGCTACATCACAAGTCATTCACATGTACTTGGTATATCACAAGTCAATCAAATGTCACTTGCTATATCACAAGTCAATCAAATGTCACTTGGTATATCACAAGTCAACCAAATGTCACTTGCTATATCACAAGTCAACCAAATGTCACTTGCTATATCACAAGTCAATCAAATGTCATTTACTATATCACATTATATTTCTTAATTTTGCATCTCTTTAAGGTCGTTTATATTTCCGCATATATGGTGCACAATTTGCTTTCTCTCTAACGTTACGTATAAGTCAGTTGTTTCCAAGATTTGTTTTTCAAAATACATTGTTTTACGCTAAATATTTAAACATTTATAACAAGGACAACAGGTGACAGTGGTTATTGTTCCGCTTGGACATCTGGTGCGATTTCTTCTGATATCGAAACTGATAGAGACTGAAAATGGTTAATGATTACATACACTTGAGGCAACTCCTATGCATTTGAATTCCCATCCTAGGAGGGATTTTTACTAGCAGAGCTGGCACACTGGTCCTCCTAATTTTTCGAATTCATACGAACACGTTAGACTTCCGATACACTACCCTAGATTCACAGGAAGAGCACCATCCCCATTGTCCTTATTGTGTACAACTCCACATCATCATTCAGTCTGACACGCTATTATACATGTAGATGCAAAAGTCGTACGTTTAAGCCACTCAGATTCCTTGTTGTCATTTACTGCTGACCACAGCCGCGGTGGTATAGTGCGATGACCTGCTAAAACATAAGTCCGGATTCAACCCACAGCAGAGGTTGGATTATGTTTTATCACACAAGCACGAGTCTGGGGTCGACCCAGCTTCATAAACATCGATACCAGACAATTTTCAGATATATTTGACAATTGTCAGGGTTGGACAGGTGACAAGGAACGAAACTGATCACCCCACCTTATATTTCATGGCCTAGAATATGTGAAGGCCCAACACTTCAGACCCCAGAAGTAGTATCTATTATAGGACGACCTTTTACCATTGACCTGACTGACTGTTCTCTGTACATTACAGCTTGAGAGGCTAACTTACTGGAGTCGCTTCAGCACCAAGCAGAGAATAGATATCTCAGAGGTAGATGAAGAAGACGAACCTAGACCAGAATCTACGGAAATATCTAAGCCACATCAGGATGGTAAGCCAAGCGTCTACTAATACACTAGTTGTATGTACATTTAGTGTTGACCGTTCTAAGAGAGATTCGAGAGTTGTGTGTTGTCCACAAATATTAGACCAAAACCAAGCTGCAGCATTGATTATGCAATAGCAACAGTCTAACGAGGGCCGCTGTAACCTAATGACTGGACACACGCTTGTCGGCGCGGTGGTCAGGGGTTGGATCCGCATCGAATGTTAAAACTTGACCTTAATAATATGGGCCTAGCACCATACGTCCAATGGACCTTAAGGCTTGTAGAAGGGTAATGTGCTTACCTACTTACTTACCTAGATACCTACTTAATATCTACCTACCTACCTGCCTGCCTACATACCTACCTACCTACCTACCTACCTTTCTACCTACCTACCCATCTACTACCTCCCTGCCTGCCTGCCTGCCTGCCTGCCTGCCTGCCTGCCTACCTACCTACCTACTACCTACCTTCCTACCTACCTACCTACCTGCCTGCCTGCCTACCTACCTACCTACCTATCTACCTACCTACCTACCCTACTACCTCCCTCCCTGCCTGCCTGCTTTGCCTGCCTACCTACCTATCTACTACCTACCTACCTACCTACTACCTACCTACCTACTACCTACCTACCAACCTACTACCTACCTACTTACCTACCCTACCTACCTACCCTACTACCTACCTACCTACCTCACTACCTACCTACCTACTACCTACCTACTACCTACCTACCTACTACCTACCTACTACCTACCTACCTACCTACCTACTACCTACCTACCTACCTACTACCTACCTACCTACCTACTACCTACCTACCTACCTAATACCTACCTACCTACCTACCTACTACCTACCTACTACCTACCTACTACCTACCTACCTACCTACTACCTACCTACCTACCTACTACCTCCCTGCCTGCCTGCCTGCCTGCCTGCCTACCTACCTACCTACTACCTACCTTCCTACCTACCTACCCACCTACTACCTCCCTCCCTCCCTCCTTCCCTCCCTACCTACCTACCTACATGCCTGCCTACCTGCCTGCCTACCTACCTACCTACCTACCTTCTTACTTACTTTCAGGGAAAACTTGGAGCTTTGGGAGCTTGACGTGAGCCTGTGTTCGAATCCTCATCGAGGGGCGTTAATAGCCAGTGTGATACTAATCACATGACACATCAAGTGCCGTTTGCTTTATAAAAAAATAGTTCTAGCTAGCACATCAAATGTGGTTCAGTGTGTGTATAAATGTACTATACTTGACATGGAAAACTGAATGAAACCTAAGGCTGTTCAACAGACCACACTATGTCTATCCATGGGTGTAAGCATTAATTAACATGCAGAAGACTACAATGACGTAACAATACAAAAAAACAAAACAAATATAGGGGGTCCTTCCCTGCACAGTTCGCGGCGACTGCACTAGCCAGGCGGCCTTAATTCCTCAGGCTCAAAGACCCCTCTGTTATACACCGCAAGGTACTATATTGGCAGTAAATGACTATTTTTTTATATACTGGGTTCTGGAGTTGAAATTGTGTCAAGACGGCTAGTATTATAATGTACACCAATCCTAACTATATTTGAGATGAATGAAAAAAGTAGAAGGTGGAGAGGGGAGGGGAAGACCTACGACACAGACATAAACAGTGAAAATAATTAATAACATAACTGCATAGAAACTAAGAAATACTTTAATGATAAACAATAACCTCAAACACGAAGATTCCAGAATGATCCAATGGAACACCAGTGTCCAACTACCAGATTTACAGATCTAACCGGTGAATAGTTTAATTGGTTATAAATGAAAACGCAATATTTATAACAAAAGTGAGACAAGTAAACATTTTGATAACATGCATTTTCTCCGTGACAACATAAGTATTCTGAATCATGAACCATATCTTATAACTAGCGAAGAAAACAGAGACTTTTAAAATTAAATGTTATAGGAAATTATTACACTACCCTGGACCAAGAAAAAGAACAATACTGACATTCTACAAGAGCTGAGCTTAGAAGGACATCGACTCATAAACTGCACAATGTAGGAATAACTGCAACACTGAGATCGTATTACACGTTACAGAGGCTTATACAGACACGAAATCAAAGGGGTGGTTCATAGAAGAGGAGGGATATTTCTACCAACACCGACAGTGGAGACAGGACATTAAAGGACATTCTCTACGTGGTAGAGATGAGTGGGGAACAATATTAATGTAGAAGTTACTGGTGCCATGAATAACA
This sequence comes from Cepaea nemoralis, assembly GCA_014155875.1. Lineage (NCBI taxonomy): Eukaryota > Metazoa > Mollusca > Gastropoda > Stylommatophora > Helicidae > Cepaea > Cepaea nemoralis. The sequence goes on from JACEFZ010001371.1 coordinate 523,039, forward strand.
CACCCAAGGGATTTACATCGGGATGTAATATTCATTTAGTTGAGGATACTAATAAGGCAGTTATAGATCAACATGGCCGAATGAATAATACCGCTCGCTCTTAAACATCCGTTGTACTGATGCCAAGGTAGCGGGTTCAACTCCTACACCGGTCAGTTGGACTAAAATGTTGACTTCTCATCTTTGACATTGGGACGTAAATTACAAGTACCTCTGAAGTCGGTGTGGGTTTGTCTGATAGTGAAGGGCAGTGTTAATAGGGAAAGCTAATCCACACGCATAAATCAGTCCAGTGCACTAAAATTGTAGCACGTCTATGTACTACGCTTGAGTACAAATTGTGCGAACATAAACAAAGAACATTAAATGTATATATTGTACTTAAAAAATAAAAAATAAATAAATAGTACTTTATTTGTATTTGTTTTCCGATTGTCTTAGGTTATGAAACATTGCCATGGTATAAAGTTGCCTGCCAGTGGATCTGTGGCATTGAGAAGATGTCACCGGAGCACCACATGACAGACGCTGAGATGCGAGCTATAGAAGAGAAGCACACGTCCATTTATGAAAGCAAGACTGGACGATGGGTCCTCAATATGAATGCGATATTTCTGACGACCCTTGCAGCATTTGTCATCGGGTTCTATGCATAAAATACAGAATAGTTACAATAGTGATACCATGTAAACATGTTAGGCGATTTCTAAGATGTAGAATATTTACAACAGTAATAACAATGGGGAGATGTTAGGCGATTCCTCAAATTTAGAATATTTTCAATAGTAAGAATTATGTAATAATATTAGGCAACTTCACAATAAAAGCAACATAATTATCAGTATCAGAGCTCGCTCATGGAACAATTTATATTTATAATTGACTATGAATTTTGTATATTTATTTATAAAGGAGTGGAATAATAATAATAATAATAATAATAATAATAATGAAAAGAAGAAGAAGAAGAAGAAGAAGAAGAAGAAGGAGGAGGAGGAGAAGAAGAAGGAGGAGGAGAAGAAGAAGAAGAAGAAGAAGAAGAAGAAGAAGAAGAAGAAGAAGAAGAAGAAGAAGAAGAAGAAGAAAGACGTAGTCATAGAAGAGGAAGAAGAAAAAGAAGAATCAGGTCTATTTATTGGTCGTGTTCGTTTACTTGAGTTCAGTAAGTCTTGATGTTGTATTTTCAGTATATTAAATTGTCATATGAGTAATTAGGTGTTCTTGGTTGTATGTTCGTATATTCCATTCTTTACCAGATGAAAGCTGCAATAGATGCCAAATTTTCCATTAAAAACAATGTGGAAACCCACTTATTAAACAGGCACCAAATACATGTTATAAAAAATATTTCACATAAACATTCCGGGAAGCGAACGCGGCCGGTGTGACCCTGACCACATCACCGATCGGCTGCAGATTGGTCTACACAAATAAGGGACTAGCGCCATACGCTCATGCGTGTACTAATGGTCCTTTACTTCTATTATTCTACATGAGATTCTACGTCGTGTGACAGGGCACATGATGATGATGATTTACATTATAGTAACATTATCCTGATCTCATAAAAATGCTATCATAAATTTCTTACACATGGCCATTTGCATAGGCCAGTTTTAATAATTTAAGAAATGTTATATTTAGTTAAAAGAAATGTGTACTTGTATATGCATGTGAAACATGGACAATTAGCAGAGAAGCTGGGAAGCATCTATTGGCAGTGGAAATGTGGTTGCTGAGGAAAATGCACAGAGTATCATGCACGTACAGAAAAAAAAAAAAAAAAACTAAGCAAAGAAACACATGAAAACTGTAAATTGATTAGAGAAATTATTCATGGACAGTCAAGATTTCTCGGGCACGTTGTAAGGAAAAATAAACTAGAAAACTTAGTGACAGCTGGTAAAATGTATAGAAAAGGACCAAGGGAAAGACAGAGAGATAACTACCTAGATGGATTGGCCACGTGGCAAAATGGGACAAGGAAACAGACCTGATCCAAGATAATGTAGGATGGCGTACCGTGACAGTCCAGGTTGATTGGAATGCCATGATGATACAAAGAAAGTACGCCTATACTATTTGGTAATATAATAACTGAAAAGATACTCAAATGCAATTACAATATATAATATTGAAAGAAACAGAATATTGCATGCAGAAAAACAATTGTAACAACCATAGATTCTCTCACGATCAGCATGTGTAGACGTAAAGTTGACATTTGATCAATATTGATCTCATAAATTCAGTGCTTTCATGAAGGTCACATTTACATGTTGAAGTCACATTTCCTGGCAGCACAAATCACTTTTACAAAAAAAAAAAGGATATTCTTGCAAAACTTTCTGTGATATCACAATAATGATAAGAAAAGCAGCCATGAAAAATTAGAATCACGTACGAAGAAAGAAACAGTTAAAAAAAAAAAGAACAGAAAAACAAGCGTTACTGACATTTAAGCAAAATAAACTTGGGTAATACATAATGAATACATAACAGTTTTCATGTCCTAATAACAAACGCATTGCTTCTTGATTTGCATACAGTAGCTGGATGACTAATGACTATAGCACATTCGTCCTATCGGACGAGATAGTCCTTGAACTTGACACTGACTATATAGGTCTTTGATCGCAGTCTTTGTCTCTAGAAAGAGATCCTCTAACTACGTCATGAAGCTTGAGACCAACAACTAACTGTCGGCTGCTCCCCAGCTCCATCCACCACCAGCTCACGTGTTTCGTGTTAACTTGATAGTGGGATATAAACGTGTGTTCCACCTCATCCAATGGATAGCTGACAGCAGTCATTTACATCACACTTTGCAGTACTCTAAGTTTCCATCTCAGAGGTTTACGTCACAAGGATGAGAATCATTCCAGTGGCATTTACATAGCTGTTTTTCAAACCACCACTGTGAGCTAGTCTGCACTGATGCTGCTACTGAGTACATACAGACACGACAGTAGGTGAAACGATTGCTCATGCGATCGACTTTGAAGATGCACATATGGCTGTCGATTTAATCTATCAATATGTATTAATAATGTATATGTAAAGTATAATGTATGAACGAGCTGATAAACTTGCTGGATCTGCAACCCTTATACCCCCCCCCCCCCCCGCAGATGGGCAGCCCATGGATCGTACTGATGTTATTAACTCCCTTGGAGAGATGTCGAGAGCGGAGGACTTTGACGTCAGTGAATCCACTTCATTGTGCAGAATGAATGACGCGGGTGTAAGAATTGGCACGTACAGGCATGAGACGCACATCGGGAGAACGAGTAGCCTCATCAACAAACAAAGAACTGACACTATTAGCCGCCGGACGCTGATGCAAATGTTGAGGGAGTGGGTGTGTGTGTGTGTGGGGGGGGGGTATCTGAGCACCCATGAGCTTGTCTGGAGTGCAAGGATAATACCCCAACAGATAACAGACAACATTGTTTGCAGGCTTATGAAGTAAACTCGTGAATTGTAAACCGAATAACGACTGTATTGATAGAAATATCAATGCTATTTCAATTAGGCTTATTGTGTGCCACGGTGTAGAAGTCCCCAACTGCAAAAAAACAAACAAAACAAAAAACAAAACAATCAACAACAACAACAAGAAAAGTTAATTGCATATCCCTTACAGGAAGTAACAGTCAATCCAGAATTTTTGGCTGTTCGTGATTGATTGATTGATGTAGGAACCGACATCACAGCATTCGGGACATTCCCATAAGCGCTCCGTCCCCATCCTCAGCAGCCAGCGAAAAGTTCCAACACTAATAGTTCCAGTAGCAATCTGATTATATGTCCGTCTCGCCTTTCCTCTGAGCGTCGAGCGTCGGCTAGATCCCCTCGTCACACACCGCTGCCTCATTCTTACCAGACTATGGTGATCCATTTGCTCCTCCGATTGGCTGTTCGTGATTCCTGGGCAAGTTTACGTTCGGTATTTTGCCATTGCTTTCTGAACAAACAACACCCATATCATTCCATCAAAAACCAACATAAGACGGTCTGCTGCCAAAACGCACGCAGCTGTGTTTCGAACATGGTATCGGGATTACGAACTGCCCCCGTAACCCATTCGCAACCGAGTAGGCCTGCCACTATAAGGGTGTTGTCAAATATTCAGTGGGCTATAGTTGAGTTGTTGAGTTGAGTGGAGATGAGTGGAGATGAGTTGAGTTAAGTTGAGTTAATAACTGACATCACTGCATTCAGGACATTCCCATACGTGCTCCGTCCCCTCGTTCAACAGCCAGCGAAGAGTGATACTACTAATCGTTTACACCGCTTTCTGATTAAAAGTTCTCCTGGTCTTCCCTCTCAATTTTGATATATATCAGTGGGCTATATCACTGAGACAGTGGAAGCCACGGAGACCCAGTTTCATAATGTCGTGTTTACGATGTATTGCTGGGTATTTTGCATCTTCCCATTGTGATTTGTTTTTACAGCATCTAGGATTTTCCTTACAAGTGTTCATACACCACAAGCCCCCTTTGCTCCTGTCTGTTCTGTCTACTTTGAAAGTTTGATAGCTCCAAATCGTGATATGTATTGCAGCTTGTATGCGGGCATCATGTCAGTAGCACATAGCAATACCTTTCATACATGGGACAATATCTAATTATGTCCTTAAGGTATTGACTCCTGCATTGCAACTGACGACAGTGAGAGAGTCCTTGTTGTTCTAGATATTTAGTTTTCATTTCTGTTTACTGGAAATACATAATAGGTGAGGGACCTCCTGTCTCAAAATCTGGTATTTCAATCCGTAATTTAAGATTACACGTGTAGACGTTGTGGTATAGATTGCAGTGTAGATCGTGGTATAATTTTTTTGTTTTTGTTTTTTTTGCATATCCTTTACAGGACATCGCTGTCAACATCAGCATCTTTCAGCTGATTGTTGAATTCTTGGCAAGATTACGCTCAGTATTTTGCCATTGCTTCCTGAGCGACCGGCTCACATACCCCGTAGTTACCGACGCGGAGAGAACAGCTTCCAATTCTTGCGCAACGTCTCATTACTTACGAGAGTATACGAGATTACGGAGAAAGTCGTGTAACCTCTAGACCAGGGAGCCGGCAGATCGTGGTATAGATTGTGGTATAGATTGTGGTATAGATTGTGGTATAGATTGTGGTATAGATTGTGGTATAGAGTGTGGTAGAAATTGTGGTATAGATTGTAGTGTTGACAGTGGTATGGATTGAGGTATAGATTGTGGTATAGATTGTGGTATATTTTGTGGTATAGATTGTGGTATAGATTGAGGTACAGATTGTGGTGCAGATTGATTATGGTATAGATTGTGGTATAGATTGTGGTATAGATTGAGGTATAGATTGTTGTATAGATTGTTGTATATATTGTGGTGTAGATTGTGGTATAGATTGTGGTATAGATTGTGGTATAGATTGTGGTATAGATTATGGTATAGATTGTGGTATAGATTGTGGCATAGATTGTGGTGTAGATTGTGGTGTAGATTGTGGTAAATGTTGTGGTATAAATTGTATAGATTGTGATGTAGATTGTGGTATAGATTGTTGTATAGATTGTTGTATAGATTGTGATATAGATTGTCGTATAGATTGTGTTATAGATTGTTGTATAGATTGTGGTATAGACTTAGATATAGACTGTAGTATAAGTTGTGGTACAGGTTGTCGTATAGATTGTATTATAGATTGTTGTATAGATTGTGGTATAGATTGTGTTAGAGATTGTGGTATAGATTGTGTTAGAGATTGTTGTATAGATTGTTGTATAGATTGTGTTTGAGATTGTTGTATAGATTGTTGTATAGATTGTCGTATAGATTGTGTTAGAGATTGTTGTATAGATTGTTGTATAGATTGTGGTATAGATTGTGGTATATAATGTGGTATAGATTGTCGTATAGATTGTGTTAGAGATTGTTGTATAGTATGTTGTATAGATTGTGGTATAGATTTTGTTAGAGATTGTTGTATAGATTTTGATATAGATTGTGTTAGAGATTGTTGTATAGATTGTTGTATAGATTGTGGTATATATTGTTAGAGATTGTTGTATAGATTGTTGTATAGATTGTGTTAGAGATTGTTGTATAGATTGTTGTATAGATTGTGGTATAGATTGTGGTATAGATTGTGTTAGAGATTGTTGTATAGATTGTGGTATAGATTGTGTTAGAGATTGTTGTATAGATTGTTGTATAGATTGTGGTATAGATTGTTGTAGAGATTGTTGTATAAATTGTGGTATAGATTATGGTATAGATTGTGGTATAGATTGTCGAATAGTGTGTGTTAGAGATTGTGGTATAAATTGTGATATAATTTGTGGTGTAGACTGTGATATAAATTGTAGTATAGATTGTGGTATAGATTGTGGTATAGAATGTGGTATAGATGGTGGTATAGATTGTGGTATAGATTGTGGTGTAGATTGTGGCATAGATTGTGGTGTAGATTGTGGTATAGATTGTGGTAAATGTTGTGGTATAAATTGTATATATTGTGGTATAGATTGTGGTGTAGATTGTGGTAAAGATTGTTGTATAGATTGTTGTATAGATTGTGGTATAGATTGTCATATAGATTGTATTATAGATTATTGTATAGATTGTGGTATAGACTTAGATATAGATTGTAGTATAGGTTGTGGTACAGGTTGTCGTATAGATTGTATTATAGATTATTGTATAGATTGTGGTATAGATTGTGGTATAGATTGTGTTAGAGATTGTTGTATAGATTGATTTTGTTAGAGATTGTTGTATAGATTGTGGTATAGATTGTGTAAGAGATTGTTGTATAGATTGTTGTATAGATTGTGGTATAGATTGTGTTAGAGATTGTTGTATAGATTGTGGTATAGATTGTAGTATAGATTGTGTTAGAGATTGTGTTAAAGATTGTTGTATAGATTGTTGTATAGACTGTGGTATAGATTGTGTTAGAGATTGTTGTATAGATTGTTGTATACATTGTGTTAGAGATTGTTGTATAGATTGTGGTATAGATTGTGTTAGAGATTGGTGTATAGATTGTTGTATAGATTGTGTTTGAGATTGTTGTATAGATGGTTTTATAGATTGTGGTTTAGATTGTGTTAGAGATTGTTGTATAGATTGTTGTATAGATTGAGGTATAGATTTTGTTAGAGATTGTTGTATAGATTGTGGTATAGATTGTGTTAGAGATTGTTGTATAGATTGTTGTATAGATTGTGGTATAGATTGTGGTATAGATTGTGTTAGAGATTGTTGTATAGATTGTGGCATAGATTGTGTTAGAGATTGTTGTATAGATTGTGGTATACATTGTGTTAGAGATTGTTATATAGATTGTGGTATAGATTGTGTTAGACATTGTTGTATAGATTGTTGTATAGATTGTGGTATAGATTGTGTTAGACATTGTTGTATAAATTGTGGTATAGATTATGGTATATATTGTCGAATAGTGTGTGTTAGAGATTGTGGTATAGATTGTGATATAATTTGTGGTGTAGACTGTGATATAAATTGTAGTACAGATTGTGGTATAGATTGTGGTATGTATTGTGGTATAGATTCTGGTATAGAATGTGGTATAGATTGTCGTATAGATTGTGTTAGAAATTGTGGCATAGATTGTGGTATAGATTGTGGCATAGATTGTGGTGTAGATGGTGGTATAGATTGTTGTATAGATTGTGGTATAGACTGTGGTATAGATTGTGGTATAGATTGTTGTATATATTGTGGTATAGATTGTGGTATAGATTGTCGTATAGATTGTGGTGTAGATTGTCGTATAAATTGTATAGATTGTGGTAATAGATTGTGGTGTAGATTGTGGTGTAGATTGTGGTATAGTTTGTTGTATTGATTGTGGTATAGATTGTGTTAGAGATTGTTGTATAGATTGTGGTATAGATTGTGTTAGAGATTGTTGTATATATTGTGGTATAGATTGTGTTAGAGTTTGTTGTATAGATTGTGGTATAGATTGTGTTAGAGATTGTTGTATAGATTGTTGTATAGATTGTGGTATAGATTGTTTTAGAGATTGTTGTATAAATTTTGGTATAGATTATGGTATAGATTGTTGTATAGATTGTGGTATAGAATGTGTTAGAGATTGTGGTATAAATTGTGATATAATTTGTGGTGTAGACTGTGATATAAATTGTAGTATAGATTGTGGTATAGATTGTGGTATAGATTGTGGTATAGAATGTGGTTTAGATTGTGGTATAGATTGTGGTATAGATTGTGGTATTGATTGTGGTATAGATTGTGGTATAGATTGTGGCATAGTTTGTGGTGTAGATTGTGGTATAGATTGTGGTAAATGTTGTGGTATAAATTGTATAGATTGTGGTGTAGATTGTGGTATAGGTTGTTGTATAGATTGTGGTATAGATTGTCGTATAGATTGTGTTATAGATTGTTGTATAGATTGTGGTATAGACTTAGATATAGATTGTAGTATAGGTTGTGGTATAGATTGTCGTATAGATTGTGTTATAGATTGTTGTATAGATTGGGGTATAGACTTAGATATAGACTGTAGTATAGGTTGTGGTACAGGTTGTCGTATAGATTGTATTATAGATTGTTGTATAGATTGTGGTATAGATTGTGATATAAATTGTGTTAGAGATTGTTGTATAGATTGTGTTAGAGATTGTTGTATAGATTGTGGTATAGATTGTGGTATAGATTGTGTTAGAGATTGTTGTATAGATTGTCGTATAGATTGTGTTAGAGATTGTTGTATAGATTGTGTTAGAGATTGTTGTATAGATTGTTGAATAAATTGTTGTATAGATTGTGTCAGAGATTGTTGTATAGATTGTTGTATAGATTGTGTTAGAGATAGTTGTATAGAGTGTGGTATAGATTGTGTTAGAGATTGTTGTATAGATTGTTGTATAGATTGTGTTTGAGATTGTTGTATAGATTGTTGTATAGATTGTGGTATAGATTGTGTTAGAGATTGTTATATAGATTGTTGTATAGATTGTGGCATAGATTGTGTTAGAGATTGTTGTATAGATTGTGGTATACATTGTGTTAGAGATTGTTGTATAGATTGTGGTATAGATTGTGTTAGAGATTGTTATATAGATTGTGGTATAGATTGTGTTAGAGATTGTTGTATAGATTGTTGTATAGATTGTGGTATAGAATGTGTTAGAGATTGTTGTATAAATTGTGGTATAGATTATGGTATAGATTGTGGTATAGATTGTCGAATAGTGTGTGTTAGAGATTGTGGTAAAGATTGTGATATAATTTATGGTGTAGACTGTGATATAAATTGTAGTATAGATTGTGGTTTAGATTGTGGTATGGATTGTGGTATAGATTCTGGTATAGATTGTGTTAGAAATTGTGGCATAGATTGTGGTATAGATTGTGGCATAGATTGTGGTGTAGATGGTGGTATAGATTGTTGTATAGATTGTGGTATAGACTGTGGTATAGATTGTGGTATAGATTGTTGTATATATAGTGGTATAGATTGTGGTATAGATTGTCGTATAGATTGTGGTATAGATTGTCGTATAAATTGTATAGATTGTGGTATAGATTGTGGTGTAGATTGTGGTATAGTTTGTTGTATAGATTGTGGTATAGATTGTGTTAGAGATTGTTGTATAGATTGTGGTATAGACTGTGGTATAGATTGTGGTATAGATTGTTGTATATATTGTGGTATAGATTGTGGTATAGATTGTTGTATATATTGTGGTATAGATTGTGTTAGAGATTGTTGTATAGATTGTGGTATAGATTGTGTTAGAGATTGTTGTATAGATTGTGGTATGCTGCTTTTAAAAAAATGCTGCACATTCTTTGCAGGACATTGCTATCAATCCCGAGCCCAGGTTAATTTTATTCTAATAATAATGTCTAATTGTAAAGCAATTTTACCTTCAGACTCGTTTCTGAACGAGAAGTCAGCGTTTAGGTTCAATGTAAGAAACGATCCCACTACTCCGTCATCAGTTCATCGTTATTTCAAGGACTAGATCTCTATTCCATTCGGCCACGTTGACCTCCACATGCCTTTTACGTCCTCTGCAAATATATTAAGTGGTGTTTCTCAAACACGTATTATCACCGCTTGACGTTGATGATTGTATCAAGCAACAGTAATAGGAGAAGAGGCAGGGGTGGACCTACACGACTAAGGACACAGGGCATTAAAGTCACCTCGGACAGGGAAATACATGAGGCAAGGTGACTGGCCAGTGACAGAGTGTCTGTGACTTCCTGCAAATGGCTTTCTACATGATGATATCAAGTTAGTTGCACGTTCTTTACGGGAAGTTCAGTCAACCCAAGCATTTATTGCTGTTTCTAATTTACTAGGCAATGTTAGTTCACTAGTTGATCACACAGTGATCAACTAGGGTTAGTATTACATTGTAAGAAGGCAGATTATGGTGGTCACTAAGAAGAAGGAAATACTACAATGTTCCATTGGCACCTTGCCGTCTTGACAGACGATAGTTTGTGCTTTAAAAAGGCATAATAACTTTTAACTATGGCGGTAGCGAGTGTGACTGATAAGGCCAATTTGCGCTGTAAATGTCCGTTCACAGTGGGTGCATGTGAACACGTGGTCATTTCCACCATCATGCACCATCTTACGTCTCAAACGCTTGGTGTGTGACTTTTCTGCAATAATTTTCTCCTTTGACTTTATTCCATTTCTGATATTTGCCCTCCATGCAACACGTTCAGCGGCGACTTGCTCCCAATGTGCATTATCAATGCCTGTATCAATCATGTCCCGACTACAATGTAATATACAGGTAAATGGGAATATTCTCAAACAAGTGAATCGTTACAATTATATCGAAACAGTCACAACATCTGATGGGAGATGCCTTGAAGAGATTAGAACAAGAATCGCCACGGCGAAAATAGCCTTTTGCAAGATTAAAAACATACTGACCAATAAAAAGACGTCAATTGCTACGAGAAAAAGAGTGGTGGGGTGCCTCATAGATCCTGTGCTTTTATATGGATGTGAAGCGTGGACAATGAGCGGTCAAACTCAATAACATCTGATGGCTGTGGAAATGTGATTTCTGATCAGAATGTAAAGAATCACATGGACAGCCAGAAAAATCATCGACCAAGTTCTAAAAGAAACAAAAGAAAATCGTAAACTGATTAGAGAAATTAGACGTAGACAGTCAACATTTTTGGACATGGGTTATGAGAAGAAATAAATTGGAGAACTTGGTGACAACTGGCAAGATCGAGGGTAAGAGAACAAGAGGAAGACAGAAAAGTAAATACCTGGATGGCTTGAACACGTGGCGTGGTCGAGACAAGAACACTGAGTTGAACCACGACTCTGGTGATCGACGAGTGAAATGGCGAATCATAAACACCCACGCTTACCGGCATGGCACATCATGGATGGTTGGAGTTTGTCATTGCTTTCTAAACGGCCGGTGTCTCACATTATTGAACTCAACGCCAAACAGCTGATGTTGAAACCTCTACTCGGAATGTTAGGGAATTGTGAAACTGCACGTGCCACAATCCATTAGACCACATACGCTGTTACATGATAATGCATCAAATGAAACAGCCCGGACTTTAATTGTAATAAATAACCTCAATTGGCGCTTGTTAACATATTAAATGTATCCAGATACCGGTGGAACTAGTTGAGTCGAGCTAAGAACCGACATCGCTGCACTCAGGACATTCCCATACGAGCTCCGTTTCCTCGTACAACAGCCATCTGGTTAAAAGTTCTGGTCTTCCCTCTCAGTTTTGAGAGTCCCTCAGAACCCAGCCGATGACCCGAAATTTCATTCTTTCCACATACGGGTTCCATGGAACTAGTTGAAACAGGACAATGCCACTTCCGAGAAAGCCGGATAAAACACATACTTTATATGGAAAATCGCATGAACACTTGCGTGTATCACTATACGGCATCATACCTCGATTGGAAGCTCGGGACCCACTGAATCGATTGCAAAAAACAATAGCAAACTAAGCGATCTGACCTAAGTGACCTATGTGACCATGAAAAAGAAATAAGAACTTCAAATGGAGGTCCTGAAGATGTGGGTATGTAGAAGGATCAAGAAACAACGGTGACAATGAAAAGAGACAATACTCAACCAAGGACGAGAGTGGAAGACACAAGATTTGAAAGAAGAGATAGATCTGGAAGATTTAACAACAGTTCAAAATACAAGAGAGAGAGATGGAGTCACTGTCTACTGTCTGACTACCGATCAATAACTCCTTGAAAAAAAAATAAAACAACAGGGCGGGAAAGTATCAACACCAAACCTTACAAGTGCGCGAATCTGACCAGACATGAAAAGTAGCAACAAAAAAGACATTAACACCAATCCATAAACGCCTAGAAATCAGGAAGCGAAACACGCAGCTCTAGGCCAGCAGAAAAGAAACACCATAAGGGCGCTAATTATAATATGTCGACAGACCGACACTTGAACGAGGCCTGAACAATTTCATCTTAAAGGCAGCAGTATCATCAGCGGCAGAATCCGTATTTCATGGAAAATAAAACAATCAAATACAAACTGGTAATGAAAAGAGTGAAAATATTTCGGCCACGTTAAAAGAATAACATTCTTATAAAAATGTTTTCTGGAGGGCAATGTTTGAATGCATGCGAGCAAGAGGCAGACAATTATAAAGTGGGAATATAACATCAACCTGACAGAATGTACAATCACGGCGAGAAACAGACAGTGGTGGAGATCCATTGCAGCCAACCTTTAGTGTGGAGACGGCATCTGACTGACTAACATATGTGACCTATTTCAGCCGGCCTATCTCGATCTTAGACCGGATATACATATGCCCGCATAGTGTGATTGATAAGCAGTCAGTGAAATACACACAGGTAGTTGCTATTCTACCATTGACACATCTGAGACAGTGTTCAAGAATATGGGATCTGGATAACATGCTGTTACTGAGAAATATTCTACTAATGTGTTAGTAGCGATGGATTCAAATGGTATATTTTCTTATAATCGACGAGTTAACCTGCAGTTAGTTATAAGGCTCTCCTTGTGTTACGTGTGGCAAGTTAATCGCAGAACTGATTAATTGGCACATTTGATTTTCCGATTGTCTAAGCTTGCGGGATTGCGAGTCACACACCTGTATGCCCTCCATTGCTGGGCACAACACCGAGACTTTGTGTTTACAGTGCATGTTGTACCAGAGAAATACTATTCGTTAGTCGTTCACATTCTGGAGGTCAGCTGGGCCGAATAGATAAGGGCTCCCGTTCTTAAACTTCCGGTTTGCTGATGCCGAAATAGCAGGTTAAACCTCTACACCGGTCATTTGTACGTCTCGTTGACGTCTCGTCCTTGACTTGGGGACATAAATCACAAGTACCTCAGAAGTCGGAATGGGATTGCCTGATGGTGAGGGACACTAGTAATAAGGAAAGCTGAGCCACATGCAAAATTCAGCCGGGTGCTCAAGAAGTAATAGCACATGTATAGGCTAGAAGGTGAACTCAAAGCGAGCGAAGGAAAAACAAAATTCACATTCTAAAATCTGACTTTATAAATACATGGCAGTGCTGCAGCAGTAATTTAATATTTCCTTGAAAAAAAAATATGTTAATACAGCTGTAGCATTAACTTAGACACAGACTGTATATACTGCACAGAACCTCCCCGGCTCTTTCTGGACGCGATTGTGTTAAGATGTCTTAAAGTTTTGTGTTTTGTCCCGAAGCTTTGTGGTTATAGCTTCATGCATTCTTGGAAATACCAGTTTGTTTAAAAAAAAAGAAAAAAAAGAAACACCAGTCATTCCGGTAGCGAGAACCCCATGTGGGTACGTGAAGTGGAAGTGTCAGGAACATCGTATATTTCAGGTCTGGGTGCACGGAGGAATGGGTGGCCCATTTTTTCTCTCTCGTAGCGAACATTGAGCCCAGGCCTCGTATCATCATCAGACTGCGCTCATGCCATTGTTAGTGCAACATCCTAACCGTTACGGCATAGTTCCTGTTAATGTGTTTACGTCGCTGGATTGTTAGGAAACTTCTGATAGGGTCATTATTTTAACCAACTGGAACTGTACTGGCTTCTAAAGTGTCTACAGTTTTCACAAGTATTTTAAATTCTTATTACATTAAAAGAATGGTTTATTATATCGCATCTATTGCTGTGTGGATGTAGTTATATTTCACAACTGTTATCGCTTCAACGACACACTGTCTTTCACGTGTGAATAATGTTTTCTTAGCCAATTCAGTGACCTCAGTGCTATCCCCGCAGTTACTGTCGGCGGTGATCCTGAGCCTTCGATGTACATTTTTACGTTATACATACTTTATATCCTGGCACTATTTTGATGTTATCTGTCCGTTGAAATCTTTGACGTTCTCAAACTCCTTTGCCCCTTATATTTTGCTTCAGAAGATATCATGCATGCGTTTGTTATGTGCTCTGTTTCTTTAACTGATGTTTTTCGCGCATGATAGCTTTTTATTTTTCTATAATGTTGCATATCCCTTACATGACGTTGCAGTCAACACTAGCATTTTCCAGCTGCTGTTGATGTACTAGGCAAGTTTTACGCTCAGTAGTTTGCCATTGCTTTCTGAATGACCGGCTCACATATCAACGTAGCGCGATCCGCTGCCGAATCTCGCAAAGCTGTTTTCCCTACGTGAATATATGGAATTACGAACAACGTCGTTAGCTGTACTTTAGTAAAATAGGTTTGAAAAGAATATTTTATTTTACCCGGATATCTCAGTAAGTACCCCAGTCTCCAGCGTTAGATTACATAAGCTGATAGATTACACAAGCTGATAGATTATATAAACTGATATATTTCGCATACCGATAGATTGTCCAAGCCGACAGATTACACGAACCGATAGATTACATAAGCCAATATATCACATACGCCTGTAGATTACATAAACCGTACGACTACTCAAGCCGATAGATTACTCAAGCAGTTATATTACACAATCTGATAAATTGCATAAGTTGGTAGACTACACAAGCCGATAAATTACACAAGGATAACTCAGTACAGTGCACGAAGTTGATCTAAGTCTGTGTATAACAGAATCGCACATGTAATAATTTTGTTGGGTAGCTTCTAATTCCGAAACTTTGCCAGGGTACAACGAGCACGCGAGTACTCCCGAAGGCTTGATATTAGATCAACAACCCCAAGATCACGTGACCGCATACCATCGTTTTTCTAATTGTGTAAAATTCCAGACAGTTAACTCCCTAAAACTAACCTGGCCTGCTTGAGGTTGAGGCCAACACTGTAACCTGTGATCTTGTCCATCCCTTTCCTCCCTAGTTACGCATGATTAATTCACAGAGAAGTTGTATCCGTCTATCATTGATCAAGCAACTGCTGAGTAAAGTATTTTATGCTCTAAAATATACTTATCTTGCTCTAATTTCATAAATAATGTATCATAGCTGTATAATAATTTGACCCATATTCTCAAAAGCTCATAAACATGCCTGGTTTCAATATCATTCATGTGAAATGTTTGTAATGTTTGTATTCGCTGTTTATCAATTTATGCAACGTATGTATTTTCTGCAGGTCTCCATGGCTAAGGTCTTACGGACACGATTCGTAAGCCCGTTTGCACGTGTTCGAAACACATCTACGACCGATTTGGCAGCAGACCGCGTTGCGCTGGGTTTTTCACATGTTGGCATGAGAGCCTGTCGTTCAGAAATCAATGGCAAGCTACTGAACGTAAGCTTGCCAAGACATTAACAACAGCAGTAAAATGCTGGTTTTGACAGCGATGTCCTGTAAATAGGATATGAAATAAAAAAAACAAACCGTTTTTTTTAACTCCATTGCTTTTCTGAATACCATACTGGTTTTGAAATTCAGCACTGATTTTGTTTTCTTGTCCTTTTCCCGAATAATATAAAAGATGAAGTAAATAAAAAAAAGTACACTTGTTTAAGTTGTGATAAGTGGCACACTTTCAAACGTAGGGATTTGCTGCCATGTACTGCTGATAAAGCTGTTGGATATGAGCAGGAAAACATTTGGCCTACTTGTTGCAGCTGTTGCCATTAACTTGCTGCTTGTTGGAGGTGTCTGGAAATAGTAAGTATGTTTTGCTTTCTTTTGAGCAATGATATCATATTAAATGGTTCATGTCCTTCGCAGGACCTTGCTATCAATCCAATCCCAGGTGGATTTACACGGCAAGTTTTTACGTTCAGGAGTTTGCCATTGCTGTATGAACAAGAAGTCAACTTTGAAGTCCAGTTGACCGGTGAAGGGAATGAACCCCGCATACCGCCATCAGGTCATGGGAAGTTTAAGCGCAAGCTCCTGAAATCTCCGTGGCCACGCTGATTTCATCTTTTGGGAACTGTGATAACACAAACGCCCGTATAATTGATCTGCTGATGTAAATAATAAAGTTATAATTAGTTAATTAGTTAGTTAGTTAGTCGCGGTTCCAAATTCACGGCAACGGGTTGTCCCCATATTGCTCAGTTCCTGTGCCAGTGAATATTACACAAAATGCTCCTCACTGCCCCATGTGAACAATGGAATAGACAGGAGTGTCGGCAAGCCAACAGCCCGCACAGGTATACTGTGCATAATGCCGCCACCAGAATGCCAACACAAAAGTCCTCCACGAAAAATACAGATCATGGTCGATGGAAACGACAGTCACCAGAAAGACTTCATTGAGCCGGGTGTTATCCTATATGTCTCGGTATCTTTCCGCAGAGCGACCCACCGAAAGCGAAGCACAAAGCACGAACTCCGTAGCTACAGCGACGACTCCCAGGAGTCTCCTGAAAAATGCTCTCGTGAACGGAAAAGGCAAACCAGTCAATCCAGCAACAGCCGGCCGTCATCGTTTCGAACATGCAGTTCACGCTAAAAACAACCGCGGACAGATAGGTGCAAAAGCATTCCACGGGAAATTCACAGCTCACAGTGTCGCGCCACGCACTCACGCAGTAGCAGGGCAACGGAACCATAGCCTCCTTAATCGCCTCTTACGACATGCATGGTAGGCAACAGTGTTACTATTCTTTGCTTCCCCGTATGGGCCCCGGCATGGAGACATGCAGAAAATAAATACGTTGCATAAATTGATAAACAGCGAATAATAAAGTAGTATCATTAAGTGTCATATGATGCTAATTGATAATCATACGTTTATCATATGATGCTAGTTGATAATCATTCGTTTATCACATGATGCTAGTTGATAATCATACGTTTGTCATATGATGCTAGTTGATAATCATTCGTTTATCATATGATGCTAGTTGATAATCATACGTTTATCATATGATGCTAGTTGATAATCATACGTTTATCATATGATGCTAGTTGATAATCATTCGTTTATCATATGATGCTAGTTGATAATCATTCGTTTATCATATGATGCTAATTGATAATCATTCGTTTATCATATGATGCTAGTTGATAATCATTCTTTTGTCATATAATGCTAACTGATAATCATTCTTTTATTACATAACGCTAGTTGATAATCATATTTTTATCATACGACGCTAATTTATAATTATACTTTATCTCGTGATACTAGAACCAAACCACACGTTTTTACACGAAGCTTACAAATAATGATAGTTAATGTTCTGCTGGTAATAATACTAATTAAATAGTAATACACATTAGCATAGTGTTTATAAAATGCGCTGGCCCAGCACACACACACATACATATACACGCACGTACGCACACACACGCATCCACCCACACACGCACACACAGACAGACAAATACACACAGAGACAGACAGACAGACAGACAGACAGACAGACAGACAGACAGACAGACAAACAGACAGACAGACAGACCAGACAGACAGACAGACCAGACAGACAGACACCCAGGTTCTAGGTCGACCCAGACGGAAATGCGTACCAGGAAATGCTATGGAAAGTAAAGCCAACCGCTGTAATACTGAAACGATCGCGCATCAAGCGCCGGTTGGTCTACATGAGGCCAGCACCATGTACCAAATACGACTCAAGGCATGGAATAGGGACCTTTACTTCAAGCTTGAGGGGGGGGGGGGCTGAGTAGTTTCGAGGTATGGTGTCCTCGAGTGCTGGAAGTCACGGGTTCAAGGATTTTTTCACGCGGACTTCTAGTAATACAATTTCCCCTGGTCTCTGGGTAGTGATATCGGGCGCCCGTGTGTATTGTTGCGCACGTAAAAAATCTCTTAGCAGCTGGAAATTGAAAAAGAGTAGCCTAACGGCGCTGCCCGGGAAAAATTTCCAGTTAAAAATCTACCGAAAGTATTTCAGGATCCTCGCCGGTGCTACGGAGTTCGGGCACTGAGCTGAGATTCTCCAGACTCAGATTTGAGTTAGGAGGAGAACGGAGCACTTATGGGTGTGCCGTGTGCCGTGATGTTGATCCGTCGACTAAACTAAAAAAAAAATACTTCAAGCTTTTCTACATCTGCCTCAGCATGTTCCCGGTTGTTTAATGTGTTGAATGTGTGTACAACCGCTGGTGGTCTAGTGACTGCCGCTTCCATCCAAGATGAACTAATGTCAGTGACGTACTGTTGTGCCCGCTCCGTGGCCAAGGGATTTACGGGTGCAGTTCGTAATCCCACATACCGCGTTTGAAACACAGCTGTGGACTATTTGGCAGCAAACAGCCATACGTTGGCTTTTTCTGATGGCATGAGTGCTGGTCGTTCAGAAAGCAATGACAAACTGCTGAAAGTAAACTTGCCCAGGAATCACAAACAGCCAAGAAATGCTGGGGTTGACTGCTACGTCATGTTAAGGATATGCAACTAACTTAAAATGTTGTGTTGGCATTCTGGTAGCGGTTTTATCCATATTTGCATGTGCGTGCTGTTGGTTTGTTGGGATTTCTGTCTGTTCCACTTTTCACATGGGACAGTGAAGATCATTCTGTGTGATATTGACTGGCACAGGAACGGAGATTTATGGGTGACCATTTGCAGTGAAGTTGGAACCGCAACTAACGACTAACGACTAACGGTTATTTAATATTGTTCCGTTGATATTAATGTTCACTCGAGGTATTTCGCCAATTTGTTTAACATTCTGCGTTATATAAAAGTTGAAAGAAATGACGACATCACATACCTCTGCATTTTGCCTAATTTTATATAGTGTTCGCTAGAGGAGACTACCGCAACACACACTGTATTCATTACGGATTCAAAGAGTATGCTTAGTAAGGTGGAGAAATGAATATTTCGTGTAAAATGGCCATCGTCGCTTCAGAGGTCACAGATTGTGAGAATTGTATGGATATTGTGTCCTGGCCATGCGGGGCTGCCGGGGAATGAACAGGCAGATAGGCTAGCAGGGAATACACCTCTTGATGGTAAATTGCCTGTGGACAAGGGGGAGGTGGTCGTGCGCTTGTGGGACCAGGTGGAGAATGTGGGGGAACTTATTGAGAACCCATATGTGGAAAGAATGAGATTGCCGGGGTTCGGCACAGGTTCTTGACGATTCTCAAAACTCAGAGGGAAGACCAGGAGAACCTTTAATCAGATAGCGGTGGTAACGATTAGTAGTATGACTCTTCGCTGGCTGTTGAACGAGGGAACGGAGCACGTATGGGAATGTCCTGAGTGCAGTGATGTCGGTTCTTAACCCAACTCAACTTATATAGTGTACTATGTATGATGAGTAACCACCAGCTGTGGTGGCTAGCAGGCTTGCCTGCCGACCCGGTGGTAATATGTTTGAATCCTCTTCGGGACTGGGAGATTTTAAAAGTTCATCTGGGTTTCCAGGTGGATCCGGCCTTAAATATGTCCCAGAAAATTTTCTGAGAAGTAAAGATGGCCGGTGTCATTCTGAGAAACTGATACTCACCATCCTCTAAACCTGACGACATTCTTGCGCAGGTTAAAGAGTACACGAGTTTTGACGTGTGAACAATCTACACTCGGTTTATAGTTTATCCACACGACAAGGATCAGTAAGGATTTATTAAACGAAAAGCGGATATCTAAACTTGGCATGTCCTTTGCAGGATGGTGTGATCAACCCAGAGTTGATATTCTATGGAAGTTTACGTTCTGTAGTTTGCCACTGATTCCGCAGATGTGTGGAATGAACCCACGTCCCCACCGTCAGATGACAGGAAAGGTGCAAACATTAAGTTCATTAAAGTGAAAGCAAGATAAGACACGCAGGAAACAATCATTAATATTAGTCTCTAGGGCAAAGTTCGTTACACACGTGGTATAGTGATATCAGGTAGTATGTTATTTAGGCAATTAAGATAAGACTAAGATTATCAGGACCTGAGAAACACAATGAGACAATACGGGTATTACACCGGGGAGCAGTAAATGTATCTCTTTTTCAATAATAAGACGTGCATACCACAGTAAGACATGTCCACAAATTGTGTAGGCCGTCACACACTTTTAATCTACCTTCACCTCAATAATCGGTCATTGAGCAAGAATTGGGATTTCTCAGATACATATGCGATACATCCTAGCCTTACCCACTACAGACAGGCCCAAGGCGCTGCAGGCTAAATCTTGTTTCTGAGTGGCAGCAGACACGGGACAGCCCCTGCATGAAGCCCTGGACACAGTAAAGGGCCACAGGCTGATAAAATAAAACTCATGAACGGCTCAGACAGTGGATACAATCACAGAAGTGTGAATGTGTGAGAACATTGGGAGAGGAGAGGTGTAAGTCCAGAGAAAACCTCAGACCTGTGCAGGGTCATAGTAACACTGGGTCGAGAATGCAGGGGTTGGCCAGCAGACTGCACTGAATAGGAGGTGCAACAACAGATCCACGACAAATCGCTACCAGGTGATGTTAATCATCTACACGGATTGTTCCGTGTTAAGAGGTGAAAGAAGTACCCGGGGGTTTGTGGGGAAGGTTGATGGGGATGTTTGGTGCAGGAGAGCCTGACATATGATACCACAACATCTAGTCTGAGAATGGAGGTGGAGACAGACAAAGCTGCGTTCCTCTGGCTGGAGGACAGACATCACAAGCATGTCGTGATTGTAATGGACGCAAACAGTATAGTGAGAGAGGTGAAGACAGGCAGAGTCAAAACTATCAACTGTCATTTACTGCCAATATAGCACCTTGCGGTGTATGGAAGAGGGGTCTTTGAGCTTGAGGAATTAAGGTCGTCTGGCTAGTTCAGTCGCCGCGAACTGTGCAGGTTAGGATTTTCTTTTTGCCCCCGACAGAAAAAAATCCCACACCTTACCGAGGGATCGAACCCGGGTCTCCCGAAGAAGAGACTGGTATTGTAGCCACTCGACCAGCCGCTCCTCTTCGGGCAGAGTGATAGGCTTAAATTTAACAATTAAATATAGAGAGCATCTGTTGGAATGTTCCACAAGACATGCTGGTGTTGTGGGAAATCATCATGCGGACAGACTGGCTGGTCCTGCACCACTCGGTGGGGTATTGGTGCACGGTAAGGCAGACGTGGATAGATCATCACGGCCTGGAGAGAATGGTGCTGCAGGGACTGACCACAGGATCTGACCCAGACTTAGACCTCCGAAGAAAGGTCAGACGGACAGATAATCAGACTGCTACTGGTACCATTAGTGTTAGAACTCTTCGCTGACTGTTGCAGAAGAGGACTTAGCACGAATGAAAATGTCCCGAAAGGTGTGATGTCGATCCTTGGCTCAACTCAATACTTATTATTACAAAAGAAGATTAATGTACTTGACGTCACAACAATCACAAGAGTATGTAACATGGCATGCATCAGTGTTATGTTTATTTTGTGCGTGCGAGTGAGTGTATATGTGTATGTGTGTGTATTTATTATATCCTCACAGGTTTACTGCAGTTAACCCCAATTCACGTGTGTAACTAACAAAAAGTGATGCATACAGTGTGCAGTGTACATTACAAGATAATGAAAATGAACACAATATTACAGCCTGCATTCGTTGGGCATGCCATGAAATGTAAGCTGGAGTACATGGTAACAGTGGGAAATTTGGGCATGTCGTGAAATGTCAGCTGGAGTACATAGTAACAGTGGGAAATTTGGGCATGTCGTGAAATGTCAGCTGGAGTACATAGTAACAGTGGGAAATTTGGGCATGTCGTGAAATGTCAGCTGGAGTACATGGTAACAGTGGGAAATTTGGAGCAGGGAGACGCAGGGGAACATGAAAGGAGAAGATGGCTGAATTTTGCTTCTGGAAGTTTTCTACGGGGTGAGGTGTTTCATGCCAACTCACCTTATTGGCCTCTTACGACATGTATGGAAGGCTGGACAGTTTGATAGCATGGCACAGAGGAACATCGGCATTTGAAATAGCTGACAGGACACGAGACATAGTTACCATCGCCACACAGCATGGGCCAATAATAAGAAGAAGATAAGAACCATGCTCTTCAAGTAATTAACACACAATTGCGTGAAGCCACATTAACGGGGTTGTATAGAACAATGTTGAAGATGGTGGATTCAAATGAAAACGTTATATATAAAACGTGTGTGTGTGTGTGTGTGTGTGTGTGTGTGTGTGTGTGTGTGTGTGTGTGAATATGTTCTGAAAAAGTAAAGAACAAATTATAATTTTTCGATGTAGTTATCACTGCGTTCAATGCAACTCCTCAAGCGTCGATAAGGTGCTTGAATTCCTGTAGTAAAATCGATTCTATGGTCAAAACGCGGAGTGCCTGACCTGGTCGTAAACAGTCTGTCACACACGCCGTTTTGAAACTTCCTACTCCACTCATACACGTACTGGACTGACAGGCATGCATCATCATTTTGGAACTTCTTTCACCGATGAATTTCTATAAGTTTCATCACTTCACTGAATAAAACATAACTTATAACAGTACGCTGCTCCTCTTTGGTGCATGTCAAAAGTGGGGCGGCCATCTTTAAACTGTCATTATGACGTCACCGTGTCTTAACATCAATATTGACAAGTTACAAGACAATGGCAGTTATTGTAACTTGTATCACACTTTTCAAGTTTTCATTTGAAGCCTCCCTCGTATATTGAACAAACGACGAGTGATTCTAAGAGACTAAGACACACAAACAACAGTTTACAAACACCAGAAAGAATCAATTGAATTCCATCACACACACAAACTCACTGTGAAGGTAAACATTGGAACATATTCCATCAACTACGTATAATGGCTCATAACACGTATGATAGGAAATAACACAGAAAAGCGTCTTGCCACATTTCGTAATGGCGTGGAATAATGCCAACATATAAGATCACGAGATATGGAAAAACACACGCAAACACACGTGTGTGTGTGTGTGTGTGTGTGTGTGTGGATGGGCTTGGGAAGTGGGTATATGTAATTGAGTGTCTGTGTTACCGTGTAGGAATGCACGAATGGAAGGGTGTGTGAGTGTGAATGTGGGGTTTGGACGTGGATGTTTGTGTGTATGTTTATGTGTGTGCATGTGTCTGTGTGTGCGCGTGCTTGTGTGTGTGTGTGTGTGTGCGTGTGTGTGCGTGTGTGTGTGTGTGTGTGTGTGTGTGTGTGTGTGTGTGTGTGTGATGAGCAAACTATACTTAATTCTGATATTTTGTTTTTGAATTTCAGCAATCCTTGGCATTGGGACATTCCAGCCGATGATAACATTGCAAACTACACGGAAGAATGGATAAGACCACTGGTAATGTACACCAATAGGCCTCCTACTTTCAACTGTTTCAGGTTATACACAAACCTGTTATCTCCCGCCATAAGATCTGCATTAGACTACTAGAATCCCATCAAGAAGTGGTTTACCTAGTTTGTGTTCAATGAACCTCTCATCCTAAGATCTGCATTAGTCTGATTTAGTTTCAACTAATCGTTGTATTGCCTCTTTCTATTCCTATACCATCAGCACTTCTACCTCCTCCTCCTCAGCCATCTTCTTCTTCTTTTCGTCCTCCTCCTTCATCACATATTATCACAGCCCTATGCCCAGATGTTTAAAGAAAGAGATGAATCTGGTCATCACCAGCTCTTTGTGGTGAGTACCCAGCATTTTCTCTTCCCTTTTAATCATCATGTGCCATGCCGGTACGTATGAGCGATTATGTTTCGCCATTTTACACAATCACCAGAGTCGTGGATTGGCTCCGTGTTCTTGTCCCGACCACGCCATGTGGTCAAGCCATCCTTGTATTTATTTACCTGTCTTTCCTTTGTTATTTTCCTCTCAATCTCGTCAGTTGTCACCAAGTTCTCTAGTTTATTTCTTCTCATAGCGTGCCTAAAATGTTTGACTGATACTTGCCTTTTCTGTCTGTCCATGACATTCTTTGCATTTTCCCCAGAAACCACATTTCCACTGCCATTAGATGTTTTTCACCGTGACTGCAAATCGTACACGTTTCATATCCATACAAAAGTACAGGTTCTGTGTAGCACTTTAACACTCTTTTCCTCGTTGCAAATGACATAATTTTTATTAGTGAGTATGTTTTTCATTTAGCAAAAGGTTACCTTTGCCATAGCGATTTTTGTTCTAATCTCTTCAAGGCTCCTCCCATCAGATGTTATGACTGCTCCGAGATTGCTGTACCGATTCACTTGTTTAAGAATATTACCATTTATCCTTATATTACATTGTGGTGTTTCTTTCTTCTTAGAGACGACCATAATCTCTGTCTCCTTACAATTTAATTCTAACCCTAGTTGTTCTCTGAGTATACTAATTGTATCTACTAAATGTTGCAGATCCTGCTCATTGTCTGCAATCAATACTGTTTTATCCACGTATCTAATGTTAGTGATGTTATGTTCTCCAATGGTGACTCCTCTCAAAACTTCTAAATTTCTAAAAAATATTTTCACTGCATAGGGACAAAAGATCTGGACACAATCCACATCCCTGTTGCATACCTCTTATAATAAGTTGATATTGACCTACTTCATTATCAATCTTGATGGCAGCTTGTTGTTTCCAATATGTGTATTTTATATGTCTAAGGTCTTTCCTATCAATCTGTAGGTCTGTAAGCATCTTCATCATGTTTACATGTCTTACTTTTTAAAAGCTTTTGTGTAGTCAATGAAACAAAGATGTAGGTCTTCGTTTGAGTTGAGTTGAGTTGAGTTGAGTCAAGAATCGACGTCACTGCACTCAGGACATCCCATACGTGCTCAGTCCCCTCGTTCAACAGCCAGCGAAGAGTCATACTACTAATCGTTCCCACCGCTATCTGATTAAATGTTCTCCTGCTCTTGCAAATCAGTTTTGAGATTCTTCCAGAACCTCTGCCGATCCCCCGCAATCTCATTCTTTCCACATATGGGTTCTCAATCTGTTCCTCCACCTTCTCCACCTGGTCCCACAAGCGCACGACCACCTCCCCCTTGTCCATAGGCAAGATACCACCAAGAGGTGCATTCCCTGCTAGCCTATCAGCCTGTTCATTCCCCCGTACACCCGCATGGCCAGGGCAAAATATTCATACAATTCTCACAATCTGTGACCTCTGATGCGACGAGAGCCATTCCACACGAAACATTCCTTTCTCCACCTTGCTAAGCATATTCTTTGAATCCGTAATGAATACAATGTGTGTTGCAGCAGTCTCCTTTAGCCACCGGAATGCCGCTGTTACTGCCTCCACCTCCATTCTCATGCTGGAGGTCGTAGTCTCATATGTTCTCAATATATACACATCATTTACTGCCTTCTACAAACCCAAATTGTTCTTCTCCTACTTCAGGTTGTATTTACTTCCTAACTCTTTGCATGCCGATTCTTAGCAAAATCTTCGTGATGTGGCTCATTACGCTAATTGTTCGATGTTGATCACATTCCAAGGTTCCTGCTTTCTTTGGGATTGATATAAATATATAATTACATAATTCAGGAGGTATATCTAATGTATCATATGTTTTGTTCACCAGTCTGGTGACTTTGTTTATTCCATATTCTTCTAAGGCATTGCTATTTTTTGTAGTGATATTATCTGGACTCGGGGTCTTGCCTGTTTTCAGATGGTTAAGAGCATTCTGAACCGCCATCCTAGGATTGATGGTTTGGTAAAGTAAACAGTCAAAATGAGATCACATAAGTAGATAAAGTACCCTTTTACACTCATTGAGGCGCATTGGGCATAAGGTGCCAGACCAATATTTTATAGATCAACCGGCCCTCGGTGGTGATATGGTCGGTATCACCATGGCGACCTTTAATTCCCAAGACATTTCCTGGTACCGTTTTCAAAGGCCGGGTCAACCTAGGAGCCCAGGTCAAGTTTGAAAATCTGAACCTGCCCCGATGCGGATCGAACCGATGAGTGCTGAACTGGTTGGTTACAATGAGATAACGTGGGTGACCGAATAGCTCGGGCGTCCAGCTCTGACACCAGGATACACATATGGCCAGCTCCGGTACGGCGTTGGAAGCCGTTTATAAATCGACCCTAAATATAACTTTAATAAATAAAAACACAACCGACACACAGTGTGGCGTCAGCAAGAACAAGCTGCGGTACCAAAGTTCCGAGACAAATACACATTATAATAAACAATCTTAACATCATCAAGTGTCATGCCGATAAGCGTGGGCGATCATGGTTTGCCTTCTCACTCTGTCACCAGATCTTTGCTTTCTGTGTGAGTTCTGTGTTCTTGTCTCTACCATGCCATGTGGCAAATAATCCAGATATTTGTCGCTCTGCCTTCCCCTTGCTCTTTTACCATCAGTCTTGCTGGTTATCGCTAAGTTTTCCATTTATTTCTCCTCATAATGTATTGAAATTAGATGTTTCTCAGTCTGTCTGCTTACTGTTTATGTTTCACATACACATAATAATATACAATTCTTGTTCTAGTCTTTACAATGCATCAAACAAAACGAATGTTCACAAAAGGTCAAATGTCAAAAACAAAAATTTGATCTCTTGCGGAAAAACCACTTAGTTATCCTTAACAGCTTTGATATTTGCAATCACAATGTCTGCTGCTTGTTTGATGTTCTAACTAAGCTATAATCTCAACTGTTGCAGACTCAGTCAGCAGTCAAGTATGACTTCAATATGCACGTCAAGTACCGTCGACAAGTGCTTCAGACAGAGATGAAGAGACTGGCTAAAACTAAGGATTGTGCAGGTGTCATGGCGGATCCCATATCATTTTGGCGGAGTCGGCTTTCAAACTCAACAAATTTTACAGCTGACGTTGATCTACAACGCTTACAGCAAGCCAATAAGTACGCAATAAACCTTGTGATTACACTTAAACAATGAGTAATTAATTAACTAATTCACTACGTCATTACCATCATAATCATCATGTGCCCTGCAATCTGGCGTAGACATTCATGTCTCTTCACTTACTCGATCTTTGGTGTTATGGAACAACTCTGTTGATTATATTTCCCCGTGCCACCGTCTCAGTCCACCCAGAATCATTTCTCTTGGGCTTCCTTTGCTTCTATTCCTTGTTTATCTCTTTCTTATTGTTGTATATAAAGTTCTAGATTCATTTCCCTCTTGTCAGACAATCATTTTTTATGGTGTTCTAGCAGAGCACTCCTGTGGAAACTCAACAACAGTAAACAGAAAACTGTACACACCATTATCTAACTGGGCTACGAATCAAACAAAAATAGTCATCAACATTATTGTGAGCAACTGAATGGCGATCAACGCCAATAGATGCATGCGAAATAGCTACCACTATAGTATCATTAGAAATCAAACTAAAGAGAGCAATAATTGAAGCTGTAGAAACTTACATTAGACAAGAGAAAGACCCACTAAACAATTACTGCTGCCTGGAAACAAAGTATAAGACTGAAGTAGCAATTTCTGCCAGGAGTAGGTTAAAGACAAACACTGTTGCCACAAAAGTACTGTCATTGCAGAGATGGTCGTTCTCAATGTGACCCATAAACAGAGTGTGGGTATGCTGCAAGAATGTCTCACCTCTGATCTGTTGTTTCGAGCAAGGACTCCTGCTAAAGTGTTACATGTTATGTTTAAGTCTCCGTGGTGAAGTGGTTATATCATCTGCCTCCCACTCCGAAGATTGTGGGTTTCGATTCTGGCCTACGTCTTTCGATTCACGAATTCATTTTTCTCTGAGACTCCTGGGGGTTGTCGCTGAGCTATGGAGTTCGTGCTTTGTGCGACGCTTTCGGCGGGCCCCTGTGGAAAGAGACCGAGCCCGTGTAATGACGCCGACTCTCTTGCTTACTAAAAGCCTGCTTTGTACATATTATATACATCGTTTGCATGAGTTGTTAATTATTTAATTTTTCTGGCAACTTCGACGTATGAAGGTGCACAACGATCCCTATAGCTGACTTCCTCACAACGCCGCCTCTGCCGACTCTGTACAGTTTTGAAATACCCTACCTGGAGGATCCCCCAGTTACAGAAATGTTGAAAGTGTCCAATGAGAGCAGATCCAGTGTAGTTCTTGTCAACAGTAGGTATGTGAATGTTGTATTGTTGTTGTATCTCTTGCGTGCTGTCGTTTTCTGCTGCCTTTTTCAGCAATTAAATTATATGATACCACATGTGATTTAATCACAGAATAGACAAATAGCTGTTCAACGAACACACATATATTAGTTTTCATAGATGAGATTCCCTCAGAGCATGGTGTTTGATTGTGCTGACAATCAATTACCCAGAATCCATAGTGCAAACAATCAGCCTAGGCCTAATCACAGCCAGCGTGTATGTTTTGTACTAAAACATGACCTGGTTACAGTCTAACATCTTTCCTCAGATGTGAAGTGTCAGTACTTTTCTTGCAAACCCCCGCTTATTTCTGAGATTGGAGAGGGGAAGGAGACAAGTGCAACACGGTCCCCATGAAGATGGTACTTCGGTACCGAGTCGTGAGGAAAGTTCCTACACCAACCCCCATACGACACATACAAGACCTTTTCATGGCTCAAACAATATGACAGCAAATACATCGAATTGAAGAGTCAAATCTCGGTCTTCCAAAGGATTCACCAGTCAACCGACATAGATTCAGATATCCGACATTTGATCATTGCTATCTTCCTCTTCGTTCCTCTTTGCACCTCAGAGGCCAGTGTGTCAGACTTGGGAATGCGTTTGTGCAAAGTTTACTTCCTATATTCAGATTTAACTGGCTCTATCTACACGAGGGTAGGTGTTCTTCAATAACTTTACCATGGCAGTGGGTTTTCGGCCTACTTTTTGCTATTTCCAACCGCCGTAGGATTTTTACAGTGCAAAACTTCCACACGGGACCTCCTATTTTTCACCCTCATTTGAGTAGGACAGGTATCCGATCCCACTACCCAACAGATCAGAGGACGTGTGATATAATTAGATACCAGTGGTTCTTGGGAAAATTCCGATGCCTTATGCAGAGATCAAACCTGGTTCCTTCTGAGCCTAAGGCGAACATCGAAACCCCTCCCAGATTTTTCTGGAAACCAATAGGCGACTACAATTGGCTGTTCGATATATATGTAAATATATATATATGTAAATATATATATATATATATATATATATATATATACGGCCAGTTCCTTGCATGACGTTGCGATCAGCCCCAGGTTGATTTTGCAGGCCATTTTACATTGTTTTATGAACGAGAAGCCAGCTTACCGGTGTGTGGAACGAACCCCTTACCCAACCGCCAGCGCACAGGAAGTTTAAACGCTGAACTATTGTAAAGGAATATACGAGAGGCACTCAGAAAGTAATGCAACACATTCTTTTTCTCAGGATCTGTTTATTAAAAAAAAGAATGATATTTATACACAATATACATGCATATTTCTTGTAAATATCAGTATTATTCAGCATAATCCCCATCAACTTGTACGGCTGTATGCCAATGCGAAACAAGTGCATGTATTACATACCCGTACCGAATTTTGTCTTGATCATGTAGCCATTTCCTCGCTGCATGAATCACTCCTTCATCATCTTCAAACCTTGTCCCGTTGAGTGCATCTTTAAGTGGACCAAATAGATGAAAATCAGAGGTGCCAAATCGGTACTATAGGGTGGATGGGATAGTACAGTCCAACATATTTTCGTGATTACTACCCGTGCTGCCAGACTTGTGTGAGGGCGCGCATTGTCGTGAAGGAGACGCTGGTCTTCTGGATTCTTGTGCGGCCGAACTCTGCTAAAACGTTACTTGGGTGTTTTCATTGTCTTAATGTAAGCTAGCGAATTGATTGTTTCTCATCTTGGCATCACATCTACAAGAATCACACCTTAAATGTCCCCAAAGACAATGATCATGACCATTCCAGCCGAAGGAGCTGTCTTGAATTTCATTCTTCGTGGTGACCCCGGATGCCGTTACCTCATTGACTGTCTTTTTGTCTAAGGTTCAAAATGATGTGACCACGTCAACTATAACGCCTTAGCCAAAAAGTGCTCTCCACCAGCATTGAAACACTCCAACAATTCAGAAGAAATTGCTTTCCGTTACAATCGGGGGTCATTTGTGAGACTTCGAGGAACCCATCTTGCGCAAACCTGAAAAAATCCGAGTCTTTATAATTGCATTTGCACTACCATTGCTAGCTGACAGCTGTAAGGTCAATTATTGAGTAGTAATTTATTTATCAGTAAGAATAATGTCCTCAGTGCATTTCAACATTTCTGCGTTGGTGGCTGTGGCAGGACGTCCACAGCACGACCGATCAAGCAGCTCTATATCTCCACTTCCTGATTCTTCGATTATCTGATCCCAGCGACTGATTGTACTCCTGTAGACTGCAAAACTTCCATACACATCACAAAGACACTTGTGAATGTTCACAACAGTTTCCTTCTCTTCAACGATACATTCTATCACAATTCGCTTCTTATAACGCAAGTTGCTAACATGCTCCATTTCAACGGCTTAGGAAAGCCATATAATTGGCCCGGTTATGTTGCAGTTTGGTGCACACAGTGAGCAGATGCCATATTTGAATTGCGCTTGCATGCTTCAATCTTCATTATTAGCTGAGAAAAACTATCGTGTGAATTACTTTCTGAACTCTTATCGTATAATATAATATATTTATCCTAGTGGATGCCGGCTCCATGGCCGAGGAGTTAGCAGCTTTCTCCGCTAACCCCGAATACTCTCGTCACGTGACGCGATGAGAATTAGCAGTGGTTCGAATCGCAAAAGTGACTTATGAGAGTATGGAGCCGGTCGCTCAGAAAGTCGTGGCGTGCTGATGAGCGTAATCTAGCCTAGGAATCAACATACAGCTGAAAGATGCTGGTGTTGACCGCAATATCCTGAAACAGGATGGAAACGCGGAAAAAAAAAATCCTAGTGGATCTTTGCCACGCATTACTAGGAAGTATTTTACAGTCATTTACACATACGGGACTAACCCTCGGCAATTCTAAAACACATGTCTCTGTCCGGCAAGCAAAACAATAATATTTAGGGATTCCACCTGTCTTCTACTTCTTCTTCTTTCGTTCGCCTGAAATATGTTTATAACTGCAATGTTGTCTCTTGTATGAATCTAACAGTCTTTTTTAGTGCACTCAGCGGTCCATAGAGTTTATCTTCCACTGTTGTCTCTCTAGGCCAGAAGGTCCGCCTGGATATGTTGTAGTTTGGGCAATCCTGGAGTATGTGCTCTGCTGTCTGCGACGCCAAACCACATGTGCACATGGCTGAGTCACCAATCTTGAATTTTGTATACATGTGGTTGCGTAATCTATTGTGTCCTGTTCTGAGGCGCAAAAGAATTACCTGTTCTGGTCTGTCCATAACGTGGTAGTCGTCTTGAGTAAGGTTTGGTGGCCTTCTGACTGATTTGATCATTCTTTTCTTTTGGTGGTATGTAATGGGCACATCAGGTTCTTCTTCTTGTGCTCCTTCCTTAGCCAATCGATCAGCTCTGTCGTTTCCGGGGACTCCACAGTGGGATGGAATCCACTGTATGGTGACCTTACGCTGACTGCTAAGTTCAGAAAGTAGTGTCCTTAGATTTGGCAATTTCCCAGACAGGAACGCCTCTATTACGGATTTGCATCTGCCAATATCACCACAGGTTGTGTATCATGGCTGGTATTTTGTAATTTATCTGTGGCTATCTTGATTGCCTCAATTTCAGCATCATAGTTATGACAGTACTTTCCTGTTGGAACTCTGGCTGTGTCGTCTCTAGTATCATTTGGGTATTCTATGTACACTCCCGCTCCTCCATTTCGAACAGCATTTTGTGCTGAGCCATCTGTGTAGACTCGGATCCAGAGATCCTGTGGGTATTCGTCATCAAGGAAGCTGAGAGTGGCTGTTCTGTGCTGTACACTGTTCTGTTCTTCCTTGTCAAATATTCCTCTCACTTTTGTCTGGATTTGTAGCGATAGTCTATGTTCATCTTTCCATGGAGTTCGCTCTGGAATAGTTGTCATGGGGATGGAAGATCCATGATTTCTCTGCAGAGTTGTTTGGCCTGGTGGATGAAACTACGTATTTTCAACCACCTCATAGCTAAGTTTTCAAATCGGCTCTTCATAGGGTGGCCTGGCAAGCTGAGGAACCGTTCTGCTTGTATTAGTGTTTTTGTATCTCTGCGTTCTCTTAGAGCTTGTGTCCTCTCCATTTTCTCCATTGCTACTATAGGGATTGACCTAATCCCTCCTGTGATGATTCTAAGACCTTGATTTTGCACCTTGTCCAGCTCCTGTAATGTAGTTTTTGATGCTGAACACCATGCAGTTGACCCGTATTCCAAGTGTGGTCGTATGCTCTGTTGATAAACTTTGCTAAGTATTTTCCCACTGGATCACCAAGTGGTTCCACTTAGCTTTCTCAGGATGGCTATTTTCCTTCTGGCTTTTGCAACTGCTTTTTTGATGTGTTTTCTCCATGTCAACCTGTCGTCGAATGTTACACCAAGGTATGTTGGTTCTTTATCTTCTCTTAGGGGTGTTCCATTTATCTGAATGATCCCTGCCTTTTGTTTCGGAGGAAAGGGTAAATAGAGTGGTGCTGCAATTGTCAGTGTTTATGCTGACACACCATCTATCCGCCCATGCAACAAATGTATCTACACCTCTCTGTAGCAATATGGTGGCCACTGATACATGTTCATTTGCGCTCCACAAAACCAGGTCATCAGCGTACATTGCCGCTTTAATTCCATACGGTAGAATTAGCAACAAGATCATTGATGAAGATTAGAAAAAGTGTTGGGGACAAGACTCCGCCCTGGGGAACACCGTGACGCAATAGTACTTTCTTGCTCTTGAGACCGTCTATCTGTACTCGGGCTCTTCTGTTGTGCAAGTATGCTTTCACCCATTTGTACATTCTTCCATTGACTTTACAGTTTCTCAGTTTCTTCATCAGACCTTCTTTCCAGACTTTGTCAAAGGCTTTCTTCAGATCTATCCAATGCCGCAAGTACCAGCTTCTTCTCTTGGAATGCATCCTCAACTTCTTGAGAGAGGTAGGTTGTCTGATCTTCCGTAGAGTAGCACTGCCTAAAGGCAGCCTGTTGTGGCACAAGGATGTTTTCACTTTCAATGTACCACTGTAGTCTGTGATTGATGACGCGTTCCATTGTTTTGCAGAGACAGCTGGTGAGGCTAATGGTCTGTAGCTGGAGGCAATGGAACTATCTTTCCCAGATTTTAGGAGGGGTATCATGATTGCTTCTCTCCAGACTTGTGAACACTGCCTAAGGTCCATGTGTTATTAAAGATCTGTAAGCTTGCTTTGCTCTGTTCCTAGGTTCCTGATAATTTCATTGGAGATACCATCAGCTCCTGGTGACTTTCTCATTTTCAGTTTTGATATGGCTAGCTCCAGTTCACTGAATTGTGATAGGTGTCCTCCATAACCTCATGTACTAATTTCCTTCTGTCCTGTATGTTGCCATTTCTCTCGAATCTCTTGTTGTTTCTCTGGACTAATTTCGATATTGTTATCTTGTGCGAATGAGTCCGCAAAATGGTCAGCTGCTTGCTTTCCTGTTAAGATGTTTCCGTCTTTATGTAGTGCAATTTTTGAGTTTCTCCCTGTGCCCTCATCGTTAAGCTGTTTTATTAGCTTCCATAACTTCCTTGTGTCTCTTTCAAAGTTCAGTGACTCTGTTTTCTCCTGCCAGCTTTTCCGTCTAGCCTGCAGCTGGGCCCTTTGAAATTTGGCTTTTGCGTGCTGGATATTTATTGTGGTGCTCTTGGCTGGGTTGGCCTCTGCTTGCTTTCTACACTACTTCCACATCATTATGCAACTGTTCCAGTTCACTACTCCAGTAGGGTTTATAATGTTTACGGGCTCCTCTTGGTACTGTTTCTCGTGCTGCCTGTAGTATGCATTTCCCAAACTCTTCAACTACTTTATTTATGTCCTTCTCAGTGTTCAGGTTTCTAACCAGTATGCTGGTGCGATGCTTGTACATTGCCCAGTCTGCTTTCTTGTAGTTCCACCTCGAGAGGGTGCTGCTTTCACTTACAAGCTCATTTTCTACAGTTAGAAAGACTGGCCGATGGTCACTGCCACCAAGTTGTTTCCCAACAATTCGTGTAACGTTCCACTCCAGGTCTGGTGAATGAAAAGCCAGGTCAGGTGTAGTTGTAGTGTGCCATGATCTCGAGTAGAAAGTATGTGGGTCAGACGTCTTGTTAATCAGGATGAATCTATTCTCATCCTGCCAGTCTTCCAGTCTCTCTCCTCTCTGGTCCATGTGATCATAGCCCCAGCTCTGCGAAGTGGCTGTTGAAAGTCGCCACACACAATCATTTTTCCTTTTAATGGTAGTGTGTCCAGTGCCTGTGGGCGGTCATTTGGACAGTAGTAATTGATCAGGTGAAGGTCTGTATTGTCTGTCTTAAGTTTAAGTGTCTGATACTCAGCCCCTTCCATGTAAACTTCAATTTGGGAAGCAGGAATGTTGTTTTTGACAAGAGTCAGTATCCCACCCTTTCGCCTGTCGTGTCGGTCAGATCGGTAACACTGGTAGCCTCTGATTTTGAAGGCTATAATTTTGTTCAGGTGAGTTTCTTGCAAGCAACATACATTACATTTTCTTTGGCCAAGATGTTTTCTAGTTCTATTCTGTTTTTGTTGATACCCTCTTCATTCCAGTGCATTATTTTAAGTCTTTGTTTGGTCCGGCCAGACGTTCTATTGTCAGGCCCTCTGGCTCCGCGGGACATCTGAGAAGGACCTCCATTAGTTGTGGTTAGACCCTTACGAGGCATAAGGCCCGGCACTGCACCTGCCTGGGGGTCCAGAGCAGGGCGAGCACCATAACATGTAGCAGTTGTCGACATAATTCACGGCGTTATTGCGTGGCAGCCTGATTTCTGTGGTGCGCCTCCTGGCTGGCTGCCTCCGTCTTCAGCACCTATCTTTTTCAAGAGTAAACTATGGTCTTACTCGACACACGAACACATAATCCACCTGTGATCTTTAACGTGTATACGAGCAAGATTGCAAACCTAGAAGCACCAGGGGTTGGAAGAATACTAACATTTGCAGATGATATTCTTGCATATAGGCAGGGCAGAGATAGGGAGCAAACAGCCCAGGAGCTACAGGCGACAGTAGACAAAGTGATTGACTGGTGCACTGAAATGAGTGCTGTCATCCACACAAAACAGGCGGCTGTTTTGTGGTGCTCTTTTGAGCTATGAGCGTAACCGTCTTCTTATGCAGCCGGTTTGGGAGGACTGATAAAACAATGGGATAAGTGCATCAATGTTGGTGGAAATTATGTTGAGAAATAAAGGGACAATGTATGTATAAAAATAAACTGGTTTAAATTTGTTACCATATTTAGTTATTTTTCTACAGCCATTTGTGACTTACTTATTAACTTACCCTCGTACTATTCTAACACTCAATCATTCACTCGGCTTACAACCCATCCTGTTCCTCTGATGGTATCCGTTAGAGTGACCGTTTCAAGGCTTCTCAACTCTTGTTATACACCTTTAGAACATGACAGAACTAATGACTGAAATGGGAAACTAGATGGTAGACTGTTTCACATAATGTAATATGTAACAACTGTTATTGTTTCTTTAATTTGTTACGCTACTTTCATTTTAAGCTCCACGTTTTTCATCGGAGACACGGTGGCGCTGTTCATTACAGTAAGAGATGGAGAAGGAAATCCCAAAAGCAAGGGCGGAGACGAGATTCGAGCCTGGTTTACAGATGTGTCATCCCCTAACTCCACGCTTCCAGCCAAGATCACAGATTACGGCAATGGGACATACTTAGCCACAGCTGTGTTAGCTTTCGTTGGAACATTTCGGTGACTACAAGCTACTGTCTTTGTTTCCTTGTTATTTTTGGCTATGTTCCCTTGTCTTCTACAAAGCATATTTATTTTTTTCGCATATCCTTTACAGGACATCGCTGTCAACATCAGCATCTTTCAGCTGATTGTTGATTTCTTGGCACGATTACGCTCAGTAGTTTGCCATTGCTTTCTGAGAGACTGGCTTACATACCCCGTAAATTACCAACGCGGAGAGAACCGCTACCAATTCTCGCGCAACATCACGTTACTCACGAGAGTATACGGGATTACGGAGAAAGTCGTGTAACACCTAGACCAGGGAGACCGGAACAGAACATACACATATAAACAAACAAGAAGAGTAATTATGGTCATCATCCCTATCCTTAGTAAATACCAATTCAATGCAATTTTCTTTTATCTTTACAGCTATCGGAAAACACTTTTATTCGCTATATTTCTTCTTTACGATATTTTCGATGTGTGCCCAGTCGTAAAATTTCATTTACATCATAAGTTTACAAATTGTTGTTGTTGTTGTTGTTGTTGTTGTTGTTGTTGTGTGTGGTAATGACAACAAGATAGCTGTCCTCAGGGTTTCTAATGCCTGCCCAACCTACAACAGTGAACGTAATCAAACACGGCGTATTCCACCTTGACTCCACCCACAATTATGGAGATATCGTTAACCACAAACTTAATTACTGTTTCTATTATAGACATTAACGTGTAGACTTGACTGCGAACGAGGAAGTACTTACTGTCGATATCACATGTTTGCTTACAAGTAAGTGTACAGGTAATACGACGCTCAATGTAATTGTCTTCTTGACAGTAGTCTAAAAGCACAGTTAATTGTCTAAAAGCACAGCCAATCGTCTAAAGCACAGATAATCGTCGTTATTAAAATGTTTCTGTTAGTTTACTATATAATTATGAACAGACACAAATAATCATGAAAAGTATGCCATTCTGCGGGGCGGAGTTGACCCTAATTCGTTCTGGACATGAGCAAAAGAAATTCGACCTCTACTGGGGATTGACCCTAAGACTAATGCTTTGGCAAGCGAGCATACCAACTACCCTGCCAGCATTGCACCGAAGTTTAGGTGCTTGCATATCAGTTTATGTCATCCCTATTAGTCGCTGTTTGTTTGATGGGGGAAATGGAAACAACACACATGAACGCAGACTTAACTGTAAACATGAAGTAAAGACAGATAACACCCTTAGTAACATTGTAGAATAAACTTTGTTAACATTATAACATGTTTAGTTGCAGACAATTATTGCCTTAAAGACAGTGCATGTGGTTTGTGGTACAGGCATAATTAATATTTGATAGATATGTTTATCGATAGTAGTATAGATCTGAAATCTTAAAGAGGTGAATGTATGTTGCTTGATTATGTTGCCTCATTAAGTATTCATATATGACTGGCACCTTGCCGTCTTGACAGACGATAGTTTGTACAATGGTGATATGCCTCTCCATAAAACAACAACGCTCAGAGGACGGACATATAATCAGATTGCTACTGGAACTATTAGTGTTGGAACTCTTCGCTGGCTGCTGAGGATGGGGACGGAGCGCTTATGGGAATGTCCCGAATGCTGTGATGTCGGTTCCTAAATCAATCAATCAATCAATCAATCAATCCATAAAACAAAGACTGGGCTGAATGTAGAGACCATGTGTTGCCCATGCAGCATGATTCCCTCTCTCGGCCTGCCTAGTGTACTCCAGAGGAAAGGTTAACACCAATACGTCTGGAACAAGACAAACTGCGGATCTGCCTGATCTGCAAAGCAATACTCTAACTGTCCGGCTGTCGGAGCTTCCATCCTAGACCAGTTGCAAACCAAGGCTTAGGGCCTTGTCTGCCCTGCCGTATTGACACACACACTCACACACACACACACACGTATATATATATATATATATATATATATATATATATATATATATATATATATATATATATATATATATATATATATATGCCGGTCTCTCTGGCCGAGGGGTTACAACACTTTCTCCGTAATCCCGTTTATCACGCAGAGTCTCGTAGCGGGAGAAAACTGGGAGCGGTTCGTCCCCCGCTGGATGACTTGCGGGATAACTGAGTCGGCCGCTCAGAAAGCAATGGCAAACTACTGAGCGTAATCTTGCCAAGAGATCAGCAGACAGCTGAAAGATGCTGCTGTTGACATCTAAGTCCTGTAAAAGGATATGCGAAAAAAAAAAAAAAAAAATATTATATATATATATATATATATATATATATATATATATATATATATATATATATATATATATATATATATATATATATATATATACATATATATATATATATATATATATATAATATATATATATATATATATATATATATATATATATATATATATATATATATGCTCGACAGAACAGATTCAGAAATTTAGAACTCTTGACTCTAGATGAAATAACTGAGCCACAGGGAATAAATGAACTTTTATTTGCAGACGATCAGTGCCTGTTTTACAGCGACGAGGGCAGACTACAAAATCATATTACTAATCTGAGTTCAACCTGCAGCAGATACAATATGAGCATAAACACAGCCAAAACCGAAGTAATGCAAGTTAGCAGATCGCCAGGCCCACTAAGTATACAGATAAATAACACAACTCTGAAACAAGTTAAAGAAGTCAAATACCTTGGAAGTATGATCACAGAAGATGGCAGATTGGACAAAGAAATTGAAATCAGATGTCAAAAAGCTAGTGCACTTACATATCAACTATCACCCTTACTGAAACATCAAAATATACCCATGTTCGCAAAACGACAGATAATAAACAGCATATTCACACCAACCCTATGCTACCAATCTCAAACCTGGACTTTATCCAAATTACACCTTCGCAAAATCAACACATGTGAAATGAGATGCTTGAGGAGAGCTGCCAACTTAACAATCTGAGACCGAGTAAGAAATGCTACTATCAGACAGACTGTGGGATCAACACCTTGTGCCACATTTATTGAAAGACAGAAGATCAAGTGGTTTGGCCATATCGTTAGAATGCAACATCAGCAGCTACCATCACTGGCCTTACATCAAAGATCATCTGCGACGAGACCACGAGGACGTCCAAGAAGAAAATGGATTGACGACATCAGAGACATTGTACAACCACACGGAATGACACTATCCAGTGCCGCCCACCGGGCGCTGGAACGCAAATTATTCCTCCCCACCACGCTTGACGGCAGAAGTGGAAGATGATGATGATGATGATGATGATGATATATATATATATATATATATATATATATATATATATATATATATATATATATATATATATATATATAAACTTTTAAACATAATACGTTTGAGCATCTTACAGATACCAGAAAATTGTTTCTCCCACCTGACCTAGTTAGAAGGAACATTTTATATGGAACAACTAAACGACTGGCGAACACTTGCATATATCACTACATGCAAGTACAACACTCTAGCCGATGAACACGTGAATGTATCACTACAGGAAACAATACACAAGATGATGAACACTTGCAATGTATCACGACTTAGAACAATACAACAGTCGATGAACACGTCCATGTATAACGACAATGAACAACACAACATATGGTGAGCACTTATATGTATCACTACGGGAAACAATACTCACAATGTTGTACACACGCATGAATCGTTATATGGCATTGCGCCAAATGATGGATTTCTAAGCGCTGCAACAACGACATCTATAACATTACCAACAATAACAAACATTGATAACATCTTGGCTATTTCTCTCCCAGAGCGTATGTCACACTGGTCTACAGTAGGGAATATATACAGACCTTACTCTTAACGCAACTCATGATCAAATCAACAACCATCTACCTTGCAGCTTTCAGGAACTCGCAAGTAAGTCTGTTCACGATGCGTCCGCTAAACACACGGCTAAGCCATAATTTTGTCAACAAAGTGGCATAATATTCTCTTTAAAACTGCCGTGATAACTGCGAAACATGTGATGAAGTGTTTTGTGTATGTATGTTAAACTGATTCATTACGCTAATTCATTTTATGTCGATCTTGGTCTGTAGCATGCACCTGACGAGCCCCATGAATATGCCAGATTGTAAATTGTGTAAGACATTGTTTGTAAGACATTGTTTATGGCTTCATTATTCAAATCCGCGACAGGAAATTGGAGCTGGTGGACAATCTCGAATACCTTGGGTTATTGATAACCAACAATGATGACACAATGAAAGAAATTAAAAGACGAATAATCTAATAACAGTGAGAATAAAAGAACAGACAATTAACACATACTTACATGTACAAATATACACACAGTGTAATACAAACAAAAATGAGCAAAAACGCGAAGAGTTCTTTGAAGAAATCCATGACATACTAAATAGAATAAAGAAGCAGGACATCATAGTTATGGGGGACTTCAATGCAAGACCTGCTCTGTTACGGCTTTTGTCAATCAAGAAAAGACCTTTGATAGAGTAGACAAAATCAAGCTATGGGAAATCTTTAAACAATATAGAAAATCTAACAAAATTATGCAGAAGCTTATACAACATCAGTAAATGCATAGTGAGAACAAATGGAAGACACTCATAACTTCATAACTCTTCACTATAAGATCCTGAGTACGACAAGGTTGTGTGCCCTGCCTCTCCCCTCCCGCTGTTCATAACCTATATAGACAGCAAATGTAGGGACACCAGGCAAACAGAGACCACAACAACACCACATCACGAACAGAACACAGAAGATGAACGAAAGGTTAATTACATCATTAAAGAACTCAGATTTGCTGACGATCAAGCACTAGTAGCAAAATCAGAAGTAGAATTACAAGACGACATGAATCGTCTCAATGAAGTGTGTAAGGTACATAGCAAGACAATTAGCATCAGTAAAACAGAGATAATTACTGTAACCAAAGAAGATAAAAAAATAACAAAGATTCATATAAAATAACACTCCCTAAAACAAGTAAAGAGCTTCATGTACTTATGAAGTATATCATCAAATGGGAAATTAGAAGATGAGATAAATTACTAAATACCAGCAATGGTACACAACCTGTGGTGGTACTGACAGATGCAAAATCAGTACTCGAGGCGCTCCTGTCTGGGAAATTGCCAGTACTAAGCTCACTACTTTCTGAACTTAGCAGTCAGCATAAGGTCACCATACAATGGATACCATCCCACTGTGGAGTACCCGGAAACGACAGAGCTGATCAATTGGCTAAGGAAGGAGCCAAAGAAGATCAGCCTGATGTGCCCGTTACATACCACCAAAAGAAAAGAATGATCAAATCAGTCAGAAAGCCACCAAAACCTGCTCAAGATGACTACCACGTAATGGACAGACAAGAACAAGTCATTATTCTGCGCCTCAGAACAGGACACAATAAATTACGCAACCACATGTATACAAAATTCAAGATTGGTGAAACAGCCATGTGCACATGTGGATTGGCCTCGCAGACAGCAGAGCACATACTCCAAGACTGCCCAAAATATAACATATCTAGGCAAACCATCTGGCCTAGAGAGACGACAGTGGAAGATAAACTCTATGGACCACTTTGTGAACTGAAAAAGACAGTTAAATTCATACAAGAGACAACATTGCAGATATTGACATTTTTCAAGCGAACGAAAGAAGAAGAAGAAGGAGAAGAAGAAGAAGAAGAAGAAGAAGAAGAAGAAGAAGAAGAAGAAGAAGAGGACGAGATCAAAAATAGATGCAGTAAAGCAAACCAACTCATT
The DNA here is from genome assembly GCA_014155875.1 of Cepaea nemoralis. Classification (NCBI taxonomy): domain Eukaryota; kingdom Metazoa; phylum Mollusca; class Gastropoda; order Stylommatophora; family Helicidae; genus Cepaea; species Cepaea nemoralis. The sequence continues at coordinate 565,120 of JACEFZ010001371.1, forward strand.
GGACAAATGCCACTAATATTAAAGAACAAACACATATCAATAGTTACCAAGAAAGCACTCTACAACACAATCTTCCTTCCAAATCTATGCTACAAATGCTAAACCTGGACAATGACAGAAAAAGAGAAAAGAAATATCACAACAACACAAATGAAATTCCTGAAAAGAATACCCAATGTATTAAGAAGAGAGAAAATCAGAATTGACAAAATCAGGACTAAAGTGGGATTATAGCAGCACCAGATTTTATCAGGAAAAAGCAAGGTAAATAATTTGGCCATGAAACTAAATTACCAACTAACAGTATACCATAACAAGCAATGATATACAGATCAAATGGAAGCAGAAGAAGAGGCGGGCACGTAAACTATGGGCAGAGGGAATAGAAGTCCATGGGAATTTCGATACATGAAGCTCTTAAACGGGCACTCTTTCGCTGTTTATACTTCACCTCGACGTCGCAAGGTACAAGAGGAACAAGATGAGATGAGATGAGATGAGATGAGATGAGATCATATTCTGTATCTCAGTGATGCATCTTCCATCTGATGTTGTCTATCTACCTAGATATTTGAATTTCTGCACTTGCTCCAAAATAACATCATTTACTTTAATTGCACATTTTGGCACAATCTGTTGCTTTGAATCACCATTACTTCTGTCTTTCTATTATTGAGGCTCATCATCATCGTCAAGTGCCGTGCCGGCTGGCGTAGGCGTTCATGGCTCTCCACAGATCTCGGTCTTTGGTTTCCTGGATCAACTCTGCTGCTGATATTCCTCCGTGCCACCGTCTCAATCCATCCAGCATCATTTCTCTTGGTCTGCCTCTGCCTCTTTTCCCCTCGATCTTTCCAGTTGTCACGATGTTCTTCAATGCCTCTCTTCTCATTACATGACCAAAGAAAGTTGTTTGTCTCTTTCTTATTGTTGTATATAGTGTTCTAGTTTCATTAGCCTGTTTCAGGCAGTCGTCGTTAGTTACTCTGGCAGTCCAAGGAATTCGCAACATTCGTATCAGGAACCACATCTCTGTTGCTTCTAATTTCTTCTTAATTTGTTCATTTACATTCCAAGATTCACTGCCATACAGCAAAACTGGTTCTACATAGCATTTCAGCACTCTCTTTCTTACACTCAGTGATAGTGACCTATTGCACAAGATACTCTTCATTTTCTGAAATGCGGCCTTTGCTTGCCCTATTCTGCTCTTAATCTCTGTTGTACATCTTCCATCTGATGTTATAAATGTCCCTAGGTATCTAAAATTATCCACTTGGTTAAGAATTTTTCCTTCTATTTCTATGTCACATTTTGGTGTCACCATTTTCTTTGATATCACCATTGTTACTGTTTTCTTGATATTCAAGGAGAGTCCTTTCCTTGCACTCTCTGTTACTACAGTGTCCAACAATTGTTGTAGGTCTGTTGATTTATCTGCCACCAATACTGTGTCATCTGCATAGCGTATATTATTTATATTATAACCTCCAACTAGTATTCCTGGTATCTCTTTGATCTCTCTCATTATTACTTCGCTATATAGGGAGAAGAGATCTGGTGACAAGACACATCCCTGTCGTACTCCTAGCTTTATGTGTTCGTAACTACCCTCTTTATTTCCAATTTTAATTGCTGCTACTTGGTTCCAGTAAATATTCTTTATTATTCTTAAATCTTTCCCATCAATGTTGATATCTTCCAACATTTTAATCAGTTCATCATGTTTTACTTTATCAAATGCCTTAGTATAATCTATGAAGCATAAATATATGTCTTTCTGTTTCTCTATTGACCTTTCTATTAGTGTCCGTAATGTATATATTGCATTGTTTGTGCCCTTTCCCTCCACAAATCCATACTGTTCTTCACTAATTTCCATTTTTATTTTCTTTCTGGTTCTTCTCATTATGATTCTGAGCAGAAGCTTAGTGATATGGTTTATGAGGTTAATTGTACGAAAATCTTCACATTCAATTGCTCCTGGTCTTTTTGGTATAGCTATAAATACAGATTTCAGAATATCACTGGGTAAATATCCACTGCTGTAAATATCATTTAACAGTTTGGTTAATATATCTACTCCAAATTCTCCCAAAACTTCTAATTCTTCTATTGTGATTTCATCTGGTCCAGCTGTTTTTCCTTTCTTCATATATTTCATAGCGATTATTGAGGCTAAGGCCCACCTTTGTCACTTTCTACAACCACTGTATCTATCATTTCCTGTAGGTCTTTCTGACTATTATGAAGACGATATCATCAGCATAACGTAAGTTATTTATAGTATGTCCACCAACCAGGATCCCGGACATATTTTCTGTAGACCTTATTATATGTTGACTGTACAATGAGAACAAATCAAGAGATACTACACAACCTTGTCAGACCGTCCTTCTGTACACATTGATATCTTCCAGCTAGGTTGTTGATTTGTTGATTCTTACGACTGCTGTTTGCTGCCAATATATGTTCTTTATTATTCGCAGATCTTTGCCGTTCATGTTCAGTTGCTTTAGTAATGTTATTATTTCCTCGTTTGTTCCTATTGTCAAATGCTTTTGTTTAGTCTATGAAGCACATGTACATATCTACATTACTTTCTATAGCTCTCTATAATAGTGTCCCGAGAATATAATACATTATTTGTGCCCTTTCCCTTCACAAATCCACACTGTTCATCCCTATTTCTGGTTTAATCTTGTGTCTTGTTCTTCTTATAATTATTCTCAGTCAGGTGACTCATACGACGTCTTGCTCTATGCACTTCGCATTCTAAAGCGGCTGTTGTTTGTTATGTTTTTTATTTCAGAGCCATAAATATGGATTTTAATAGATCACTAGGAATGTACCCACTAGAGTAGATGTCAGTTAGAAAATGTGTGAATATTTCTATGCCAAAATCTACAAAAACCTCACTTTCGCACAATTTAATATGTCTGAACGTGGGTGTCTTTTCTTTCTTCATGTGACGTAGTTCATCTTCAACTTCCGCTGCAAGTATCGGTAGTTCTTCTCAATTGTTTTAAATATTTAAACCCGGTCTCCTTTCCTCATGCAGCTCTTGCAGATATTCCGTCCATCTTTTGACTATATCATCTTGTCTCATCACTATTGTGTCATTCCTCGATTTTAAACATCTAGTGGTTATTTCGTGTTTTCCTACTTGTTATTGTATTAATTTGTTTATACATGAAATGTTAGTCTTTTCGATGACGTTTCTCAATCTCCATGCAGTGTCGATTCATCCAGACATTTTTTTATAGCTTCTGTGCATTTGTTTACTATTTATTTATATATTTTATTACACTCTTCTGTATCTTGCTTTTTCTTACTGCCTTCATCCATCATCTGCAGAATTTAATTTATCATTCATTTCATTTTTGCGATTATTTGTTTGGGTGGAATGATTTTTTTTATGTCTGTTGGATTGATTCCCTCAGCATGTACCACTGTTCATCAGTATTGTGTATTATATCATGGTAGTGTACATACGTTCTGTAGAATAACATTGTACCTTTCTCTAACTAACTACCACAGCCTATTTCACTAACTACCATAGCCTGTTTCACTAACCACTATTGCCGCTTTCGCTAACTACCATAGCCTGTTTCACCAACTACCATAGCCTGTTTCACTAATTACCATAGCCTGCTTAACTAATTACCATAGCCTGTTTGAGTAATTACCATAGCCTGTTTCACTAACTACCATAGACAGTTTTATTAACTACCATAACCTGTTTGACTAATTATCATAACCTGTTTGATTAATTACCTTAGCCTGTTTCACTAACTACCATAACCTGTTTGACTAATTATCATAGCCTGTTTGACTAATTACCATAGCCTGTTTGACTAATTACCTTAGCCTGTTTGACTAATTACCATAGGCAGTTTCACTAACTACCATAGGCAGTTTTACTAACTACCATAGCCTGTTTGAATAATTACCGTAGGCAGTTTCACTAACTACCATAGGCAGTTTCACTAACTACCATAGCCTGTTTGACTAATTATCATAGGCAGTTTCACTAACTACCATAGGCATTTTCAGTAACTACCATAGACAGTTTCGCTAACTACCATAACCTGTTTGACTAATTATCATAGCCTGTTTCACCAACTACCAAAGGCAGTTTCACTAACTACCAGAGCCTGTTTGACTAATTACCATAGCCTGTTTCACTAACTACAAATGCTTGTTTCATTGACCACCATAGTCTGTTTTACTAACTACCATAGACTGAAACTGAGACTTCCTTAGCTGTTCCTACGGCGTACGACGGACGAATCATGTCTCTTTCCTGACTATGAATGACTTGTCAGAAAGAACTATAGTTTTGTATTATGTTTGTTAGTCTGTGTAGTATACATGTCAGGAGCGTTGGGTGTGCCAAGTTTCAACGTTCTCCTGCTAATCCTTCATAGAATACAGGATGATTTGCCCTTGATATGACATATTGTTGTCTCAAATCCCAATCCGGTGTTAATTTACAAACATGTTTCCCCACCACTACCAAGAACAAGACACATTGTTTGATTCTTGATTGCCAACTTATGTAATGACAGCCTTGGCCGAAATGACAGCTATGTACATCAGTTAAAGTTATTTAGTTGCATATCCTTTACAGGGACTTCGCAGTCAACCTCAGCATGCTTTGGCTGTTTGTGTTCTCTTGGCAAGTTTACTTTCAGTAGTTTGCCACAATGGACATACACAAGTAACAGATGTGTTGTAGTTAGTGCAATATACAGCAACTACTGACACAGTTAAACTTTCAATCTTCTATTTGAGGGTAGTGGGTCCATTTCACACACAGAGGGTTGAACTTACACGCTGCCTCTCTTTTAGAAAGCAATGACAAACTGCTGAAGTTCAAATTGCCTATAAAATCACCCGTGGTTGATCACTCTTTCAGAAACCAATGACAAACTGCCGAAGTTCAAATTGCCTATACAATCACCCGTGGTTGATCACTCTTTCAGAAAGCAATGACAAACTGCCGAAGTTCAAATTGCCTATAAAATCACCCGTGGTTGATCACTAAGCCCTGCTAATGACATATATAAAAATTGACGAATATAAAAAGCCATTGAGAGAGCTATAAAATATTTATGTCTGTCTGTCTGTCCGCTTGCATGTTTGTCTGTCTCTCTGCCTATCTCTTCCTGTCTGTCTGCCTACCTGACTGTCTGTATGTATCCTGCATGTCTACATACCTATCTGTTTTTTTTTCTGAATATCGGTCTATTTATCTATCTCTCTGGCTTTCAGCCTTTATTTTTGTCTGCATGGATGAATGGATTGATGTGTGTGTGTGTGTGTGTGTGTGTGTGTGTGTGTGTGTGTGTGTGCGCGCGCGTGTGTGTGTGTGTGCGTGCGTGTCTGTATTATTTTGTTATTTGCACTATATTTATTGATTATAAATTTAGGGCTTATCAATGATATATATACAATTGGCATGTTATCAGACATTAATCACACATTGTTGCAGGCAAGCGAGACAACCGTATGTTTCCATGTTCCAGTAATCCCTGGCGTTAACCAGACAGAGATATGTAATCTTACCGAGGTCAATGGCACGCCCTGGTTTTGTGGCCGCCCTGTCAAACCATGGCTTAATTGTACAGACTATGCTCACACTAGAAAGTTGCCAAACTTGCTCACTATGCCAATGAACGAATCGGAAAAGTTTCTCATGACAAGGGAGAGCAAGTAAGTTTGCAGAAATGGTCGAAAGAAGAAAGAGCACAATTTTGTACAGGATAAATACAATTGATAATATGATGATAAGAGTGGTGGGTTAGAATGTATACTGTACGAGGGGCTTCAAATAAAAACATTTAAAAGTGTGATAGAAATTACAGTAACCACGGCATTGTCTTGTAACATGTCAATATTGTTGTTAAGGATGCCAAGAGTGTTAAAGGTGTCACAACACGGTGCAGGCGAACACGTTGACGTCATAACGACAGTTTAAAGATGGCCGTTCTACTTTTGACATTCACAAAAAAGGAGCAGCGTTCTGTTATTATTATTATTTTTTTTTTTTAAATGACTGAATCGGTGATACCTATAGAAATTCATCTGCGAATGAAAGTCCAGTATGGCAATGCACGCCTGTCAGTCCAGCAAGTGTATGAGTGGAATAGGAAGTTTCAAAACGCCGTGACTACTGTGAAAAACTGTTCGCAACCGGGTCATGCACACCGAGTAGTGACCCCAGAGTCGTTACACACGTCACCAAGAGAAGTGTTTTCTACAGGAATCCAAGAACTTTATCGACACTGGAGGACTTTCTCTGCTTTCTAGAATACTCGATATTGAATTTAATAAGTGACAATACTGCACACGGGACATTCCCATACATGCTTCGTCTCCTTTTTCAAAAACCACCTAAGAGTTCATATACTGATTATTCCAGTGAGCAATGTGATTTCTTTCTTCGTAGTTAGGGCTTTAATTTCCAAAATTTTGGTTATCTGTTTCTATACATCCTTTGGATATTCTGTGTCCCAAAAATATAACTTCAAAAAGAACTTTCTCGATCTTACTTGGTTTTATTTTCAAGTCGAATAATCTTGTATCATGACTTGTTCAAGAGTTCGGGTTACCTTTTATTTCTCTGCATAGGATAGTACTTGGTTTACCCGCATTGACTTGCAGTTGGCATCACCATTTACCACACATTAATAGCTGCACTATGGATATTTGCTATATTAAGATATAGGTTGTGATTTTCATTATAATTTTGGATTACTATTTGAGGTTAATAACCTCAACCCAATGCTCTTTACGGTGAGTAAAAGAGATCTTTACTTACTTTCATTCATTCATTCAGTAGCATGTCTTTTGCAGAACCTTGCTCCCTTAACAACCTTCCGGAAAACCTCTCGATCATAAGCAAGATGTCCCGCGACCGATACACCCATCTGGAGATCATCCGCCACATCCTGCACCCATCTTCTCTTTGGCCTTCCTCTTCCTCTCTTCCCAGGCATATACCCCTCCATTATTCTTTCCAAACTTTTGTGACGTTTCAAGTAACCAAATATTTCAATTGTCTTTGTTTTATCGTCTTTAATAGCCAAACTTCTTCAATATTCAGCTCTTGAAGTATTAATGCATTTATTCTTTTCTTTATCTAAGACATTCTTAGAGCTCGACTATAACATTTACATTTTAAGGTATTTATGCGCTGTTCAGCTTGTTTAGTAAGTGTCCATGTCGCAATGGGAAATATGCATGCTCTTAACAATCTAATTTTTGTAGTTCTAGCTGTCCCTCTCCACAACTTATTCAGTTCGTTTAGTCTTTGAAGAGCAATAGATATTCGTCTTTTAACTTCTTTCACTGTGTCACCATTGTTGGTAATCAATAACCCAAGATATTCAAAATTGTCCACCATTTCCAATTTTACCTCATTAATATATATTTCTTTCTCCATAATAGTTGTATCTGTGTGCATTATCTTTGTTTTTGCTATGTTAAGATATAAGTTGTGATTTTCACTATTCAATTTGGTTGAGGTTATTAGGTTCTCTAAACCATTCTGTGTTGTGGATAATAATACTGTATCATCAGCATATCGAATCTCTGGTATGTTATGACCACCGATATTTAGGGCATCATATAGCTCCCAGTTTATATTTTATATCATCTCTGACTTTTATCATTATATTTTCGGTTTACAGGTTAAACAAATAGGGGGACAGCACACAGCCCTGACGGACTCCTTCCTCGATGTCAACCAATCTGATATTTCGCCATCTATTCTAACCACTGCTTGTTGGTCTAGATAGAGCATTTTTATGAGTTGTATTACATGTGATGGAAAGCCTATATTCCTCATGATTTCCCAAAGTTTTTGATGTTTTACACAGTCAAATGCCTTTGAATAATCCACAAACCATGAGTTAGAATAGGTGTGACGGGACAGCCCCGGCAGCATCCGAATTACACAAGTTTGAAAGGAATTAAAGAGCCCACAAGAATTATTCTATCATTCTCTAAGTAAAAGAATAATTGTCCACCAGAAAATAATCTAGTACCCAACCAAGGAATAAGGAAAAACTAACAGAGATTGAAAACAAGAGAAAATTACATTTTGACCACGCACGCCCATCATTTCTGTAATGCTAGGTCTGAGAAATCTTTGATGTCCAGATCAAACGTAAAACCCAGACATCACGGCACCAGTCGGCGGGCGCTATCAAAGGTTGAAAACTCACTGTTTTCAGTTGATACATCGCGGAGCCAGTCAGTTGAGATTGACGTGTTAGTTTAGAATCCTGCGGTTGGAAGAGGGACTGACACCTAACACCTTACGGTTAACATGACCTAACGTGTAAACCAGCCACGGCAGAATGGGAGATAAGAGGGTCAGCCAGACCCGTCTGAAATAACACATGCGGTAAAAGTCCAGACTTTGGGGAGCAGAGTTGCCACCACAAAGGAGCAATTAGGACCAGATGCTTAACACCTCACTGCAATACAGCGGCAAAGTAGGAACACATGGCTGACACATTTCTGACAGCAACCGGGAATGCTTGTGTTAACAACAGATTGGTATGTAGTTATGACGCAACGTCTATTGCATCGCTAGCGAAGCATGCTTTATTGTTTCAGGCCATGGTGGGGCATCGGTCAATTTGATTGACAGATGAAACTACCCTTCACAGGAAAGGAGGAGGGGTGAGAAAAGTTTGGGACTTAATCCATCCGGACATCGTACATGGAAAAATAGGCGGAGTTAATAAATATGGGACATATTAATTAACCAACTTGGAAACTAGCCAGGGATGAAGAGAATAAAACTACACGCATGGCCAGCAAGACTTTAGACGCAAATTCACAATAGCATCGTCAGTCGCGTCGTATATTATTATTAAAACGTGTTTTTAATTCGTGTCATTTTCAGACCTGTTTTTCGTGAGGAAGTGGTGGTAAATATTAGTTCGGTACTATAGTGGTGATACATACAACTGTGACAAATATTTCAAGAGGAACAAACTGTAAGTAGAAAACTCTTTAATCTTAAAACACGGGGACCGTACAATTGGCGGCCAAGCCTTGTATACTATCCACACGTGTTTCGCACACGCACAAGCTCGAGAATAAGTAATACAAACGCTCAAGAGACCTGATACACCAATCTACATCACAGATCGCATCTACACAGAAGACAACAATATCCAACAGATCCACCTCAACAACGAGCATTCTGTGTTCCTGCAGGTAGATTGAAGTACATTTCATTGATCGGATTCTACCTCGCGACGATTCCGATATTTCTCACTGGAGTATATATTCACTGGGAGTGGTGGTAGATATCACCACTGTACTGTAGTGGTGATACGTACGGTGACAAATATTTCAAGAGGAACAAACTGTAAGTAGCAAACCGCTCTAAGCATTAAAAACAGGAAAAATCACACAAAACACCATGGCAATAACCAGAAACCAAGCAGAGGAGAGCAAGAAAGGACCAGTCGAAGCTATGAATTTAGAAAACAAAACAAAAACATAGACGGAAAAATAGCTGGAAGAAATCAACCCAAAGAAAGCCAACCACTAGGAAAACAGCCCGCCAACGGGGCCCTTGAGCCAGGCCTCAAACTTAAAATAACCCAAACTGAGGGAAGACAAGCAGTACTATCGTCATTCAGCAAAGGCGAATGCATCAATATAATTGAAAATGAGCTAGGTACAAGGTCAATTGCCAACCTGATCAAAAACCCAAACAGCACAATAATAATCACACCGAACGACACCCCCAAGATCAAAGAGATAGTGGATGAACTGAAAAAGGAAAAAAAGCCGATAACAATAAAATTACCACACGACATCAAGGTCAGCGTAGAGCTGTTCCGGGCGACAACAACAATAGTTGTAAAAGGAATAAACCCGACAACAGATATGAGGAAGGTAGAGGAAGAAATAAGAAAAGAGAACACGTGCATTGAAATCACGCACGTGGATAGGATATTGACAAAACGTGGCGAACCAACCGCGGTAGTAATGGTTAAATACAACGGAACAACACTGCCAAACCAAATAAAATACGTAGGAAGGCCTAAGCGCTTCGAAATGTATGTACCACCTGTCATCACAATGTAGCAAGTGCCAAAAGCATGGACATACCCTTAAATTTTGCAAGGAAAAGAACCCAAAATGCCGGTTCTGCAGCAAAAGCCACTGGTATAGTGACTGTACAGAAGCGAAAAGGGATAAACACTACAAAGAAGTAAACCCGGCCAGACAGTGTGCTAACTGCAAGGGTAACCACAGCGCGAGATATAAGGGCTGCCCTGAATATAAACTAACAGAGACGGCATGGAGAGAGTCAGTCCTTACACAAACCCCGATGAGGGTCGCAAGGTGGAGACAAGAAAACGCACGCAAAGAACCAGATACAAGATCAGAAATAAGAATATTGCAATCCGAAATGAATAATATGAAGAACAAGATAGCAGACAAGGACGTAGGAAGAGACAGTACACAAGACAAGGAAGAGACAGAAAACAACGAACTAAAGAAAGTTATAAGACGAATGGAAGAAGCTGAAAAAAGCATGATAACCATGAAAAAACAACTTGAAGATGCAGTAACACACACGCGAAAAATAACCCAAGAGCTGGAGGCAGCCAAAACAGAGCTGAAAAACCAATTAAAAGAGAACCAAACAGCCAATGAAAAGATAAAAGAATTAGCCAAAAAGATGGAGGCAACCAGACGAGATTTGAGTAACCAGGCGAATGAAACCGCACGGCCACAGAACAGATAAAGGTAAAACTACGCGACATCGAACTATCAAACACAGAGGTAGAAAAAAGGACGCAACCACTAGGCCATGACCTTAAAAAATTGAAGCAACAGACTGACAGAGAAATCAAAATGATTAAACAAGCAGTGGAAAATATGATAAACAAAGAGGAGTTCACACGAATACTCCCAGCATTAATGGAGAAAGCGAAGAAGGGCCCGATCATACTCGAGGAATACACCGAACTAGCAAACAAGATGTTACAGGAGACAAGCGAGGAAGACAGCGAAACATCGGAGAACTGAAGAGAACAATAACCAATCACAAACAGAAATACAACACGACCATGGAAAAAACAACAACATTAGAATAGTACAATGGAACTGCAGAGGCATGAAAAAAAAACCTCCCCAGCACCATGGAACAATTAGGGAGGGAAAATAGTATCTATGCCCTGCAGGAAACATTCCTGAAACCAAAGGACAGCTACAAATGCAAAGGTTTTAAGATACCCAGGAACGACAGGACGGAAACAACAGGAGGAGGAGTCGCCCTACTCATACAAGACAATCTACAAATAGTGGAAAACGGAACATTCAGGACAACCATCTTCGAGGGAATCACAGCGGAGATTGCGAGTAAACCCAACAACCTAACCATAATTAACGTATACTGCCCTAAAGGAAAAATAGAAGAAGAAGACCTAATAGAGATAAAGAACAGAATCAAAACACCAACAATAATAGTCGGCGACTTCAACTGTTGCCACCCAATGTGGGGTGGAACAAGAAGCAGCGTAGCGGGAACAAAATTGATCGAATTTATAGAGAGTAACCAGCTAACAGTACTAAATGACGGGTCGATGACACGAATAGACCCCAACCCGGAATGATACGACACAGCAATCGACTTAACAATAGTAACAACGGGCCTAACAAGGAGCCATTGGGAAGTAAAAGAAGACACCAACAGCGATCACCTACCGATAATCATCGACACAAACACGAGAGCACAGAAGAGTAAGGAAAGTAATAAACCGACCTTCCACTTCAAGAACGCGAAATTGGAGTTTAGAGAAGAACTGGACGGGATGGAGCTAGAACAGACAGAAGGTGAAGATATAGACAAATACACAGAAAGAATCACTAACAACATCCTACAGGCCGCGGTAAAATACATCCCCAATAGAAATATGCCTGCATACCTGACAGCGGACACACAGAGAAAGCGAATAACAGGAAAACAATGGAACAAACAACCAGCTGGCTGGTGGAACCAGAGCTGCACAGAGGCACTGGAAAAAAAGAAAGAAGGCGCTCCAACAATACAGAAGAAGGAGGACAGACGAAAACTACAACGAATACAAAATTCAGAGGAACGAAGCCAACAGACTGATAACCAAAGCCAAAGAAACAGCATGGAAAACATAATGCCAGAAATTGTCACCAGACACACCCACAAAAGAAGTATGGGAGCAAATAAAAGCTATACAAAGAAACCAAACTTCTTCTTCTTTCGTTCGCCTAAACTATGTCTATAACTGCAATGTTGTCTCTTGTATGAATCTAACAGTCTTTTTCAGTTCACTCAGCGGTCCATAGAGTTTATCTTCCACTGTTGTCTCTCTAGGCCAGAAGGTTCGCCTGGATATGTTGTAGTTTGGGCAATCCTGGAGAAACCAAACAAACAGCAACATCTCAACAATAAAAATCCCAACACTAGCGGTAACAGACAAAGAAAAAGCAGACGCATTCGGCAAATACTTCTACGAGGTATGCTCCAACATGTCACTAGGAGAGCAGGAAAAACAAAGACGAGAAAAATACACTGAAGAGTTGGAAGAACTACAACAAGAAATAGAGGACTTCTACATGGACGCGGACATAACGTCTGACGAAGTAACATCAGCAATCAAGGAAAAGGACGACACAGCAGCAGGGTCAGACATCCTAAACTATACAATACTGAAAAGGATACCAAGAACAACAATAGAGACAATAACAGCTCTCTACAACAAAGTGTGGCACACGGGACAAATACCAGCACAATGGAAGAAGGCGACAGTTATACCAGTCAAAAAGCAGTTCAAGAACCCACAAAGAATCGACTCATACAGACCAATATCCCTGACATCACACCTCGGAAAAATTATGGAAACAGTCATCAATAAAAGAATCACACACCACCTGGAGAAAAACGGACTAATTAGCGACACACAGTCGGGGTTTAGAGCCAACCCAAGCGCAATTGACCAAATAATTAAACTAGAAAACCACGTAAAGAGGGCATTCAAAAAAGGAGAGAAAACGATAGCAGTATTTTTAGATCTGGCAAAAGCATATGACCAATGCTGGAGACAAGCAGCTCTGATCAAAATCAACAAAATAGGGATAGTAGGCAGGACATATCGATATATCGAAAACTTCCTACAGAACAGAAGCTTCACCGTACGAATAAAAAACGAGGAATCCAGAACCTATGAGCAAGAAAACGGAATACCACAGGGATAGGTAATATCACCAACAATATTCGCAATATTAGTAAATGACCTAGATGAAGAAAAACTGGAAGACAGGATAGGGATATCGCAATTCGCCGATGACTGTGCAATATGGAGAAGCGGAAGACACATAAAAACTACAAGAGACCGACTACAACGGCAAATAAACAGAATTGCCAAATGGATGGAAAAATGGGGCTTCCAGATCAACACAGACAAAACGGCCATTATGATATTCAACGCGAAAAGAAAACGAAACTACACGGACGGGGACATCAAGATCCAAGGGAAGAATATAAAGAGAACAAAAAACACAAGATTCCTCGGGATGACACTAGACGAACAACTAAGCTGGAGAAAACATATAGACCAGACAGTCGAAAAAGGCAAAAAGACAATAAATATTCTAAGAGTAATTAAAGGCAGTGGATGGGGAGCCCATACAAAAACGATGCTAATGCTATACAAATCTCTGATCAGAGGAAGAATAGAATACGGAAGCATAGTATACGACGCTGCACCGGAACACAAAAAACGAAGACTGGACTCAATACAGAACCAAGCGCTGGGTATTATCCTAGGAACAGGCAAGCAAACACCAAGGGAAGCCCTAGAGGTAGCACTAGGAGTACTTCCACTACAACTGAGAAGAAAGCAATTAGTGTACAACTACTGGATAAAGGCTGCGAAGGATTCAAGACACCCCGCGTTCAGTGCATTCGAAGAAAACAGAAGCAAATGGGGAGGAATACCCATACAAAAGACGCAAACACCAGCAGGATGGACAGCTGCACAAGAGATGAACGCGAACGAGAAACTAGCCAGGGCACTGGCACGAACAAAAGTTCACAGACAAACAACACCCCAATGGGAGCTAGAACTACCATTTACGGATACGACACTCGCGAGCATAATTAATAAATCAACAGAGGACAGGGAAGCCAAAGACATAGCGGAGGAATACATAAGACAAATAAGCACTGACAACCTCACTATATACACAGACGGATCAAAGAACGAGAATGGGGAGGTAGGGGCAGGAGTAGTAGTACCATACCGGAACATCCAAAAGGAGTACAAAATAACAGACAATGCATCGGTATACACGGCAGAACTAGTAGGTATTATGAAAGGACTAGAAATAGCAACAGAGAACCCCCCTATAAAACTAACCATACTGACGGACTCACTATCTGCAGTACAAGCGCTAGGCAACCATTCTAAAGTGAACAGACAAGACCTGAAAGAGAAAATACTAACACTAACAACAAAACTAAAAAGTATGGGATGCCAGGTCACAATTACATGGATACCAGCACACAGAGGGATAACTGGCAACGAGAGGGCAGACAGGGCCGCAAAACGCGGGACAAGCAGCCAGAATATAGTAAACACAGGACTCGGCATTCTGGAGGCAAAAAGCATTATCAAACAACAAGTAATCGACAAATGGAAACAACAATGGAGAGACAGCAATAAAGGACGACACGCTTACCACATGCTCAGAGAGCCAAGTATGAAAAGTCAAGTGAAAGACAACACAAAAATACCAACGTACAAGAAACTATGGAGATTGAGAATCGGGAAATGGAAAGATAAAATCACCCGACCACATTGCATTGATTGCCGGGAGGAAAACACCATAGAACACTACCTACTATCGTGCACAGCCTATGCCCAGGAACGCAGGGACCTAGTAGAATACTTCCAAACAAGAAACACTACGATGACGATGAAGGAATGCCTACAGGTGGAAGGCGACAAAGAAATACAAAAGCTTACAAAACAATTCATTGCAAGAACAGGGAAAGAAATATAACCAACATAAAATAAAGCCAACAGCAAAATAAAAATACAGTGAGGAAAAACTCGACCACACGAAAACCAGACAATAGGAAATATATAGGGGTGCGTTAAAACGCTCAAATGGTGGACAATAGAGAGACGAAACGACCCTCTCCGACGGGGGAGACAAGGAGAAGGGTGGAAATTGCCCCAACGATGGAGAAGACGATGGGAAACTTCCCTGAAGATGGATAAGAGGGACGTGCAGGAAACCCCTCCGGAGTGGGACAAGAGGAGACGGAAGGAAACCTCCCCAACGATGGACAAGAGAGATGATACAATCCGACCCCTACGCTTGACAAAAAACCGCTGAACAAAGACCCAAGAAAATAAGCCCAGACGATAACAGGCGCCCACCCCCAGGGCAAGCACAAGAAAGCAGATGATAAAAGACAGCCCCTCCCCACCCCCCAGCGTCAGCCCCGGACAAGAAAACACCAAACGAGAGGGATGGGCAAACCGACAATGACAGCAGACACACCAGCAAAACGACAGAAGCAAAAAGGATGGCAAAAAGAGGAACTCGGACAGACATGCAGAAATAGAAGCTGTCCAACGCACAAAAGACCAGAAAACCTATACCGCACTATGAACCACCACAACTATAACCAACGTCATTAAGACGGGTTGAACGAGGTGGAAAGTTTCTTTTTTTTTCTACAAATCGGAATCGAAATCGGAAACAATAGCATTCTTAGGATACCTACTGGAGAAATATTAACATTTCGTTCTGTTGGACTTCTGTACGAAGTCGTATGACAGGATTTCCTAGCTATAACCCAGGTAATACCATTACTCTGATTAGTTTGTCTGCTAGTCTGAAGGCTTGTATAGTTTCCTGTTTCTGTTTATTCTCCCAAACTTTACACTGGTGGATTTTCTTTGTACTAATGTTCCAGTTCTAGCTTTACAATTTCACTGAGAACTATTTTCTTCTTTCCTTCACCACTTGGTTGTCTGATTTGTTGTATGTGATAATTTGGAGAAATCCATTATCCAAGCTACATGAGCGTGTGGCTTATGCATGTACAGGAGATACATGTAGATTCATCCTGTATGATGTTAAACATTGGGGAGACTGACTACTTAGGAGAAATTCCTGAGAGCTACCAGTCTCTTGATAGCGTCCAAATTAACGTTGATTATTTGGACCAACACTTTGAGTGCCTACCAAGATTGTGGTGAGACCACTTGGTTTGAGGAATGGCACCAGTTCACCTTGTCTGCATGATGTCTGCATGAGGACAGACATGACTTAGGACATTCAATATCCCAGACAGATTCAGGGAAGGCATTTAATGTTCCACAGGACTGTGCAACCAGTCCTTCCGACAAGACGGAATGAATGAATCAGAAAGGGAGAAAGTGAGGTGAACTTATATGGGAAACACTCCATTACATAAATGTATGTGAATATGTATGTTTTGAGCTATAGATGTTCTAAATAGTTTTATTAATATATACATATATATATTTATTTATTTAGAACTGATATATGTTTATGTAACATGCCATCATATATATCATCATACCATCATATATTATGACTTGAATGTATGTTTATATGAATGTATAGACATATGTGTTTTGAGATGTGTAGACGTAGATACTACCCATCTCCGTTCATTTCATTCCAGATCTCTTAGGAGCAATGGACAGTCAACAATCCATATCCGGAAGTGACTTAGCCTTGTGAAGGGACCACTTTGGACTCCTTCAATCTGACAGTGAACTGCGTCTCACTGGGGGAAGCATGACCTATGTGACCTCTTAAGTTACGTATACCATAATATAATCATCATCATCATATGCTCATCAAGATTAGAAATAATAAACACAGTTGTTGTATTTTAAAACTCAATTTGTCCGTATAATTCTAAATGTTTATAAATGTTTGTGTAGCGTATCAAGTACACACATTATTGTATCATTTAGTGGGGGTTCACACATATTGTCCAGAAGTGGGAATCTATGTCCGGGAGGTATCTTGCCTATGCAGTCATAAGTAACCAGATTACGTTGCGTGTCTTAACTCCTCCTTTCTCACTTCTGGTGATACCAAGTACAGCCAAAACTATATAGATATATTCTATCTTCAACGAGCCACTTATTGGCTGTTTTCTTGAGTATCAGGGACAGTGTCTTAAATCAGCATAACAGACATTTGTTCCACGTTTTCTCTCTGGGATCTGGGGTAGCAATTAGTTCCTTCTGACAGAGTTAGGGGATCTTAAACTGCATCCAGAACTTAACACCAGCAGAAGAAAATGATGTTGGCTGGGTGGTTGCCCAACCGGGAGCTACCTCAAGCCAGTTGGTGACAATAGGTTTACATTATATTCTCTACACTTCTCTATTAGTAAACGCATCTTGAGTATGTGATCTCTTGTTTATCTTCCTTGTCCGAATCCAGCTTGAGCCACGTCAGTTTCTTCTTCCATTTTCTCACGAAGTCTTCCCATTATGATTTTTAGTAGAATGTTACTTGCATGACTGATCAGGACAACAAATCTATAGTTGTGCATAATGTCAGGTTGCCTCTTTTGGTATTGTAATGAAGATAGTTCTCTTCCAATCTTTTGACCATATAACATATTTCTATATCTTTTTACATAATGCGTGACTGATTTGCATGCTTTCTTCTCCTCCTGCTTTAATTAGTTCAGCTGGTATCTCATCACATCCAGGTGATTTACCATTCTTCAGGTTCTTTGTTGCCAACGCAATTTGATCTAATGAGTGTTAAGGTTCTGTCTCTGCTGTCATTAGCTCATGTATCTCATTCATATCCTCACTGTCATTCATATCACACTGCTGTATTCCTGCCATCTTTCTAGAATTTGTCTAGATTCTGTTAAGGTATTTCCCAACTTATAACAGATAATATTCAATTGAGGTTGAACATTTATTGTCAGTAACTTTACTTATTTTACTTTAAATATTTTAACAATAGATATTGGTGTTTTGAATAATAAATTCTGAAGACAGTCAAGATTTCAGGGCACGTTGTGACGAGAAGAAGAAAAAAAGGCCAGAAAAAGTAGTAAAACTGGTAAAATTGATATAAAAAGAGTAAAGGGAAGACAGAGAGATAAATAATTGAATCAATCAAATACTTAAATGGCTGGGTCTTATGGCATAATGGGGGGCAAAAACACAGGCCCGATTCAAGATTCTGTTAGTATGTGAGATGAGCAACAATGACCGCCACGACGTATCGGCAGCATGGTTTCGTTTGATGTGTGATGTTTAAGCAGATTGATCATTTGAACTTGCCTTTTTTTCACGAGTGATGTGTAAGCAGATTGATCATTTAAACTAATTTGGTCCAAATAACAACTGTCTGGGCCAGAATGAGTCAAACTAGTAACATACTGGAATTTAAAGTAGGGAAACACAGCACTCTAAAATAAGACATGTCTGGTGAAGAATGAGGTCAAATAATAATTATATTTTAGTGTCCTGTTGTTACATGTGTTAGCCGATTGGCAGATAACGAAATCGACCATGATTGATACCAGTACCGGTGTTTGCTTATTTGTTTCAGAATGACCAAGATTCCAGAAAGTTCCAATATAATATTCAAGGTTTTAGTGCGTAAGTATTTTCTTTGTTTACAAACAATACTATTCAAATTGCCGTTTAAGCTGGAAGTATTACCAATTCTTTTATATTTCTATCTTGTTGGTGTTATCAAGTTTGAAGTCGTTGTGACATTGGCTCAACATCATCATCCGGGTTCGGTTTTAACCTCCATATAAGGGGGTGTTTTCAGACAATACCCAGCTCTGTGTTCCATCCAGCTTGATAGAATTCTCTTCGGGTAGAGGATAAATAAAATGATGCTAGTCACTCTGCTTCATGATGCCGAAGCACAGTATGTCAAAACCTGTTAGTTTACACCCCTTCTTCGAACATGTTCGTTTAGAGAAAGGGTTAAGTTCTTTCGGATGTGATTGGCTCGGATTCCGGTCCAGTGGGCCCACAGCTTTCAACGCTTCATTTCTTTAACTATCTAGAGCGCTCAGTTCTTTGTTTCTTCAGTGTGGTTTCAGCTTTCAACTCTTTTGTTATTCCATTCTGTTCTTCAGTGAGTCTACAGCTATCAACTCTTGTGTCCTTCAGCGAGCCTACAATTTTCAACGCATGTGTTCTTCAGCGGACCTATAGTTTGTCAACGCTTCTGGTTTTAGCAAACCTACGGCTCTAGATCACACAGTAATGACTGCGCTCTAGATTACACACTAATACCCGCGCTCTAGATTTGGTTCCCCAGTGTGTCAACAGCTTGTGGACATAAGGTGCTATCTCCCATTAAAAAAATAAACAAAACCAATGGGCACTCGAAGGGTGAGTGATATTATATGGTCATAGTCCAGCCAGTCACCTTTGCTTCCCAAGCCATTTCTCGTTACCCATTTTAGTATAGGTCGAGAAGGGAACCCAGATCAAGTTAACAAATCCCCCTGGAAGCGAATTTAAAAGCTAGATAGATAACATAGGTGACTAGATGAAAAGGTGTCATCTTCTTCTCCTCCTCCTCCTCCTCCTCCTCCTCCTCCTCCTCCTCCTCCTCCTCCACCTTCTTCTTCTTCTTCTTCTTCTTCTTCTTCTTCTTCTTCTTCTTCTTCTTCTTCTTCTTCTTCTTTTTCTTCTTCTTCTTCTTCTTCTTCTTCTTCTTCTTCTTCTTCTTCTTCTTCTTCTTCTTCTTCTTCTTCAGCATTCCGAGCCATTGAGGTTCTTTGCTGTAGATACAAGCCATCTCCATTCGTCTTTCTGGTTGACCTTCTTGTCAGAGTCTTGCATGCAGCAATAACACAGGCTCGTAATCACCAACAGATGTGATACAAACACTGTCACTGAATGACTTAACGTGACACACTGCAAACACAATTCAAACACTTTATTGACGCGTCTCACTCATCACAACCATTACATGCATCGCACAATTACAATAACGATGCAACAATACAATCAATAGATATATCAATGCAATGTATACAACCCACAAGCGCACAGTCTCATATACTCACACAGGCTTTCTATCTATTATCATTCATCTACACAAGTATACGAGCACCATTCATTCCGTCTGTCCTGTACAACTTCACCGGGCCGTCTGGCCGCTAACCACTGTGAGTCTCGCTAGTCGGGGTTGCGTCCCTGTGTGGACTTCATGTCCCACGCATGCACCGACTAACCATTGCTGTCACAGCGTGGTTAGTGTTGCTCACAGGTGGACCTGGCCGTAATCGCCAGGCGTCATTGACGACGATGCGGTAGAACTGGTGGGGAGATTATGACATTCTCCCGCCCTCCTTTTCATGAAAGGACTTTCTTTCATGTAAGCTATATACATTAGGGTTTATTTATTCAACCTGTCAGAATCGACCCATTGTTTGTCATCTGACGTGACACTTTGGTTTATATTGAAATATGTAGATAATTGTAAGTTATATACACACACTCTTCAATGCTGCTATGAAGCATATCTCCTCAAGTACAATCCACTAGATGGATTCTTACGTTAGTTGTAATATGACACAGCTAGTCCGGTAGCTATCAGCGAGCAACGCAACTACCTCTCGACAAATAAACAAAAATAACAAACACAACATGTCAGGCCGCGAGTCTTCTATCTATAAGATGACTCCAACATTCGACCTCAACCTCATTTGGTCGGAAAGTCTCATGTAGGTCTACAACTTCGGTAATTACTACCATGCATAGTTGATGTCATCTTCATGTGTCGCCAATCTGGCAACATTAGGATGGTTTCTATACATGTTACACATTACCACTAATTTCAATTGTTTCCCTTGAATGTAATCAGTGAAACAAAAAAAAATTAAGGGCGATAATTTCAACATGCTTTCAAAGAAAATAAATTACATTAGTAAATCAATTTCTAAGCGTCATAGTTTGATGCTTATTGACAATAGCGAACCAAATTTCACTATTGCAACAAGTTAATCAACTTATGATCCTCAGATCACATCTATCAAAATCATTACATACAATTTGTATATGTAAAATTTCAGCTCACAAAGTTTATATAAATCGTCAATTCTTTGTGAGAATTAGACTATTGTCTGCTAGTTTTTAGATTAATTTCACAAACACCGGAAGTACACAGCTGGTGTGTTAAGATGTAGATAACACTATATTCTTCCGTCTGGATGTTCTCTAAAGGAACGGAGTATACAGTTCATAAGCACAGGTGCTGGATTAACTCTTTCTTTTAAAATATGGATTAATGTGTTCTGTAGAATCCAGATGCCACTGTCCCTCTCGTACAGATTAAAATACGTCGAAACACTCTGCTTAGCAGGTACTACGGATACTGGAACAGTTCAAGCAAAGTAAGTCTTGAAATCACGTAGCACTGTTCATTACAATGCTAATACATATTTAAAATAATGTTAACTTTCGATCACATACAACACAAGTATTCATCACAATTATTACCATCATTATAATATATATATATATATATATATATATATATATATATATATATATATATATATATATATATATATATATATATATATATATATATATATATATATATATATATATATATATATATATATATATATATAATATTTACATTGGGACGTTGTCCCTATCACAATTTTTACACAGCGTTACTGAAATAATTTCACCATTCGCCGTGTCGCTGAGCGCTATAATAATCTGCAGATTACTTATTGGTCTGCTGTGTGCGCTCAGGCACCATTAGGCTTTCGGGTTTGCCGTAAGGAAATCTGGAAAGAAGGTGGGCAATCGTATTCTGTGTGCCAGAGATATGCCTGACTTCAAAACTGAAATCTTGTAGTAATAGTGACCATCGTGCTACCCTGTGGTTGGTAGGAGTTCCAGTCGTGATGATTGTTCACGGACTGTTGTCTGTCTCGACTATGAAATGTTTCCCAAGAAGAAATCTGGATAGTTTTCTAATAGAGTACACTAGAGCAAGGGCCTCAATTTCAGGCGTCGACCAATGACGTTCTCTAGTTTTTAATTTCCGACTTACGTAATAAACTGGGTGGAGAATTTGGTCGTGTTCCTGCAATAGTACTGCCACAATCGCTACGGAGCTCGCGTCAGTTCTCAATCTGAAAATAATGTCCAAATTTGGTAATTTAAGAATGGGGTTACTAGAAAAGCAGGATAACACTTTTGTAAATGCAGGTTTTAGGCATTCGCTGTTTACAATTTTGTTAGTAGGTTAGTGAAACATTCCGTCAACGTGGCAAAGTTTGGTCTAAACTGTGTGTAATAATTTAATAGACCTAGGACACTTCGCAATTCTTTCTTTGTTGTCGGAAGCGACAATTTAAGAATTCGTGACACGATGTTGTCGTCAGTAGTGACAAAGCCGTTACAAATTTTATAACCCAAGAATGAAATTTCTTGGTAGGCTATGTCACGCAGATACATTTGACTGTCAGTCCGTGCTGTCTGATGCGGTCAACTGTTTGCTGTAATGTTGTTACATGGTCTGTCATAGTCTTCGTATGTACACAGATGTCAGAATAATGTGATAGTGTCTGTTTGTCCTGGATGGTTGGAGAAAATGCTACTGTAGTCTTGTAATAGTTGTCTGCAATTGTCGGTCTCTGTTTGAGTCAGATTAGGATTTATTTTGATGTCATGCAGATTGTTTGTCGTGTCAAGTGATGGGGTCGGTAATTTGTCGGTCTCGTCATCGTCTGTGTGGTCCACTATCGTTGTGCTTGCTGCTGTATCGTCTTGGTCTTCGTCTCTGCTGTAGAACGGTTTTAACATGTTGATGTGAAATATTTTATGTTTGTCCTTTATTGCGATCTCATTGTCCACAGTCGAGATCTGTCTCAGTACTTTAAACGGTCCTTGCCATGAGTCTGTCAAAAGATGTCTGTCGCTTGGCAAAAGAAGTAATACGTCTTGTCCAGGTGTCAGTGTTATTGTCCTATTTCCTCTATTTGCATACTGTCTGTAAATAGCACCAGATTGTTTCAGTGCTTCTTTAGCTAATACACAAGATTTCATTATCCTATCACGCAATGATGTTACATGTTCATATGATGATACTGGTTTATGTACAGTTATACTTTCAGTTAACATCGAATGGTACATAGATAATGGGCCGCGTGGTTTGGCCCCATATACAAGTTCAAATGGTGAGAAACCTGTACTGGAATTAGGTACTTCGCGATATGCAAATAGTATGGCAGGTAAATCTAGTTACTGCATTTGAAATATCAACAACATGACAAGATGATGTTACATTTAAATCAATACAATTATGTGATGAAGTTAATGAATTGGCAAACATACATTCATTCACAGGTGATAGTACATTGTCAACAATATGTTCAGTTGAAGATGATATTGAATTATCAACAATACATTGGACATAAGATGTTATACTGTCATGTGGCATATCATTTACCTCAGGAAGGTTACCCACGATTATGTCGCAACATGGGTTGGATAATGCTGCGCATTTAACCTTTCCTGTGAGAAATGGGGTGTCAATATATGCCCATGCAAGTGGGTATTTCTCGATGTTACCTGAGAAAGTTCTGCATGTAACATGTTTGCCAGTATAATCTGAAGGTAAAATAAAGTCTCTCTTCAAACCAATAAGAGTACATCTACTATCCCGTAAAACTATAGCAGATTTGCCATTTACAAATCCTTGGTGGATGTTTAGTTTACCTTTGGAGTTTATTACCAAATTGGCTTCTTCATTGGCCATATGTATTGAGTGACCGCATGTTAATAAGCCATCTTCATGAAAACGATCACAGATGGTACATTTTTCAAGATGAAATACATCAATGGCCTGTGCTGTATTAACTGGATGATTTTCTACTGTTTCCTCATCTAAGGAAGAGCTATCAAACATGGCTGCATTAGCCTTTCTGGTCATTTGTTTACCTTTACAAGCATGACGCCAGTGGCCATATGCCTTGCAAAGGGAGCATTTGGTGAGTCGTTTATAGCTCTTTCTCTCCTTATCTTGCTTATCTATATAGTTTTGCAAGTATGTGAGGTACCCTGGGTGTTTGTCGCACATATCACTTTCATTATGTGGAAGATGGCAATGTCTGCATTGGTAATACTTATCAGCAGATTGCTTAAAGGGTTTCTGTTTAGTGTAGGGACCTGACTTCGTTCTGTCATAGGTAGCGGCTGCTACAAAGTCTATGTCAGTCAATCCACTAGTAAAACACTGTTTGTTGGCTGTGAAATAAGCCGAACCTCGTTTCTCTATATGTTGCATACTCTCGCACTCACATTCTTTCAGAAACTTAGAAAATGGTGGTGGTAGAGATGAAATGATTTGATCTCTAAGAATTAGATCTTTCAACTTATCAAAGCTGTTTACTTTGGCTGATGAAAGCCATTTGCTAAATGCATCATGTACTACTGAGATGTAGTCAGAGAAAGTTTGTGTAGGTTATGGAGCTAATTTACTAAACTGTTCTCTGTAGCCTGCTTCATCTAACAGGAAGTGTGACATAATTTTGGACTTAATATATTGATAATCTTTCCTAAGATCTTTGGGAATGGTCTCTATCACTTTGAGAGGTTCCCCTGAAAGACTTCTCATATAAATAAAATCCATTCAGTCTCTGGGATCTGATAATGGTCCATTATGGTTTCAAAATTTTGGGTGAAGGCTGCAATGCAGTCGCCCGTGGTGAAATTCTTGACGATCCCTTGGTACTTTTTGTACTTATTCTCTTTCTCTAGTCTTTCTGACTGTTTAGAATATTTATCTGCTGCTGTTTCAGCTTCCAGCTGTTTAATTTTCAGCTGCAATTCAAGTTCTTCCTTTTTCGTTCTTACATTAATTTCAAGCTCCTCTCTCTTGCTCTGGGCAGAGATCTCAGCTTTTCTTATCACAGCATCTGTTTCTGCCTGTTTAGTTTTGGCCATTAACTCAGACTGTTTTAAAGCAGTTTCTGATTTTCTAGATTCAGACTCTAATTCTGCTCTTCTCAGCTCCCTTTCGGCAGCTCTATCTTCACTTTGGACATACTCTGCATATTTGGCCTCACTCCACTTTGTCAACTCATCATCAGTTAACTTTAATTTCAAACCAGACTCGATGAAATCATTCAATGTGGACATGAAGAATTATATAAGATACAATGAATGTACAAAACGTTTATTATAAGGTGTTAGTAAATAGAACAATGTGTACAATATTTATCAATTACAGCTTGTGCCTAGACTTACATCCAAAAGTATATGTGAAAAAAAATATAATACTTAAGTGACTTTGGAGTTCTGGAGTATGATGGAGAACTGTACCAGAGAATGGCTGCCTGATCGTTACTGGCCGGAAAAAAGAACTTTACTGCTAACTGTTTCGGATGACACAAAAACCTGTTGTTTTTTGGAAGAAGAAAATTTTAGGACATGTACGTTAATGTGGTGTATGCGTTGTCAACTACGTTTTGTAGGTTTGTGTGCTGTCAAGTATGTTTGTTAGTCGTACTGTCGTCCGTTCAACACATTCAACAACTCACTTTCCATGTTGCTTTCTTTCCAAAACTTTCCGCTTACACCCACGTTCAATCCTATTCTACAACAAATTCCAAGATGAACGATGGACATTCACACCTTTGGTTCAAATAATCCAACAAGGACGAGCAACCCACGTTCACACCTCTCAGAGTCTTGCATGCAGCAATAACACAGGCTCGTAATCACCAACAGATGTGATACAAACACTGTCACAGAATGACTTAACGTGACACACTGCAAACACAATTCAAACACTTTATTGACGCGTCTCACTCATCACAACCATTACATGCATCGCACAATTACAATAACGATGCAACAATACAATCAATAGATATATCAATGCAATGTATACAACCCACAAGCGCACAGTCTCCTATACTCACACAGGCTTTCTATCTATTATCATTCATCTACACAAGTATACGAGCACCATTCATTCCGTCTGTCCTGTACAACTTCACCGGGCCGTCTGGCCGCTAATCACACTGTGAGTCTCGCTAGTCGGGGTTGCGTCCCTGTGTGGACTTCATGTCCCACGCATGCACCGACTGACCATTGCTGTCACAGCGTGGTTAGTGTTGCTCACAGGTGGACCTGGCCGTAATCGCCAGGCGTAATTGACGACGATGCGGTAGAACTGGTGGGGAGATTATGACACTTCTCTTGCCAGTTGCTGATTCCAAGTGCTTGTAGGTATGTATGTACATTATCTCTCCACCGCCTTCTTGGTCTTCCTCTGGGTCTACGGTCATTTATTTCCTTAGTGTAAGCGAGTTTTGTTTTGTCATAAGAATAATAATTTGCCATGGCTATCGTTCACCTAATCCAGCAACAGTGGAATGTGAGCATAATTAGTACCCAGCCATTTGTTATAGTGCAGTAAGTTCTTTTAGACCATCGATGCTTTGAGTTTAAGCCATTCTGAACATTTAAAGAAGAGACATGATTGGTCGGTTCCGTCGTGTTATACATCTCATCTCATTTCATCATGTTCCTCTTGTACCTTGCGGTGTCGAGGTGAAGTATAAACATCGTGAGAGTGCCCGATTATGGGCTTCATGTATCGATATTCCCATAGACTCTGCTATTCCCTCCGTCCAACGTTTATGTGGTCGGAATCTTCCTCTGTTTCCATTTGGTCTGTACATCATTGCTTGTTGTGGTATGCTGTTGACTGGTAACTTACATGCATGGCCAAACCATGTGGTTTGCTGCTTTCTAATAAAATATAGTGCTGCTATAAACCCCACTTTAGTTCTGATTTTTTTTTTCCATTTATGATCTGATCTCTTCTTGATACGTTGAGTATTCTACTCAGGAATCTCATTTCTGTTGTTGTGATTTTTCTTTTCTCTTTTTCTGTCATTGTCCAGGTTTGGCATTGGCATAAAGTTGGTAGGAAGATTGTATTGTAAAGTGCTTTCTTAGTAGTTATTGATACATGTTTGTTCTTTAGTATTAGTGCCATTTGTCCAATGAGTTGGTTTGCCTTATTGCATCTACTTTCGATCTCGTCTTCTGATCTGCCATTTGATGATATCATGCTTCCTAGGTACTTAAAACTCCTTAATTGTTTCAAATGATATTCGTTTAGGTGAATTGTTGTTGATTTTTCTTCTTTAGTTATAGTCATTACCCCTGTTTTGCTTGTGCTAATTTTCATGTTATATCCCCTACACATTTCGTTTAAACTATTCATGTGGTCTGCAAGGTGTGGAATGCGCCTAGCCCTGCAGCCTGCAAGGTTGGGATCGGCTAGCCTCTCCCAGGAGGTGTGAAAAGTGAAAATTAGTAGCTTGCCGATGACCTGCAGACTACACATGTCAACCCCCACCTCCACGTGGTGCAGTTCGGGAAACCATGACCGCGAGGTCATAGGCTAAGGGGGATATGGCTCGCCTTAGGGGATGGATTCCCTATGGTCAGATGTTTTTCCTAAACCTGCGACTGGCCTAGCAAGCCGGCAGGGGATCTTCATACTGCTCGTAGAAAAACTAAGAAGTATAAACGTGTTATACGTAATAAACAAAAATATAAATCGCTGGGGAACTTGATGTCATTTAAATATACGAGCTAGCTGCATGCCCTTTACAGCAATCAAACCCGGAATTTATTGGCTGTTTGTGATTTTTTTTATACAGGAGTACTTTTAGTAATTTGCCATTATTTTCTAAAGGACCAACGACGCGCATACAATTGTGAAAGTCAATACAAAGCTATCTACACCCAAATAATCTACCACTGACTTCTAAACCGGCATGTCGGGATCGTGAAACTACCCCTTAATCACAGAAACCGACCGCTTTTTGATAGATAGCTTTCAATGACAAATAAATAACAGGGGCACTATTAGTGAGGACAGAAAAACACAGAAACCGACCACTTTCTGATAGATAGCTTTCAATGACAAATAGTTAACAGGGGCACTATTAGTGAGGACAGAAAAACACAGAAACCGACAGCTTTATGGTAGATAGCTTTCAATGACAAATAAATAACAGGGGCACTATTAGTGAGGACAGAAAAACACAGAAACCGACCGCCTTCTTATAGTTAGCTTTAAAAAAAGATTGATAAATAAATATCAGCGGCACTATTAGAGAAAACAGAAGGCAAAGCAGGAATCGGAGGACAAACTAGACATATCAAAAAGTGCAATCTATAGGCACACTGGCGTTCGAACCTATCTCCACCAGATGACAGCAGCTCCTCGCTAAAGGGACACATGCAACCTCGCTGTGAGTGAAAATCAATACCTGTAAACTTACTTCTCTTGCTATTTCAATTAATCCGCGGGTTTCCCCAACAAGCGATGCATGTGTGTAGCTCATAACAAGCACGACAGTCAGAATTCTAATTTAAATAAACGCCGGAAACTATTAAGTAATCATATGTATATGATTTTGTCTGTATAACACCTTTCACCTTTACTCCTCAAGACATTTTCATGTAGCTATTCTTAGAATGGGTCGACCTGAAAATTTCGTATCCGCCATGATGCTGACCGAACTCTTGACCATTAGTCAGCAGGCGAGTGTCTAGTCACTACGCCTCCTTGGCTCCCTCTACAACTATTGCTGGTTCGTAAAGGCTTTCTGGTAGGACAAAGACAAATGAGTGCATAACATATAAAAGAGCATGAAGTAATGTACAACAGATTTGAGGGAGCATAATATTAGACGAGTATGTGTGTCCAATTTCTAACCCATTTAAAATACTCTCTCTCTCTCTCTCTCTCTCTCTCTCTCTCTCTCTCTCTCTCTCTCTCTCTCTCTCTCTCTCTCTCTCTGAGTGTATTTATCTCTTTGTCTACTTCTTTCTATGTCTGTCTACCCGTGTGTCTGTGTGTCTTTCTCTATACATCGAAATAAATATAATTTCGTGTTGTCCAATGCCATTTTCACCTTCTGCATATACTTTGTAACCTCTGACTTTCCCTCGTATTTGAGATGCACTGAAGAACTACAAGATTCAAACAATAATTCCATCTACCGAATGACCATGTCGCTTACAGGGGCAGACAACACAAACCTGACACGGCTGATCTCGTCCAAGAACTGTTCCAGCATCTCCCCCAGACTAACCTGGGAGCAACCAGAACCAGCTGGCTACCTGTACAGGGGCTTGTGGCATTCCTACTTCTGCCGTCGCCCAGAGAGGGTTACCATCAGCTGTCTTCGCAACATGCACGTGAGTTGTGGCATTTAACTGCATGCATCCTGTCAGAGAGTTGGGTTCCTTGCCTACTTCTTCTTTATGCGTCTTTCTAGAGGCGTGCGTCTTTCTAGAGGAGTGCGTCATACATAGTTATGTACCTCAAAGTCAGTTTGTTCGACTTAGGTTTACATTTGTGTAAGATCTGCATCCTCTAGACCAGTGGTTCTCAACCTTTTTTGGCCCGTGCCCCCCTTCACCATATATTAAGAACGTCATTCCCCCCTTCCTATCAAAAATTTGGCCCGTGCCTCCCGTCACCATATTTTCAGAACGTCACCCCCCCCCCCCCCTTCATATTTCCTACCTAAAAATTCCCCCACCCATACACAGTATACGTAAAAATGGAAGGTAAATATGTTAAAACAGGTCTAGACATCCACATAAAACGTGATTTGTGGGTCTACTTACTTTATAAAATGAATTTTAGAAGGATGAGACGTGCATAACTGTAAAGTATGAAAGGAAAAGCAATATCACGTAATCGGTTCTTGTATTAACGCGATCTTGAAATGATCTTCGCCCCCCCCCCCCGTCGCCCCCCCCCCCCCTGGAAACCCTAAAAATTCCCCCCTGGAGGGGAATTCCCCACCGGTTGAGAACCACTTCTCTAGACATATTTTGTTTAAAAAAAAAAAAAAAAGGTAACGAACTCTATCTACCCCTGGGTAAGTTTCCTGTCCAAATAATTGTGCCTTTCATTCTTAACAGTTTTGCCTTTCTGTACTTGTGCATTTTTTTCCTACCAGGTGTGCCTTATTTTCCTAACAATTGTGTCTTTCTTTCCTAACAAGTTTACTTTATTTTTCTAACAATTGTGCCTTTCTTTCCTAACAAATTTACTTTATTTTTCTAACAATTGTGCCTTTTTTTCCTAATAATTTTGCCTTTCTTTCCTTTTATCTTCCTTTCCTAACATTTGTGCCTTATTTTTTCGGGACAACTTGCACACTGGACCTATTGTTTATCGCCCTCAGAAAAAGCTAGATAGTCAACGCCCTAATTTTTTTGCCTGTTCATGTTTCCTGGGCAAGTTTACGTTCAGTAGTTTGCCATCGTTTTCTGAACGACCGGCACCCATACCATTTCATAAAAATCCAACGCAAGACGGTCTGCTGCCAAATCGCCCGCAGCTGTGTTTCGACCGCGGTATGCGGGATTACGAACTGCGTCCGTATCACCTTCGCATCGGAGCCGGCTGGTGACGAGTAATATTAAATATCCGTTAGTCTATTAAAAGTTCACAGCTCCCACCCCCAGGTTGCGATCCAAATAAATTGATACATTATTAACCAGGCGTGGACGCCGTAACCTTTCATCCACGGCTCCCCGAGTTCAATTTCATTGACAGTGTTTTAGTGGCCTTAGGGTGGGATGCAAAATCGCTGGCGTGACAGGGTAGGTGCGTTTGCTCACTTGACCCCTCGCTCGCTCGGTTCCCGCGGGACATCCTAAGCAGATATTTGTCTGGCTAACATCTGGGGGATCCGCCATTGTCTCCGTTGTGATGAAGCCTGCCAGCGGACTAAACTGTGCAAGGTGTGAGACTGCAAGTGTTGCTTCCACGCCGGACTGGAACAAAGTCTTCAACATTACCGAGTTCCTCGTGTCGTACACAAGTGGACAACTCGATTCCACGGGGATCTAGAGCAATAATAATAATAATAATAATAATAATAATAATAATAATAATAATAATAATAATAATAATAATAATAACAACAACAACACCACCGCTACCACCACCACCACAACAACAATCAAGAACAATAACAACCTAAGAATAGCCTCAGTACATTTATCATTATTGGGTTGGGTGACTAGTTCTCTTCTTTGTAACCTTTCCTTTTCAGACAATTCCCAGATACGTGTATACACGTACAAGTAAATAAATGGGCAGACGGTGCTAGCCACACATTTGTGTGGACCAGTCGGCATTCGAGGTGTCATGGGGTCAGTATCACATCAGCCGCCTTTACTTCCCGAGACATTTCCAGGTATTGACCTGCTGTAGACAGGGTCGACCTGAACAAATCAGGTCAGTTTATCTCCCCCGATGTGTCTCCACCTTGACGTGGTGGGGGAGCTTGCGTGTCCCATCGACCCCATTTGCTTGCTGATGGATGAAAAACTACATATCGGACAGCTTATGGGATAGGGACCAGACTAAGAGAGACACAACCTGCTGCTCTGCAGGTTAGACTGAGGATAGCAGTCAAAAATTTAAATCAGGCGCACGAAGGCAGAAGTCCTTGGTCCGGACAAAACACTAATGGCTCCCTGTCGAGGGCTGTGGCTGAACGCCTCTAAGCCACAAACCCTCGGACCTGAGAGCCGGGCCGATACCCACCTTTCGAAAAATAAAGGCGTGATACTGAGCAAGCTACATGCTCAGGTCTGATACAAGTTCGAAGGCTCTCAGCTGGGGGATATGAGATATTCCCGGATGAGAGGGCCAGGCCGTTTCTCGTTCACCGCTGCACGAAGGTAAGGTGCTGAGCCAGCAGCACAAGTAGCCTACCTCGTGAGCGAGTACAAAAAGTCAAAAAGTGCCCCAGTCGAAGAAAATGGCTGCAAAAACTGTAACTAACTCATAGAGAGGGTAGACAAAATTGGAAGAACGTCTCAATGACGCAAAATGGAACGCACGGCGAGCGAACCTATTGCGTGGTCCGAAGTCAAAAGCAAAAGCTTACCGAGTGGGTGTCGCTTGCAGTCTGACCGTCCCTGGTGTGTGCTTGAGCGATCAGTGGCAAACGAGTTGCCCAACACATGGAAGTGAGGAACTAAAGCAGCCATGAGCAGGACGTGGTAACTCCTCGGGTGAGCCCAGTCACAGAGCAATATGTGCCGGCTCTGCAATTATGGAAGCCTCCTTGGATAGCGAGGGAATGCTCATGGTCTGCCCCTGCCTTCCCTTGAGGGCCGACCACGATGTCGTTCATCGTTCTATCTTGACCAGCTGAGATGTTAGCGACATCACAACAGTCCAACGTGCCTCGAAACCAGAGGAAGGCTAACCTCATTAAAAAATGCCCGCTGAAGTCGGAAGTGTCGTCCTAAGGGTGGCAAACTAAAAATTGACACTACGCAATTACGTCCGAGTGAAATGTCTCGTCCGAATGTCTCTCGTGCTAGGAACAGCTCTGACTACCTAGTTTCCGAATGCCGCTCTTGTTCGGAACAGCTCTGACTGGGTAGTTTTCCGAATGTCTGTTGTGCCTGGAAAAGCTCTGATGGGCGCAACGACAAGCACATGTCCGAAAACTCGCTGAGTGGATGCCGTCTGCAAACCTGTCTGGTTTGTGCGGGAATGACCCGGGGAAACGAAATGACCAATATATTGAAGTGAGGATTTAAAGCAGCCATGAGCAGGACGTGACGGTCTCCCTCAGTGAGCCCAGATCCAGGGCGTTATGTGTCGGCCCTGCAACTATGGAAGCAACCTTGGATGGCGGAAAATGCTATGGACTGTCCCTGCCTTCCTTTAAGGGATGACCGTTGTCTTCGACCGTTCAACCTTGGCCAGCATGGTTGCAGATGGCACCACAAAAGTGAGAGTCTCCAAGGAATGCTACCTGGTCAAAAAAGCACGCTGAAGTCGATGTGTTGGCCTACGGGTTTCGGCCCAAGGGCGCATAACAGACACACCGCAATCACATCTGAAAAAACACTCCGGATGAACGAAAAGAAGAAGAAGGTCAGTTTATTATAATCCGCCTCGGTGCAAATTCAAACGCTTGACACTGAGCCAACAGGCAAGCAGCTAACCAGGTGCTACAGCATCTCTCCAGATATTTGTGTTTTTGAAACATATCCCATTCCTGTTTTGCGGCAATGGATCGACACCAGTAACTACTTTAGAACTGTAATTTTATTAATCAATTTGTTTTAATTCCATAGATAATCATACTGGGAGATTCCAATGCGAAACAAATGTATCAAGATATATCACCAAGAAGTTCTTGCAAGGAGAATACCAGTGAATCTGTCTGGTGTAAACCACTGAAGTGTATTAATGCAAACCTGAACTTTACTTTAGAATGGTGGCCTCATTCAAATCCGTTCAGGACTGGAGATGTAAGTAGTCACTGCGTCCATGGCAGTTTTGTGTAAATGGATATAGGTAGACAAGACAAAGTCACATTAGGTATATGATATTAGTTCTATATCGCACATGACTGAACGGTGTATCATACGCAATGTGGTCAGCATTATGTCTCTTGTTCCAATGTTATGAGACATCAATTCCAAAAGCATAAAGGGCAGAAACAAAGATAATCTCCACCACTGCTGGAGATTAAATCTCGGAGCAATGTGTTATCTAGATCACTAACTCATCATCAAGTGCAACGAGAGCTGGTGTAGGCGTTCATGTCTCTCTACAGATCTCGGTCCTTGGTGTTCTGGATCAGCTCTGCTGATATTTCTCCATGCTACGGTCACCACTAACTAAATACACGTACGAGACAGATTCAAACTATTTTTTGCAATAGTCGAGTCCTGTTTGTATTATTATAAGATGGTGCTGACTTTGACGTATCAAGGATATTGATACCTCCATGCCACCGTCACCACTGCGCAAGCTGTGAGATTGCGAGTGTTGCTTGCCCACCGGAAGGGAATACAGTCTTCAACAGTACACAAGATTAGGCCGAGAGAGGGATCATGTCGTTTGGGCACCACATGTTTCTCTGAAGCTCTGCCCAAGCATTGTGATGGAATATTGGCCACATTCCAACTCACATACTTTGGTCTGTCAAGACTGCAATTGCCACTCACACAAGTGAACACGCTTGACGAAAAGAAGTGACAGAAGTTTGTGTATTCTGAATGTTGTATTGGTAATGTTTTAAAATGATCTGGACTATCAACGGATGAAACATCATACGTATGGTTCCCTTGAGGATTTACAGCCAGAGATATTCATTCAGAAACCATAATCTGGTACAGCATTAAAGAAATCGTATGTGTCTAAGTATTAGGAGTGTTACCTGGAAGATCATGTTAGTGTCCATTACGGTCCGCGCAGTGGATGACCATACTAGCGAAGTAGTACCTCGCACCGCTAAATACCGTTGCCCTGGGACATCCTCCGTATAATTCGGACAAGGCACAGCCTGATATTTTTCTTATTTCTTCATATGAAACCAGCACTAAAATGGCAGAGATTCAAGTATGACTGAAAACGTTATCATTAATGCGTTAACACAGCGTTCAAGGAATGATTACTTTAAACAGTTACAATTGTTGAATGAACTTTGGCAAACTTGTTCTGTTGTCCAAGGAAAATATTTTAATAAAATATAGAGAACACAATTATATTGTACCGATTGTTATCATCAGAATCATCATGCATCAGGTCCTTTGCAGAACGTCGCTCCCATCACGGCCCGCTGGGAAAACTCTAGGTCTCTTTCCCAATTCCGTTGCCTTATGTATTTCATGCCCAAGGTGCCTTTAGTGCTCTGTGTCCACTTTAGTTCAGAAACAGTGCCTTTCATTATTGTTCTTGCTAAACCACAGTGTGTTTTAAATATTGTTCTTGCTAGACCACAATGTGTTTTATTGTTCTTGCTAAACCACAGTGTGTTTTTAATATTGTTCTTGCTAAACCACAGTGTGTTTTATTGTTCTTGCTAAGCCACCGTGTGTTTTATTGTACTTGCTAAACCACAGTGTGTTTTAAATATATCCACACCGTTTTTTTTCACTTTCCGAGACACGATGCTGTTTAAAATCCAGTTTTCTTCGTCGTTCAAATCTTTCGGGTTGTCAGCCTGTACTTTGTGAGGTTTCTTCTAGATCCACATTGTTTTAAGAATTTTTCTGTAGGATTTAATACCAAAACCCCGATTTCTTTCCTTAGTGATTGTGGTGGTCATAGCAGCGCTAGATTTTATTAGAAGGCAGCAAGTCAAATGGTTTGACCACATAACTAGGTTACCAACTAACAGTCTACCACAACAAGCAATGATGTGCAGACCAGATGGAAGCAGAGGAAGAGGCCGACCATGTAAACGATGGACAGAGGGAATAGCAGAGTCCATGGGAATCTCAATACATGAAGTCCATACAAGGGCACTCTCCCGCTGTTCATACTTCACCTCGACACAACAAGGTTCAAGAGGAACAAGATGAGTGATTTCGAAATGGAACATGATTCACTTTCGCATGTTGTAATTGAAAACAACGCGTATTCTTAAAATGTTTGATGGTGTGCCATAGGCTACTAATTCTGTGTAACCTTTACTTTGGTGTGACCAGTCTCCTGATGACCTTTGTTAAACACTCTCCCTTCTTGTGAATTGTTGACCCAATGTATTCGAAGACTGTGACGGGTTCAATTTCAACATCAGAGACTATAGTTACTGTTTTATTGACAGTAAACATTTGTTTAGGTTCATTAAAACTATTGTGCACTTGACTGTGTATTTCGGCAGAGAAGATTAACTGCTGATTTCAATACAGCAAACACCAGGACAGTTCATATCTAACTTGTATATCTGGAAAACGCCGGCCATTTGGACTAAAATGTTGACTTCTCGTTCTTGACTTGGGGACGTAAATTGCAAGTACCTCTGAAGTTGGAGTTCATTCGCTTGATTTTGAGGGGGTAGGGGGGGGGGAGGGCGTGGGGATACTGGTAATAAGAAAAGTTAACCCACACGCAAAAATGAGTCCAGTGCACTAGCGGCAGTAGCACGTGTAAGGACTACCCGAACGAACGCACAAGACACAAATGTGTTGTTGTTGTTGTTGTTGTTGTTGTTGTTGTTGTTGTTGTTGTTGTTGTTGTTGTTGTTGTTGAGGGCACTTGTTGGTCGATCGCTACCATTGTTGCTTCTTATATCTCTTCCAGGTCAGATGGGCTGGACTTGACTGGATTAAAGCTTCCAATAAAGCTATAGATGAGATCCCCGACACAGGAAGGTACTTAGTCCACATACACCACTTCCTGCACGCAGCCTGTACACATATCAGTGCCCACGTCAGTATGATGACAGCTGTCAAGGAGTCTCTCCTGAGACTGTTCAAGAGAAACCCAGACGTCTCTGTGGTTCTACAGGTAAGACATCGCGCATGTGTGACAGTATCCAGCAGCAGTTCTTTCAGTTTGCCATGTCTTAGATTGCATGAACAAGTAAAGGCCCCTAGCTCACGCCATGATGAGTATTGGCTATACGGTGCTAGCGTCATTTGCTTATAGACCAATCGGCGGTCGACTGGTCATGTGATCAATATCATGCCGGCTGCCTTTACTTCCCAGGACATGCTGTAGTACTCCTTGCGTGCTGGATCACCCTGGGAGCCTAGTGAACATTAAATAAAAGCCTACTTCTACCTGGGGATTCTAACACATGACCAGTGGACATTTAAGCAAGCCAGCTAGCCACTGAGCTGCCACCGCTCACTTTATTACAAGTTTCTAACAATAAATATATGCAACATTCTATAAGTACAACATTACACAAGAGTTTAACCTTAATTGTGTGCAACACTCTATAAGTGCAACATTACAAGAGTCTAACCTTAACTATAGACAACATTCCACAAATTTACATTGCAAAAGTGTAACCTTGAGTATATAAAACATTCCGAAAGTCCAACATGATAAAATTCTACAATACATACATCTACTATTGTACGAGCACATTATAGTTGATTACAGCGGTTATATGTCTGTGTCATTCACACATGTTGGAACATCTGGTGAATATAATTGACGTGCACTGTGTCGAGAACATCTCACCCAAACATCTTATAACAGTTTGTTTCATGTGTGTGTCATCCTTCCATCGTGTGCCATGCCGATAAGCGTGGGCGGTAATGTTTTGCCATCTCACTCAATCACCAGAGTCGTGGATCAGCTCCGTGTTGATGTCTCGACCATGCCACGATGCCTTGACGTAACTCCACCAATATTGAACATGGAAACTATCATCACACGCTTTAGAACTCGTTAATTGAGAATAATAAACTTCCCACCTGAACTTCTGGAAACAATGTGAAAACAAACTGACGCAATCCAGCGAACAATATCACACGTTTAATAATATGCTGGATAACAATAATAGGCTTGAGCCTCCTAGACTATAAACTGCCCTTTTAGACAGGGTTGGCGTTTATCTATTGTCTATGAATGATCTCCCTATTATATCCAGTTCACCTTGAAGCGCAGTTTTCTATTTCGCCGTTCCGAATTCAGGATTGGTCTAGGTTTCGTGCTTTTGGTCCTTCCATTGATTGTTTCCTTTGTCATTAGATTCCTCCTCCTGTTGTTTATTTGCCGAACCTCGCAATCATTGCATCCAGATATTCACCGAACCCGGACTTCAAGAAAACACATCCGCTCAGTAGCAGAATCTCACAACGTCTCTTTATTTGTTGTCCTCTGACGTCTTAGGTTTCCCTTGGTTTTCGTGGTTATCGTTCAGTTTGGTGTGTCCTTATGGAAAATCCATTCTCTCCTTTTATGTATCTTCTTTTGGTGTGTGCCCGTCATATGGCATTATGCCCCCCCCCCCCAGACAAAATAATTGATAAAATCATTTTTTTTTATATCTATATGTATATATACACAACCTGTAATTATATCTCATATCCTTACTACAACAATTACAACAACAGCTGAAAAGCTCATGGTTCCCTGTTACCCATCCTAAAAAAATAATAAAGTTATATAACGGGCACGTCCATCTATCCAAACCCCCGTTGGACGTCGTGTGGCCGACCCATGGGAAGGTCGGTCCAACTAATTTTCATTAGTCGCTACCTTGTCCAAATGGACAAGTGTCCTCCCTCTGGTAATACCTGGAGTTGCGGACAAGGGTAGTACTGGGGTTCCACGCAATCCATATCCGTTGCCGTTGACCGTTGTCGCTGTTCATGTATATTGTCGTGTCCTCCTTTAAAGTGTCGTCCCTGGAGTGAGGAGAGTCAACACCTACATTATAATTTTTCTTTCCTATCAATATCCTGGCTCCCCCGATGGTGTTTCCACCTTGTCGTGGTGGGGGAGCTTGAGTTTCTCAATGACCCTGAGAGCTATGCCGGCGGTAGCGTAGCTACCAGCAGGGCCTCCCAAGCCGGACAGGTCAAAGGGTAGAGAACAGACAAAGAGAAACACCCTGGTCCTCCAGGTTGGGGGTTGAAGCGTGGGGTTAACATCCCCACCTTTGTAAAAACCTTTCTTTGTTACGAAACAAATACATGAGCCTCGATATCGGACTGACTTATCTGGACAACGACCTTGGAACGTTAAAGGACTTTTGAGATTTGGAACATGGAATGTACGGACACTATATCAAGCTGGAGCGGCCGAAGAACTAACCCGGGAGCTGGTTGAATATCAAATGGATATCACAGCAATTCAAGAAATAAGGTGGCCAGGAGAGGGTACTTTAGAGCAAAATGGAATGATTATAATATATGGAGGAAACACCCAAAATAAACATGAATTAGGAACAGGATTTGTCATCAAAAAAGAGTTATGGGGGAACGTTTTAAACTTTAAAGCTTTTAATGACAGGATTAGTAAATTACGAATAAAAGGTAAATGGAAAAATATAACGATGATTAATGTACATGCACCTACTGAAGAGAAAGAAGATGATATTAAAGAAGACTTTTATAATGATCTGGAAGATGTCATAGAAGAAACCCCCAAACAGGACATCCTGATTGTGCTGGGAGACTTCAATGCAAAAATAGGTAGAGAGCAAACTAATAAAAAAGTGGCCGGTATGGAAAGCCTACATACAACTTCAAATGATAATGGATGGAGAGTCATCAACCTGGCAGAAGCCAAAGGACTGCAGATTAGCAGTACCAGACTACAAAGAAAGGATATACACAAACAAACTTGGAAATCATGTGACAAGAGAACCTATAATCAAATAGATCACATTTTAATTAACAACAGAAATGCATCAAACATACAGCAAGTCAGAAGTTATAGAGGAGCTGAGTGCCACAGTGACCATTTCCTCGTTGGAGCAAAATTTAAAATAAAACTTAAGAGAGCTTTCTATACTAAATTACAAAGATTACACCCAACATATAACAGAGAAAAACTACAAGACATTACAGTCAAAGAGAAATTTACAGATGAAATAAAATGTAAACTTGAAACTTTTCAAAACCCTTTGGAGGAAAGCGTTGACCAAACTTGGTTGAACATCAAGAATACAGTTCAATCTACCGCAGAAGAATGTCTCGGTGTGTCAACCACGCATAGAAAGAACAGATGGTTCAATCAAAAATGTGAAGAAGCAGTCACTAAGAAGAAGAATGCCAGACATGTATGGTTAAATGACATCAATAACATCCAAAAGGAAGAGCATTATAGAAAGTGAATGTAAAGAGGCTACAAAAATAGTCAGACAGCAGAAGCGAGAATATATGAGTAATATAATCAAAGATATGGAAACTAATCACCAGAAAAATGAATCCAGAAAGTTTTTTAAAGTACTGAAGTCAATGAAACGAGGGCACCAACAAAACACATATGGTTTAAAAGACAAAAATGGGAATATGATAAATACCAATGAAGAAATGTGCAACACATGGAAAGAATATTTTATTGAATTACTAAATTGTGAAGCTCCAAGTAACATTTTCCCACAGGAAGAGGTTCTAACATGCGAACCACAAATTGAAGAACCTACATTTGAAGAAATCCTATATGTAATCACACGACTTAAAAACAATAAGGCAACTGGGACTGATGGAATTGCTGCTGAATTTATAAAGGCAGGTGGCCATGCATTACATCTAAAGCTATACGAACTAATAATAAAAATCTGGAGGACAGAAGAATTACCCCATGACTGGAAAGAGTCATTATTGATACCTATCTTTAAGAAAGGAGACAAGTTCCAATGTGGAAATTATAGAGGAATATCACTACTGTCCACAAGCTATAAGATACTATCCGCAGTATTACTAAATAGACTAAAACCATATTCAGAAGACATATTAGGTGACTACCAGGCGGGTTTTAGACAAAACAGATCAACAATAGATCAGATATTTATCTTACGACAAATAGCCGAGAAACATTGGGAATATAAAAGAGATCTCCATAACATTTTTGTGGATTTTAAAAAGGCTTATGATAGTGTCCATAGGAATAGTCTATGGAAAGTTATGCAGGAATTTGGAATACCAAGGAAGTTAATTAACATGACCAAACTATGCATGGAAGATACTTATAATATAGTAACATATAAAGGCAGGAAATCAGACCCCTTCCAAATAACATCTGGCTTGAAACAGGGTGATGCACTATCGCCGCTACTCTTCAATCTGGCTCTAGAGAAAGTTGTAAGGAAGGTAAAGGAGGAATGTGATATTGGAGGAACATCCAGGCTGCTTGGTTATGCAGATGATATAGATATTATAGGGCAAAGTGAACAAAAGACATTAGAAATATTGACTCACTTAAAGGAAAAAGCCCAACAGATGGGGCTGGTTATCAACCAAGATAAGACAGAATATATGGTAATTTCAAGAGACGGAATGGCTAAAAACTCTGGCCACATACAAATAGATAATATGACCATTAAAAGAACGGAAACATACAAATACCTGGGTACAATCTTCAACTGCTCCAACATCATAAGGGAAGAAATACAAACTAGAATCAACTCTGGAAATAAGATATACTATGCACTACAACATCTACTAAAATCAAAGGCGCTATCTCGTAACACCAAAATCACAATATACAAAACACTGATCAGACCAGTTGTGCTGTATGGCTCTGAAACCTGGAGTACAACGAAAGGAGACGAAGCCTTGTTACAAACCTTTGAGAACAAAATTTTAAGACGCATCTTTGGACCCATTAGGGATACACAAAGTGGAGAGTGGAAAAGAAGAAGTAACAAAGACATTTATGATTTGTTTAAGTCCCCGCTAATCACTGGTATCATGAAGGCTAATAGACTACAATGGCTGGGGCATATAGAAAGAATGGAAGATAATAGGGAAACAAAACTCGCTTACACTCAGGAAATAAATGACCGTAGACCCCGAGGTAGACCAAGAAGGCGGTGGAGAGATAATATACATACAGACCTACAAGCACTTGGAATCAACGACTGGCAAGAGAAGGTCCACCAGAGAGACGAATGGAGACAGATTGTATTTGCAGCAAAGAACCTCAATGGCTCGGAATGCTGAAGAAGAAGATCAATATCCTGGAGAATCCACCAGCATCCGTCCAACACACTCCATCAGCCCATGGACACCTTTTCCTATCACTCTCTCACTGTCGTACTATGCCCCCTCTCATACTTCCCCAACGCAACATATTCAACAACTCTTGCTTCTAAAAATTAATAAAGATTAATTTATTAAAAGAAAAGTGTAACGTATATGAGACGTGTATGCGAAGAAAATGTGTGATGTGTTCTATAATGTGTGTAGGATCGGACTCTCAGATAATAGCATAGTCAGTTCATCCTTGCAAGGACACACCACAGCACGTTAAGTCAGAACAAGTCCACCTCATCCGGTACTGTATCTCTCCTGCCGGACACCGACTGTCATCTGTAGCTACCTGGTAATCCATCTTCCTGATCATCCGAAATAGATACTGTTTGTAAATTACAGCTGATCATGGACCGGTTGCCCAATGCACATAATTTCCTATCGTTCTTAAAGAATGCACAAATCCTTTGTAGTGAGTATTTAGGTATCACTGTTATTGTTAATATACTTGAACCTAACTAGTGTCTATCTAGGTTCAGGTATCATGTCTTTTGAACTATTTCACTAGAATATATCACACCATGTGACTATTATATTTTAATGTTCTTGTTTAGGTACCAATGTTCTTATGCTGTGTGATGCATTAACAATCATCACCCATCTTAGGTGAACCATCTTTCTTCTCAGACGTTATTCCTTTTTTTGTAAGAAACATTTTTGTGTCCAACTGGTGTTATGTCTAATTGACGTTGCACTTCATCAAACCCAGTGTTGAACTTCCTCGTAACTGGTATGGAACCTTATGCAAAACTCGCCTCATTCCGGGATGGCTGCTACACTTTGCCATAACGACACATGCTAGTTAATTTTAAATTAATCTAACACTGTAGAGCTCTCCCACAAACACGTCCATCCTAATCCACGGTTTTGGTCAACACTGTTTCTCCCAATCATGGTTTTTGGCAAACACCTAAAATTGGTCACGTGACGGTATTCTTTATGTCCACACAGGTGTTATTTGGGCATATCATCCATTGTCAAGAATCTATCCTCCCTGGCTCAATCAATGTCAGAGTTGTCATCACTTGTTTTGACTCCCACACCAAGCTAGCGAGTTACTGTATGATCCCAACAACAGTTTTCAATAACAAGCCGCCATTTCGCTTGATGTCCGGAAACTCTAAATGACAGACGGACTGTTTTCTCCCGAGCTGAGTACTTCCGCTTTCAATCCGACCTGTTTATGAACTGTCAAAGTGGTGTATAGATTCATCTCACTCACTTCCAAATGTTCCCATTTTGTCGACCCCATGTAAACACGTGCAGCTGCAACTTATGACCGTCCTGGGGATTTTGACATCCAATTTGTTTTTTCTGTTAGTTAAAATAGTTTTGGCTTTGCAGATAGGCCGGTTAATCAGAAAGTCTCTATAGTAATCAACTGGTTAAACGCGGTGTTTTATTTTTGTGACATAGGCCCCCTCTTAAGAGAGTAGTCCATCTCACTCTTCTCCACCGTAAGTTTAATCCAGATGATTCATTCCTCTTCTTCAGGAGCTGGGTGTCTTGACAAGAAGTCCGCTCCAACATTTTCCTTCCCAGGAATGTATTCCACTGTGAAATTATAGGGTTGAAGTAACAACGACCACCGCATCAAACGGGCGTTGAGCTTCTGAGAAGTAGCCAGGAACATCAGGGGCTGATGATCCGACTGGACTCGAAACTTAACTCCATACAAATATGGCTGGAATTTTTGCACTGCCCATACGAGGGACAAGCACTCTCTCTCTCTCGACGGTTGAATAATTCCTCTCAGCCTGGAGTAGTT
This sequence comes from Cepaea nemoralis, assembly GCA_014155875.1. Classification (NCBI taxonomy): domain Eukaryota; kingdom Metazoa; phylum Mollusca; class Gastropoda; order Stylommatophora; family Helicidae; genus Cepaea; species Cepaea nemoralis. The sequence continues at coordinate 608,527 of JACEFZ010001371.1, forward strand.
TCTTGCTTGCGTATGCCACAGGTTTCAAAACCGAAGCATCGTCTTTTCCTTCCTGTAACAAGGCTGCCCCAATCCCAATCGCACTCGCATCCGTTCTCAACACAAATGGTTTGGAAAGGTCAGGGAGCTGTAATACAGGTTTGCTGACCAAGGCCTCCTTTAACTGACTATAGGCAGTCTCACATTCTGGTGTCCAAATGATTTGGTCCGGGAATCCCTTTTTCAAGGTTTCCGTCAATGGAGCTCCCAGTTCAGTGAAATGTGGGATAAATTTGTGGTAGAACCCACACAACGAGAGAAAAGATCGCACATCCTTCTTCGTTTTTGGCCTTGGTGCATTTCTGATTTTCTCCAGGTTCTTCTCTTCTGGGACAATGTGTCCTGGAGTGATGGTGTGACCTAGAAATCCCAGAGTCTGGTAACCAATCATGCACTTGGTTGGACGAGCGGTAAGCCCTGCTTCCTTGAGTCTATTAAACACTCTCTCCAAGGATTGTAAGTGGTCATCCAAGCTGTCACTGGAAATCAGAATATCATCCATGAATGAGATGATGGACGGATCCTGTAAAGGATCAAGTAAAGTCCTCATCATGCGTGTAAACACACTGGGTGCATTGCTGAGTCCAAAGGGCATGACCTTGAATTCGTAGTGTCCACTGGGTGTACTGAAAGCCAACAGTGGTCGAATCTCCGGTTTGACTGGTATCTGATAGTACCCCCGACTCAGATCCTACCTTTGAAAAGTACCGAGCCTTATGGAGCCTAGCGAATAACTGCGTTGGATTCGGCAAAGGTTCCACCTGAAATTGTGTATGACTGTTCAGAAGTCGGTAATCTATACACAACCGGTGTTCTCCACTTGGTTTCCGTAACAAAACTACCCCTGCATTGTATGGGGATGTGGATGGTGCAATCACGTCATCCTCCAGCAGTTTCTGTATTTCCTCCTCCAGGGCCTTTTCTTTAGAGAATGGCACTGGGTAAACCTTTTGACGAACAGGCTCCTGTGTGGTCAAAGTCATCTCGAACTCAACCAACCTCGTTCGTCCTGGTTTATCAGTCAGTATCTCCTTATGAGACTTGAGAACCTGGGTTATCTTTTCCCTCTCCTGGGAGGTCAGATCAGGGTTCACTTGCACATCCCTATAGGTTTCCTGGTGTACCAAGGGATATTCCCTGCCCTCGTTGGTTCCCACTTCCGTCTCCACTGCAACTGCCATTGCCATGAGGTGAGCTGCCTTGTCTCCGGGTCTCTCTTCGTATTTCCGCAAGAGATTGATATGGAAAATCTTCGACTTTCCCCGGATCCGGATCTGATAGTTGGTTCTGGATATCACCCTTTCCACGGGAAATGGTCCTTGCCAACCTATCTCCAGTTTGTTGTTTCCCGTTGGGAGTAGCAACAAGACCTTGTCTCCCACCTCTAGAGATCTTTCTTTAGACCTACGATTGTAGTAAGCCGCATGTCTTTTTCTGGCCTTTTTCAAGTTTTGATTCGCCAGAGTCCATCCCTTGTGGAGTTTTTCTTTCAGTTCCTCCACGTATTTATAGGATGAGATCACTTCTTCTGACGTCCCCTCTTCAGTCCAACTCCTCAACATGGCTTCCAACGGTCCTTTGATTGGACGACCAAACAGCAACGTAGCGGGTGGTAATCCTGTTGAGCCATGAGGAACTTCCCGATAGGCAAAGAGTGCTGCTGGGATATATTCATCCCACCTATCAGGTTTTTCCTGCGCTAGTTTCCTGAGCATTGTCATCAACGTGCCGTTGAAACGCTCTACTTGTCCATTGGCTTGAGGGTGGTAAGGGCTGGTATGTATGTGGTTAGAGTGGAACACCCTAAATACCTCCTCCATGAGTTTTCCACAAAACTGGACCCATTGTCCGTCAGAATTTGATCAGGAAGCCTAATCTGGTAAAGGCCTCCATCAGTGCGTCCGCCACTCTTTTCGAGTCAATCGTGGTCAACGGTATGGCCTCACCCCACATTGTACAGCAATCCACCATTGTGAGTATATACATGTTCCTCTTCCTAGTCCTGGGAAGTGGACCCACGATATCGATGACTACCCTCTCGAAAGGAGAGTTCATGATGGGCATCTCACCCAACACCACCGGTGCTGTCCAGTGTTTCGGTGCCACCCTCTGGCACTCAGGGCATGACTTCACATACCGACGCACATCATCTGTCATTCCCGGCCAATAGTAATGGCAGGAAATTCGCTGCATGGTGGCGGCAATACCCATAGTGTCCACTAAAGGAGATGGTATGCCCCATATGAAGAATCTGGGACCGGTGAGCTTTCGGGACGACCAACTGACCGTATAGGTTGTCTCCCCTTCCTGCTCTCCTGTAGAGTATCCTATTCTTCATGTAGTACTGCCCCCGTCCTGGTGGATCAGCACTTTTCTGCAGCTTTCTGTAGCAAGGACGTAAAGTATCATCCTCACTCTGGGCAGTTCGTAGCTCCCCCGGCATTGGGTTAGTCACAATTGCTTCTGCCTCTTCCGTTCTCGTCTGAGAGCGAGTCTGCATTGCTCCCATATGGATTGGCTCCCTGGGCATTCCCAGAAAGACATACCGGCAACCGAGGATTACTGGAAAAATGGGATCGGTCAATACAGCGGCCTTGATGGTGCCGATGACATACCTTGACCGAATCTCCACATTAGCAATGGGCAACTTCATGGCTACAGCACTCTTCTGTGCAGGCTGTATCTCCATGGTCTCACCTGTGAATTGTTCTGGATGTACCAGATCCGCAGAAATCACGGCCTCTCCGTCCAGTCCTGTGTCGTACAAACACTCCACTTGACGACCGTTAACCTCTACCAATTCCACTACAGGTGGTTTTTCCTGGTCTGGAGTCTCTTCCTCGGCCTCGACCTGTTCGGTGGGCTCCACCTTAGGTTTCCCGGGGCACACGACGAATTGAGTGTCTCCTGACTTTCCCTGCAGTCAATAGCATTGTGCGTATTTGACTTGCATTGGTTGCACCATTTCCCTGTCCTAGATTTTCTAGTGCCGGACTTGAGTGAGCTCTCCTGGTGGCGAGCTTCCTTGTTGACCTTGGCATTTTCCGTGACAACCTCCTTGGAAGTCACTTGACATGCTGCGAAGTGAGGGTTCTTAGCCTTCGATTTGCAGTCCCTCGTATTGTGAGAGGGTGACTTACAAATTGAACACCACTTCTCCGACCACGGTCGTTTTGGTGTAGAGCTTGAAGTGCTCTTGCTTCCCTCCTTCTTCTTCTCTGAACTATCCTCTGATTTTTGCACATAAGGTTCCCACTTTTTGGTTCCTGAGTTTTTGGCTTTCTTCTTATCATGTTTCTCCTGACTTTTGGTGTTAGGTGGAAAGGTTTTCCCCTGCCTCCCCATGTACCTCGACGAACCGTTCTGCTAATTTTGTCACGAGGTCAATACGTTCCGCTCCTTGTTCTCCCAGGAACGTCCTGAGAGGTTTAGACATTTGCTTCTTCAACTGGTCGACCACCATGAGCTCTTCCAGACTCTCATAGTCATGTGCGAACCCAGCCAAATCCATCCACTTAGTGGAGATAGGATTTTAGACGCAAACTGTAGGCGGCAAACAACTCCCCCGGTTCTCGTTTCGCTGCTCGAAATTTTTTCCGGTAGGTATGTGACGTAACCTCGAATCGTTTCAGCAGAGCCGTCTTCAACTCGTCATAATTGTTCTCATGTCCGGGTGGCAGGCGAGAATAAACCTCGTAGCCGGTCCCGCGTAATCCCTGGGATAGCTTAAGATTCCATTTGTTACGCTCCAGACCCATAGCAACAGACATGGCCTCGAAGCGTTGAAGGTACTGGTCAATCTTCTCTTTGTCCTCCTCGTAGACCGCTAAAGGAAACTTCATAGCATGGTAACCATGTCCACCTGCTGGGGTTGAGCCTGGGACGGAGGAACCTCCAACTGCTCCCTCAGTTTCCCCATTAGATTGACTCTTCAACTCGAGTTCCCTCATCCGGTACTCGTGCTCCCTTTTCTGTGCTTCCTGTTCAGCTTCTAATTTCTTAGCAGCCTGTTCAGCTTCAAGTTTCTTAGCAGCCTGTTCAGCTTCAAGTTTCTTAGCAGCCTGTTCTGCTTCCAATTTCCTAGCAGCCTGCTCAGCTTCAAGTTTCCTAGCAGCCTGCTCTGCTTCAAGTTTCCTAGCATCTTGTTCCAACTCCATCCTTCTCAATTCCAACTCAGCCTTTCGATCTTCCCTTTCTGCTTGACGATACTCTCTCTCCACTTCCTGTATGTAATCCGTTAGAGCAGAACCCGACAATCCCATTTCTTCCCCCTTTGCCCTTAGTTCTAACGTGGTTAGTTTCGGAGTGGCCATTTTACAGAGAGGTAAGCTAGCAGGTTGAGTAATATAACTGCAAATTAATATACAGATATATGACCAAGTACTATAAATCTAGATATTACCACACACAGCACATTCACTCAGTGACAAGAGTAGAATCAGGACCACAGACCTATGCAGACGTGTGAAGTGTGAACAGGTAAGATATGTGTCCTAACCCCTATCCACATTCACTCTAGCTGGATTCTCCAATATGATATCTCCGTCTTATAACTAAGGATCCCGTGTCAAAAGACCCCGTTGTCAGAGAGATCCCACTGTCCAAAGATCCCGTTTACGAGAGATCCCGCTGTCCAAAGATCCCGTTTACGAGAGATCCCGCTGTCCAAAGATCCCGTTTACGAGCTCCCAATAATGTCGTGACTTCCTTTAAAGTGTCGTCCCTGGAGTGAGGAGAGTCAACACCCACATTATAATTTTTTTCCTTATCAATATCCTGGAGAATCCACCAGCTTCCGTCCAACACACTCCATCAGCCCATGGACACCTTTTCCTATCACTCTCTCACTGTCGTACTATGCCCCCTCTCATACTTCCCCAACGCAACATATTCAACAACTCTTGCTTCTAAAAATTAATACAGATTAATTTATTAAAAGAAAAGTGTAACGTATATGAGACGTGTATGCGAAGAAAATGTGTGATGTGTTCTATAATGTGTGTAGGATCGGACTCTCAGATAATAGCATAGTCAGTTCATCCTTGCAAGGACACACCACAGCACGTTAAGTCAGAACAAGTCCACCTCACCCGGTACTGTATCTCTCCTGCCGGACACCGACTGTCATCTGTAGCTACCTGGTAATCCATCTTCCTGATCATCCGAAATAGATACTGTTTGTAAATTACAGCTGATCATGGACCGGTTGCCCAATGCACATAATTTCCTATCGTTCTTAAAGAATGCACAAATCCTTTGTAGTGAGTATTTAGGTATCACTGTTATTGTTAATATACTTGAACCTAACTAGTGTCTATCTAGGTTCAGGTATCATGTCTTTTGAACTATTTCACTAGAATATATCACACCATGTGACTATTATATTTTAATGTTCTTGTTTAGGTACCAATGTTCTTATGCTGTGTGATGCATTAACAATCATCACCCATCTTAGGTGAACCATCTTTCTTCTCAGACGTTATTCCTTTTTTTTGTAAGAAACATTTTTGTGTCCAACTGGTGTTATGTCTAATTGACGTTGCACTTCATCAAACCCAGTGTTGAACTTCCTCGTAACTGGTATGGAACCTTATGCAAACCGCCTCATTCCGGGATGGCTGCTACACTTTGCCATAACGACACATGCTAGTTAATAATAAATTAATCTAACACTGTAGAGCTCTCCCACAAACACGTCCATCCTAATCCATGGTTTTGGTCAACACTCTTTCTCCCAATCATGGTTTATGGCAAAACCTAAAATTGGTCACGTGACGGTATTCTTTATGTCCACACAGGTGTTATTTGGGCATATCATCCATTGTCAAGAATCTATCCTCCCTGGCTCAATCAATGTCAGAGTTGTCATCACTTGTTTTGACTCCCACACCAAGCTAGCGAGTTCCTGTAGTGCTCCCAACAACAGGTTTCCACAACAAACCGCCAATCTTCTGTTGAGTGGTGACAACCACAGTCGTCATTTCGCTTGATGTCCGGAAACTCTCAATGACAGACGGACTGTTTCCTCCCGAGCTGAGTACTTCCGCTTAAATCCGACCTGTTTATGAACTGTCAAAGTGGTGTATAGACTTCATCTCACTCACTTCCAAATGTTCCCATTTTGTCGACCCCATGTAAACACGTGCAGCTGCAACTTTTGACCGTCCTGGGGATTTTGACATCCAATTTGTTCTTTCTGTTAGTTAAAATAGTTTTGGCTTTGCAGATAGGCCGGTTAATCAGAAAGTCTCTATAGTAATCAACTGGTTAAACGCGGTGTTTTATTTTTGTGACATTTATATATATTACTTGCTTTTCCATCATATGTCTGTAGGTAAGGTAGACGATCTATACACTGTGATACTTTAGAGATCTATTCTAGTGTGGATAACCCGAAACATTAATCAATCCTAAATTCAAAAATTAACGTTAATTAATTGATCAATTAACTAATGATCAGAAATACAAACTATAATAATATAATATTAATTAATGTAACCACGTTAACTAATCAATTACTATCACAAATTAACTATATATATATATATATATATATATATATATATATATATATATATATATATATATATATTATATATATATATATATATATATATATAATCATATCATATTATTCTTGCACAAATAATCATTCACACCTGCACAACGTTTAAACAACTGGTGAACCGGCGAGTGCTGATACTCAGGAGGATTGTTACTGTGCAGCAGACTTTAGACACATTTTTTGTTCAAGCAAAGAAGAGCCAGGAAAAGAGGCAGAAAGAGGTTACAGTTTCATCCTCAGATGAAGAGGCAGAATTTAATGCCTCTACTTCTCAATAACTCTACCACTCGCGCCCCCCCCCCCCCCAGTCCACCTCTATTTAGCCAATAAATATCAACAGTCATCAATATAAACATTACTGTAGTAAACAATACACTGTATTTCATTTAATTCTATGGGAAATAGTGCTTCGCTATGCGTCGTTTTACTTAAAGTCTCGTTTTCCAAGAACGTAACCCCAACGTTAACCGGGGTCTAACCGGGGTGTAATCGTACCGTTATTAAAATATTAATATGTGGTAAAGATAACGAAAAATTTCTATTGAGAACAAAAACTGGAAATCAGATTCTTAGGACAACTTAGTGAATTCATAGCAATTTATGAATGAGTTTATAGAAAGATATGTTTTATCGAATGATACTTAGGAAATCTTAATGAATTCATAACAATGTATAAATGAGTTTACAGACAGATATGCTTTTTCGCTTGCTCGTTTCAACGTACACAGTCAGACAATAATCAAAAACAACGAACATCTTGAAGGAATTAAAGGTAGATGTTAAAAGATTCATCTTCTAAGATAAGACGATGACATAGTTGTAAGATCTGCGTCTTAATTAGTCAGTGTAACATTATCCTAGGCGAAGACCTGTTATATATTTCCGGATAATAGAACAATTAATCCAATCTATACTTCACTCTCTCTCAGCACAGACACTAACATAATGACAACACACTAGGGGAATGTTTATCACTGAATCGAGTAGAGTGCGATAGACAGAGAACTCACTCAACCACACAAATCAAGAAATGAGCCAGACTTAGGACAAACTGAAAGGGACACTAATTCCCACTCGCTCAGTGAATTACTAGAGACTGTGACAACAGTATCACAAAATAATGTTTAATTTAGGAATACTTGACACTAATGAGAATAGTGGTGAATATCCTACAGGTAAGTTCATGAAGGGATCTGTCAGAGATAGATGTGGTGTTAATTTGCTGCGAAACTCATCATAAGGTGATGTTAGAGTTGTATGACTTTAGTGAATATCTGCCGGTGTCCAAACGTGGAAAACTAGCAAAGAGATTCACAGAAACATCGCCACTCCCTTGTTCTGATGATGATGAAGATGTAGACAAAGACGACGTTGATAGTACACACGACACACGCTTCACATTTGCACAAGGTTAACTGTTCTCCCAGGGTTAGTATGTCTGGCTTTCAACTCTCATTCACAATTGTTACAATACTGTCACCCGTTGATATCTCCACTCCGCATGTAGAATCAAACAACAACAACAACAACACAACAACAACAACAACAACAACAACAACAACAACAACAACAACAACAACAACAACAACAACACACACACAAGAAAAAAATTTAAAAACAAAGAAAAGAAAAAAAGGGATAATCTGGAAGAGAACAAAAAGACAACCCTGTGGGTACTCCCAGCTATATCCCACTGTTCATCTACACCTCTCAGTGATCACTATCATTATATTCAATATCTCCTTCATATCTACAAGAACAGATAACAAACGATCTGCCCAAACCAGACCACATCCATCCTGACACAAGATAGTTTTCTAAGAATGATTCACGATGAAGAATCATGTACCTTTGATAAGAATCCTGCATATAATCGTAACAGTGTTAGTATTTCATTCTCCTCTCCGAACAAGCCCTCATAGTAAGTAAGGAAACTAGCGACTTAAGTACCCCAAGGAACAAAATAGATAGTAAGGTACTGATTCCTACACGCAACAGGATGACGGAAAGATGAAGTTCACAAAACTCCCGGAGAAAGGAGTCAAACGATTTCTATTCACTGGTAGAGTTAGATTTCAAGTGATTTAATGATGATCGTCTACCATTAACAAGTTTCAGGATATTGAAAATCCCAAGAGAACTAATAGAATAGAACGTTGAAGAACCTATAATCATTTCTGCTCCCCGCCCAACGGATAGTTGACCTAGAAGGGGAAAAAGTAAATGAAACTACGCTCATTCACATACAAGACGAATTTCAGATCAAGACAACGAACCAGGATCGTAGGTTATGGTCTTATTTCACTAACAGAACGGTTATTTACTATGGATCGGGTCTGTCCTTCCGATTTTATAGAAACTTTTCAAGAATATTCTTCAGACCTTTGTACCGCCCATTCTTTGCTGAATCGTGAGTGAAATAGTGAATATATATATATATATATGTGACATGTTTGATTGAGTTGCCAGAGGACCTAGTTTGTAGTGTTCTCTGGAGATATATCTTGAATCATAAATACCAAGATAAAGGATATGATTTAGCACGTTTTGTCTAGAGGTCACTCAAATGAGCTAATCATTCCCGCAATAGCCTTTTTGGAGAACATTTTTCTTTGGCTCAAACCCCCACTGTGAGACCACTATGTATCTACACAGAAATTTATAAAAGAAGTAACTAGTTCACCCAAGGCCAGAGAAGATCTGAACTATTAGCGCCTGTACAACTGAGGATCCCTCTCACTCATTATACTGTTGACAGTGTGCTGTTCGTCCGTCACATAGATCTACTCCTATATATTTTGTCAGTATGACCTATATCAGTTCAAGTAATCCTTCAATTTTTGCAGACAAACAAACTTCAACAATAACTGTACATTACATCTGTTGGACAGGACATCTACATGACAGTTTCTTGACAAAAGTGGAACATACATTCACAAGGAATTGTTTACACCACAAGTGTACAAGATAGACATCATGAGATACCTGACAACATCTATACAGGACTTTTCACAATATGTATAACCAACCACAGCACTTAAGACAGTCACCAGAGACAACACTTGACAGCAATTGTACAAGAAATTCACTGGGGACATGTACTTGAACACTGGTTCATTGAATACACAATTTATTGAGTTGATGGTAAGTAGAGTGGTGACCATTGCCTCATCTCCTGTCATGTCAACATTTCAATGATTGCATAGAAAATGCATAAAATATGTCACACATGAAGGTTGATAAACAAGATACAACACTTCTTATTTACTCCACCACCCAACAACTACTCCACTCCTCCTCTCCTCTCTAATCACCACTACATAATTGACTTTTATCCTTTCCTCTACTGTTACTGAGGGAAAAGCCAGGTAAGCCATAACCTGGGGCAAGCATAGGGACCTTCTGCTCCACTGGTCTGTTTAATCCTTTTAGCACCTATGATGGGTGTTGGACAGCTCAGGTTGCAGTTTTCCCCCATGATGATTTTCCAAGTCTGACTAATTATCCCCTACTGTCACAGTTTGAAGAAAAGCTACAGCCTTGTCTTTCACTGGTGAGTTGACTGTTTATGAAGTTGAGACTTAGGATGTTGTTCTCCTTTTCCTGTAGAGGAAGATCTAAGATACAAACATGTCCCAGTCTTCTTCCTTCTCCTCAGTCTATCTCACGTACTCTGACTGTTCATGAAGTTGACACTTAGGAATTTGTTCTACTTTTCCTGTAGAGGAAGATCTAAGATACAAATATGTCCCAGCGTTCTTCCTTCTCAGTCTATCTCAAGTCTTCATTCTGAAAACACTGTGTGAGCACCAGGCTGGAGATTAACTAAGATAAGTCCTAGCTAAACAATCCATTGCACCAGTCATTTCACAAGTTGTCTTGAATGGGGTTAACAACCAGACTTGTTGTTTTCATTCTCAGATGATTCTGATAATTATGATCACTGGAGTCCTCAGAACTATTTTTCTCCCTTATTTATATCCAGCTGTTTGAGAGCTGAGCTGAAAGTCTCTAGGAAATTCCCATATTGTGGGTTCTAGAAGATTTCACTTGTAGAGAGTTGGTTCTGGATTCTGGGACCACTGGTTAGTTTTCCCAGATGATATATGGATGCCTCTCCTCCATCCTCTTGTTCCCTGTTGATATATAGAATGGCACAACATCTCTTCACATGTGTTAAAAGATGAAGTTATCATACATCAACATACACAGATGGAGATGGGGAAGGTTAAGGTTGATGATGTAGTGAATTTCACTCTGATGTACTGTGGTAATCACAAGACCATATGCTTGAGACAGGGTAGCTTAACACAATTACAAGCATTTATGTGGTCTAAGTTCCACCATGTTTGAACCACAGTAGACCTGGGCACAAGGAGGACCAGACACAGTACAGCAATCATTGTGACATAGCAACATGGGACAGGCATTGTGAAGGGAAATGGAAAATAGGCATTTACAACTGCAATATGCATTATGTATTAACTAATGGCATTTACCAAATTAGCAGACCAGACATCCATTCCTATGGCTGTGATGTTGGTGCATGAATGTCCTATTCCATATTCACACAGCAATGCCAGACCTCACCCCTTTTCTCAGACAGACCTGACTCACAGGTACATCATCTTCATCATCATCATGTGCTCTTTCCCCACTGAGTAATTTTCATGTCTACTACAGTAGGTAACAGAAGCTCAATTGCATAACAACTGTTCACATATGCACCAAGCACATATGTGGAAAAACATGTTTAGTCCTTGTAAGTTTGCATGAGCCATACATTATATTCAGCCAACTGAGACACAGGTTCACACACCTATGGTTCTCTTAGGAACTAGTTTATATGAACCATCCAACAGTAAAGGTAACAGTGTAATACTTCAAAGAGAAATTGTATTAATTCTCTTGAGCTTATAGCTACCAGGCATCACATGAACTTAGCAATTCTGGCGTGCCATCACCGTCATGTTTACATATGGATATTTGAAGCATCTTTCTTTCTACTAATGTGAGAGGCTACTTATCAAAGCACCAGCTCACTCACTCCATCATTCTCATGCGTTTTACAAAGGAACTTGTACATGTTTACATCACTCATTCCAATTCCAGACTGCCATTTGTTAACTCGCGAGAGCAAAGGTACAGTTGATTTTAAGAATAAGTCATCCTAGGCATGGAGAATGCACAAGGGGTTTGGGTTTGCGAATCTGCATGAGTGTACCTACATTCATCAAGCATACGCAACCAGTCACAACAAGGGATTGATATGCACTTGGAGTATACAGCGTGAAAGACATGTCAAGGTTGAAGAAGCAGTATTCAGAATACTGGCGCACAGAAGTTAGGTTTTCCACTTTCACATTTTATTCATAAAATACTCTTATATTCTTCTCATTCGTTACATTAGGTCTAGCACCACAACATTAAAGTATGTTTTAAAGTGGTACCTGTTGTCCAGAGAACAATATTATTGAATCTTTAAGGGCATTGTTGGGTCATCACATCACACTAGCGACCGCTCCTGGTGAGATCCCCGCTCAAACTAATTAGATTTTAAAATATGGCCCAGGAATAGCGTGGGCTCATTACTTATGAACCAATCAAAAGACAAGTGCATACCGCCGCCTCCCCCAACTCGTTCTAGAACATACGATCTAAGAATAGCCCTTATATTTGGGATGGTCCCCGTTAAGACTTAAAGTATATTTATGAAATGTGTCGGACTGGAAATGGGGATTCTGTTCCATCATGCTACATGGCCCCTCTCTTAGATCTTTCATAGGTATGACAGATGATCGCAGAATCCACAGTTCCCAGATCCCTCAGGTGGTTTTGTCAATTACTCCCTGTCTCCCTTTACCCTACTAGAGTAGTACATTTGGAACTAAGTGATTTTTCTCCTTAAAAAAAAATCTGCCCCAACATTGCATCTGTTGATGAATTTGGTGGCAAACGCAAAGACCATGAAGTTAGCCCTGCATTATGTTCCTTTAAGTCACTGGGAGCATCAGGAGTCCTGACTCCACTCATCTGTGAACTGCTCTTCTATTTACCTCTGACAGTGTTCCACTGCTGACATCCTTGCTATATTTCCTGTTGTGATAAATGATCTCTCTGAGTCACACCATTTCGTAATGTATGAATGGTACCATAGAGATTCATTATGTGAAGTAATGGCTTTGCAATTAAGCCAACTTCTAGATGACGTTTAGAGAGAATGGTTGCATTCCATGTATCTCTCAACATTTCACCTTATCAGAACTTCATTCTTCCATTCGCCACTGGAAAATGATAATCCTGCGAGAGTGTATTTAACTGAACACTTTCTCCAACAGTAATCTTGGCATTTGGAACTGGGTTAAAATTTTTGATCATCACCGGAGCAAAGACAATCACTTCCGGGTGAACTATAGCAGCCGCTGCAGAACTTGAGACTAAAACCTACTAGAGCAGATTTGGTTAGCGTTGGACACAGGGTCTACCTTTCCAATAAGCCTCTTGTGTTTGCAGATGGTAGCAATTTCCCATTATATTTCCTTTGACTTATTTCTGTAGTCTTACCATAGATTTAGAGGTGCTTGTCGGTTGAGATTCTCTCCTTCCGTTATGCCTCTATTTTGATGTGTTGTGAGAAGTGACAGCATTTTCTCTCCTTAGTTGCTAATTAAGCTGTTTCCAACGCCGCAACTGGAATTTGTAGATGCAGTTAGACTAACATCCTACCACTACTAATATAGAAGTCCAGGTGGAGGTTCCAACTAGTTGTCTTCAGCCATGCTTTAGCTAAGTGCTTTTGAGTGACTGGGCAAGTATCCGTTCTTTCTCTCCCACATGAGCAAAACGTTTACTTTGGCGAATATAAGGCGAATTCCTTCTCAGCACTAGAGAAGTCCGTCATTATCACAGCTACCTTTGAAGGTGTGTGATTATGTGGGTATAGCTTCTTATGTTACCAATATTGACTGGAATTTTGGAAGCCAATTTTTACTGACTTTGAGGATAGGACTGGCCAGGTCTTGTGAATATGCCTCGCATCTCAGTAATAATATAAGATTCCACTGCATAATGCACTGTTCTTATTATATAAAGAGTCGACTGCTGGAGTGCAGGGATCTTTATCTTGAAAGTAGTCAGCTGTTTAGAAACTGATCTTTCGTTAGTCCACTTTCGCAGACATTGTATAGAGTGTCAGCTGCTGGAAGTTGCAGTGATCTCTACCATATAAGAGTTAACTGTTTAAGAACAGTAATCCTTATTACATTCCTACCATCTTCCGGCAGAAAGGTCTTCCCAATTGAGAATGAAAAAGGGGAATGACATCAGTTGTACTTAACTTTGTCCTCCCTTTAATCTCCACCATTTTAAAGGCAGAAACGCTTTCTCAACAGAGGATGAATTGACGTCCGACGTCGGAGACGGATCCTGTTATATCTCTTCATGAAATTTTTCAGGTTGTCCATGATGTGCTCCTAGTCGTATGATACGCCAATGACATCAGGTTGGTTATCCATCGTTTCCTGGACACATATTCTTGTATGCTCTCCACTTCCATATGAATGGCTAGGGGTCCAGTTATTTTGATGGCCTTCCTGGAGATTCAATGAGTTAACTCCTGGTGACGTGGATCCTAGTACACCAGAGAGATTACACCATCGAACAATAGACTAATGTCTTATAGACACCAGACTGTGGTCGGTTTTGTATGACCGCCCATAACATCAGGTAGAATTTTCCCTTCATCTCGTCCATTACGTATCAAGTACGCTTAATAATACCACTACTTCAGGAATGGCAAGTGACTGAGTTGATAAGGATGTTTCTCCTGGAGATTTCAATTGTGTTCACTTTCTCAGCAGCTTGATCAGGGCTACCGACAAGATTACACAACTGAAGAATAAATCCAACGTCGAATCGACCCTGGACATTAGCCGGTACGAATACTGACTATCACCGAGAGAGATTATTAGTGAGGTGTCTTAATGGTTGCCCAAATTTTCCATCAGGGTTCACACTCTCTGCTCTCAGTGTTGCAAGCATGTTATGGGGAGAAGAGAATATAAGGAGTTGTTATTTTATGTGATGTGGTGACATTAAAAATGTTGTAGTTACAACAATATTTCCCTCTCTCACCCATGCCAGCAATTAATTTTGAGATGGAGTAGGCCCCATATTCATTTACTGGATCAAGTGTCCTAATTTCAGGGACAAAAATGAATTTTTCCCTGTACTAGCTGTCTCAGTTATATTTAAAATAATTTGTGTTCTCTGGTGTTTCAGGTACCTTAATTTTTGGATACATATATTGAACAACCAGCATGCACAAAATTATACAACATTATTGACAAGCCAATAATCAATTCATTCTGAGAAAACAAATATCATGGATACATCATTTATGTTGACCCATAAGATATTTATACATCATCTTCAGTCTGCTACATTGAATTCCTAACTGATATATTAAAACAGTGATACATGCAATATTATCACTATTAATGAAATCAAACCTTCTAGAGATTTATTGTGGGTTTACATGTCTGGACAGTTGCCCTCATATAAGAGACAGGGTCCATTAAACAACACCATAAAACCTTCAAGAATTGGGTCTGATTTGCGAGAGGTCACCCCGGATTTTAATACCAACATAGAGATCCCAAAAGTGAGTCTTATGCAGGGTATACCCAAAGTTTGTATCCCGTCATCAGGGCAACAGGTATGTGAGCCCCTAGCAGGTTATTACCAGGGTTTAAATCCGAGACGAGTGTTCTTTTTCCCAGGGTTTATAGTCCGGAAAGAGCAAACCCAGTTATGTGACCAGGTTTTCCCAGGGTCTATATCCCGAAAAGAGCCACCCAGTTATGTGACATGTTTGATTGAGTTGCCAGAGGACCTAGTTTGTAGTGTTCTCTGGAGATATATCTTGAATAATAAATACCAAGATAAAGGATATGATTTAGCACGTTTTGTCTAGAGGTCACTCAAATGAGCTAATCATTCCCGCAATAGCCTTTTTGGAGAACATTTTTCTTTGGCTCAAACCCCCACTGTGAGACCACTATGTATCTACACAGAAATTTATAAAAGAAGTAACTAGTTCACCCAAGGCCAGAGAAGATCTGAACTATTAGCGCCTGTACAACTGAGGATCCCTCTCACTCATTATACTGTTGACAGTGTGCTGTTCGTCCGTCACATAGATCTACTCCTATATATTTTGTCAGTATGACCTATATCAGTTCAAGTAAGTCCTTCAATTTTTGCAGACAAACAAACTTCAACAATAACTGTACATTACATCTGTTGGACAGGACATCTACATGACAGTTTCTTGACAAAAGTGGAACATACATTCACAAGGAATTGTTTACACCACAAGTGTACAAGATAGACATCATGAGATACCTGACAACATCTATACAGGACTTTTCACAATATGTATAACCAACCACAGCACTTAAGATAGTCACCAGAGACAACACTTGACAGCAATTGTACAAGAAATTCACTGGGGACATGTACTTGAACACTGGTTCATTGAATACACAATTTATTGAGTTGATGGTAAGTAGAGTGGTGACCATTGCCTCATCTCCTGTCATGTCAACATTTCAATGATTGCATAGAAAATGCATAAAATATGTCACACATGAAGGTTGATAAACAAGATACAACACTTCTTATTTACTCCACCACCCAACAACTACTCCACTCCTCCTCTCCTCTCTAATCACCACTACATAATTGACTTTTATCCTTTCCTCTACTGTTACTGAGGGAAAAGCCAGGTAAGCCATAACCTGGGGCAAGCATAGGGACCTTCTGCTCCACTGGTCTGTTTAATCCTTTTAGCACCTATGATGGGTGTTGGACAGCTCAGGTTGCAGTTTTCCCCCATGATGATTTTCCAAGTCTGACTAATTATCCCCTACTGTCACAGTTTGAAGAAAAGCTACAGCCTTGTCTTTCACTGGTGAGTTGACTGTTTATGAAGTTGAGACTTAGGATGTTGTTCTCCTTTTCCTGTAGAGGAAGATCTAAGATACAAACATGTCCCAGTCTTCTTCCTTCTCCTCAGTCTATCTCACGTACTCTGACTGTTCATGAAGTTGACACTTAGGAATTTGTTCTACTTTTCCTGTAGAGGAAGATCTAAGATACAAATATGTCCCAGCGTTCTTCCTTCTCAGTCTATCTCAAGTCTTCATTCTGAAAACACTGTGTGAGCACCAGGCTGGAGATTAACTAAGATAAGTCCTAGCTAAACAATCCATTGCACCAGTCATTTCACAAGTTGTCTTGAATGGGGTTAACAACCAGACTTGTTGTTTTCATTCTCAGATGATTCTGATAATTATGATCACTGGAGTCCTCAGAACTATTTTTCTCCCTTATTTATATCCAGCTGTTTGAGAGCTGAGCTGAAAGTCTCTAGGAAATTCCCATATTGTGGGTTCTAGAAGATTTCACTTGTAGAGAGTTGGTTCTGGATTCTGGGACCACTGGTTAGTTTTCCCAGATGATATATGGATGCCTCTCCTCCATCCTCTTGTTCCCTGTTGATATATAGAATGGCACAACATCTCTTCACATGTGTTAAAAGATGAAGTTATCATACATCAACATACACAGATGGAGATGGGGAAGGTTAAGGTTGATGATGTAGTGAATTTCACTCTGATGTACTGTGGTAATCACAAGACCATATGTTGAGACAGGGTAGCTTAACACAATTACAAGCATTTATGTGGTCTAAGTTCCACCATGTTTGAACCACAGTAGACCTGGGCACAAGGAGGACCAGACACAGTACAGCAATCATTGTGACATAGCAACATGGGACAGGCATTGTGAAGGGAAATGGAAAATAGGCATTTACAACTGCAATATGCATTATGTATTAACTAATGGCATTTACCAAATTAGCAGACCAGACATCCATTCCTATGGCTGTGATGTTGGTGCATGAATGTCCTATTCCATATTCACACAGCAATGCCAGACCTCACCCCTTTTCTCAGACAGACCTGACTCACAGGTACATCATCTTCATCATCATCATGTGCTCTCTCTCCCCACTGAGTAATTTTCATGTCTACTACAGTAGGTAACAGAAGCTCAATTGCATAACAACTGTTCACATATGCACCAAGCACATATGTGGAAAACATGTTTAGTCCTTGTAAGTTTGCATGAGCCATACATTATATTCAGCCAACTGAGACACAGGTTCACACACCTATGGTTCTCTTAGGAACTAGTTTATATGAACCATCCAACAGTAAAGGTAACAGTGTAATACTTCAAAGAGAAATTGTATTAATTCTCTTGAGCTTATAGCTACCAGGCATCACATGAACTTAGCAATTCTGGCGTGCCATCACCGTCATGTTTACATATGGATATTTGAAGCATCTTTCTTTCTACTAATGTGAGAGGCTACTTATCAAAGCACCAGCTCACTTCACTCCAATCATTCTCATGCTTTTTACAAAGGAACTTGTACATGTTTACATCACTCATTCCAATCCAGACTGCCATTTGTTAACTCGCGAGAGCAAAGGTACAGTTGGTTTAAGAATAAGTCATCCTAGGCATGGAGAATGCACAAGGGGTTTGGGTTTGCGAATCTGCATGAGTGTACCTACATTCATCAAGCATACGCAACCAGTCACAACAAGGGATTGATATGCACTTGGAGTATACAGCGTGAAAGACAGTGTCAAGGTTGAAGAAGCAGTATTCAGAATACTGGCGCACAGAAGTTAGGTTTTCCACTTTCACATTTTATTCATAAAATACTCTTATATTCTTCTCATTCGTACATTAGGTCTAGCCACAACATTAAAGTATGTTTTAAAGTGGTACCTGTTGTCCAGAGAACAATATTATTGAATCTTTAAGGGCATTGTTGGGTCATCACATCACTCTAGCGACCGCTCCTGGTGAGATCCCCGCTCAAACTAATTAGATTTTAAAATATGGCCCAGGAATAGCGTGGGCTCATTACTTATGAACCAATCAAAAGACAAGTGCATACCGCCGCCTCCCCCAACTCGTTCTAGAACATACGATCTAAGAATAGCCCTTATATTTGGGATGGTCCCCGTTAAGACTTAAAGTATATTTATGAAATGTGTCGGACTGGAAATGGGGATTCTGTTCCATCATGCTACAATATATATATATATATATATATATATATATATATATATATATATATATATATATATATATATATATATATATATATATATATATATATATATATATATATATATATAAAAGGCGATCTCCGTCTGTCTGTCTGTATGTCCGTATGTCCTTTATGCGCTCGCGAACGGCCCATCCGATTGAGATGACATTTTCTACACGTCTTCCTTTCATTCCAGCGCAGCCCACTGTGATATTTTTTAGTGTGAAATTGGCTGCTTACCCAATATTATTTAATTTTCTATTTTTCATTGTAATTTATATACAGCGAGGGGACTTAACTCTGTAAAAGTTATTTCAAGGGGCATAACTTTTCTGTATAACTTATAGTCATATTGTGGCATCGTTTTCAAAGATCTATAAACTCTTAGTCCATAGTTATATACCGGAATATGAGTTATAATAAATAGTGATACAATCTTTAAGGCATTTTCAAAGTTTTCATAAAAATAATGCATAATGCATAACATTGTAACTCATCTTTTTATGCTTAAAGAATAAATAAATAATAGTTACCTTATCTCTATCAAGTTTGAAGATTTTATATTTCTTTACACTGTCGCCAACTCTAAGAAGACATGGAACAACTTCAGCCATTATTAAATCTACAGGCATATGCGTTATATTCCTCCTCCTCCTCCTCTCCCCTCCTCCACCTCCTACCCTCTTCCTCTTCTCCTCCCCCTCCTCCCTCTCCCTCCTCCATCCTCCTCTTCCCTCTTACTCCTCCTCCTCCCTCCTCCTACCTCTTCCTCCTCCTCCCTCTTCCTCCCTCTTCCTCCTCCTGCCTCCTCGCCCTCCTCCCTCCTCCTATACACTCCTCTTCCTTCCTCCTCCCTTCTCCTCCTCTCTCCTCCTACTCCCTCCTCCTCCCTCCTCCTCCTCCTTCTCCTCCCTCTTCCTCCCTCCTCCTCCTTCTCCTCCCTCTTCCTCCCTCCTTCTCCTCCGTCCTCCTCCCCCTCATCCTCCCTCTTCCTCGATCTCCTCCTCCCTCCTCCTCATCCCTTCTCCTCCTCCCTTCTCCTCCTCCCTCCTCATCGTCTCTCCTCCTCCCTCCTCCTCCCTCTACCTCCTTCCTCCTCCTCCCTCCTCCTCCCTCCACATCCCTCCTCCCTCTTCATCCTCCCTCCTTCTCCTCCCCCTCCTTCTCCTCCCTCCTCTTTCTCCCTCCTCCTTCTCCCTCCGCCTCCTCCCTCCTCCTCCTCTTTCCTCCTCCTCCCTCCTCCTCCATCTCCCTCCTTCTCCCTCCTCCATCTCCCTCCTCCTCCCTCTCCTCGTCCCTCCTCCTCCTGCGTTCTTCTCCTCCCTCCTTCTCCCTCCTTCTCCTTCCTCCTCCCTCTTCCTCCTCCCTCTTCCTCCTCCCTCCTCCCCCTCCTCCCTCCTCCTCCCTCTTCCTCCTCCCCTCCTCCTGCCTCCTCCTGCCTCCTCCTCCTCCCTCATCCTCCTCCCAGCTCCTACTCCTCCTTTTTCTTCTTCTTCTGCTGCTGCTGCCGCTGCTCCATTTACCCAAGTTAATTGTTGGGGAAGATGTAAAGATCTTTTAAGTGCTCTTTCTAATGCATTTTGTAAGTTGGTCTTCGTTTATCTAAGGTTGTTCTAACTGCAACCAATAAATGATTAGACAGACAGACAGACAGACAGACAGACAGTCGGGAACGGGAACTTATATGACTACTTATATGAATTAAATGAGATGCTCCCCATCAGGGGCTGGGCGAAGCCGGGCCGGATCAGACAGACAGACAGACAGACAGATAGACAGACAGACAGACAGATAGATAGTCGGGAACGGGAACGTGAGCTTATATGACTACTTATATGAATTAAATGAGATGCTCCACACCAGGAGCTGGGCGATGCCGGGCCGGGTCAGACAGACAGACAGACAGACAGACAGACAGACAGATAGTCGGTAACGGGAACGGGAATTTATATGACTACTTATATGAATTAAATGAGATGCTCCCCACCAAGGACTGGGCGAAGCCGGGCCGGGTCAGCTAGTATATATATATATAATTAAGTTGTATTTCCTCCACAGGACGTAGCCGTCAACCCCAGCATTTTCGCTGTTCGTGATTCCTGGGCAAATTGTACGTTCAGTAGTTTGCCATTGCTTTCTGGAAGACCGGCTCCTATACCTTTTTCGAAAATACCAGCACCGCTGTGTTTCTAACCCGGGTATACGGGCTCACAAACCGCGTTCGCAAGCCCTTAGCCACTGAGACCGGTATATATATATATATATATATATATATATATATATATATATATATATATATATATATATATATATATATATATCCGGAAATGAGACGGCAGATGAACTAACTAAGAAGGTAGAGGTTGTAAACCGGTAGAGAAAGAACTTTTCTAATTACAAGAGAAAAAAAGAGCCATCCGGACTACCAGAAATGAACAAAGTCAGTCCAACAATGATTATTGTTCTCTCGGCTGGTGGGGGCAGGTCATCGTTTTAAGGATTCAGATAGAGCAAAACTATCTGAACAAGCGTAAGTACAGACTTGGTCTGGGTAACTCACCACTATGCTGAAGCTGGCAGTGTGTTTAAACTGCAACCATGTTCTCTACGATTTCTCCCATGACAACCAACTAAGGAGGGAATGTTTGCCTAGTGAGACGGCATTGCATTCAAAGCTGAATGGAACTAAAAAAAAAGAGCCCCAAACAACGGTTGACTACATAACGGGATGTGCCGGAGTGAACACGAAATAATGAGAAGGAGATAGGAATCCAACGTTAACGTATTCATATTTCAAAGGATAGTTAATTTTCTTGTAATTGCATAGTGTATTAGAAATGGATGTTAACTGTTCAACCTTCGACATCTAGACAATCACTTTCTTTAGCAATAAATACCACGTATAATTGTATAATATGAACTTTAACAATGTCACATAATTTTGTCTGCAGGGGCCTCATGTGCTTTGGGAATTAGGATCAAGAATAAATTACCTCCAGGGTGATGCGCTGAGAAAATTCTATACCTCCATACATTACGAGATATTCGAAGACTTGAAAGACCAGCATTTACTACCTACAGACTTCGGACATGACCATCGCAGCACAGAGTAGCGAAGCCCACCCTCTCCTAAACTGGCAGATCTCAAACATGATAACAGGATTTATATGTGGAAGATAGTAATCTTGCTCGGTCGTCTAGACTCTCAGACGAAAGATGATCTATAGACTGATGGCGTTGAAATATAATTTTATGTTTCTGTGATCAAGAGCTGGAATCTCTTCAGACTCATAATGTACGAGCGTCTTCCTTGATTTTACTCACCACTTTAGTTTTAGTTTGGCTATAATATTATTTAAGTAAGCGTGTCATTGTGTCGTTCATTAGCATTTGATATGAGACAAAACATGTCCCGTATCAGGAACCTTATGGGTATGTGAAATGTTAGCACCATCATACCCGCGTAGACCTGGGTGCATGAAGGAATAGGTGGCTGGCATCTCCCACCATCATACCTGTGTAGACCTGGGTGCATGAGGGAATAGGTGGCTGGTATCTCCCACCTTCATATCTGTGTAGACCTGGGTGCATGAGGGAATAGGTGGCTGGTATCTCCCACCACCCTATCTGTGTAGACCTGGGTGCATGAGGGAATAGGTGGCTGGCATCTCCCACCATCATATCTGTGTAGACCTGGGTGCATGAGGGAATAGGTGGCTGGAATCTCCCACCTTCATATCTGTGTAGACCTGGGTGCATGAGGGAATAGGTGGCTGGTATCTCCCACCACCCTATCTGTGTAGACCTGGGTGCATGAGGGAATAGGTGGCTGATATCTCCCACCTTCATATCTGTGTAGACCTGGGTGCATGAGGGAATAGGTGGCTGGTATCTCCCACCTTCATATCTGTGTAGACCTGGGTGCATGAGAGAATAGGTGGCTGGTATCTCCCACCTTCATATCTGTGTAGACCTGGGTGCATGAGACAATAGGTGGCTGGTATCTCCCACCTTCATATCTGTGTAGACCTGGGTGCATGAGGGAATAGGTGGCTGGTATCTCCCACCATCATATCTGTGTAGACCTGGCTGCATGTGAGAATAGGTGGCTGGTATCTCCCACCATCATATCTGTGTAGACCTGGGTGCATAGGAGAATAGGTGGCTGGTATCTCCCACCTTCATATCTGTGTAGACCTGGGTGCATGAGGAGAATAGGTGGCTGGTATCTCCCACCTTCATATCTGTGTAGACCTGGGTGCATGAGGGAATAGGTGGCTGGTATCTCCCACCTTCATATCTGTGTAGACCTGGGTGCATGAGAGAATAGGTGGCTGGTATCTCCCACCATTCATATCTGTGTAGACCTGGGTGCATGAGAGAATAGGTGGCTGGTATCTCCCACCATTCATATCTGTGTAGACCTGGGTGCATGAGGAGAATAGGTGGCTGGTATCTCCCACCATTCATATCTGTGTAGACCTGGGTGCATGAGGAGAATAGGTGGCTGGTATCTCCCACCTTCATATCTGTGTAGACCTGGGTGCATGAGGGAATAGGTGGCTGGTATCTCCCACCATCATATCTGTGTAGACCTGGGTGCATGAGGGAATAGGTGGCTGGTATCTCCCACCTTCATATCTGTGTAGACCTGGGTGCATGAGGAGAATAGGTGGCTGGTATCTCCCACCTTCATATCTGTGTAGACCTGGGTGCATGAGAGAATAGGTGGCTGGTATCTCCCACCTTCATATCTGTGTAGACCTGGGTGCATGAGAGAATAGGTGGCTGGTATCTCCCACCTTCATATCTGTGTATACCTGGGTGCATGAGGGAATAGGTGGCTGGTATCTCCCACCTTCATATCTGTGTAGACCTGGGTGCATGAGGGAATAGGTGGCTGGTATCTCCCACCTTCATATCTGTGTAGACCTGGGTGCACGAGGGAATAGGTGGCTGGTATCTCCCACCTTCATATCTGTGTAGACCTGGGTGCATGAGAGAATAGGTGGCTGATATCTCCGACCATCATATCTGTGTAGACCTGGGTGCATGAGGGAATAGGTGGCTGGTATCTCCCACCATCATATCTGTGTAGACCTGGGTGCATGTGTCGTAATAAGTGTCGTCCCTGGGGTGAGGGGAATCAACACCCACATTCTTTTAACCCCATATCATTATCTTGAGGATCTCCTGAATTTCTGTCCACAACACCCCATCAGTCTTTGGATCTCTCTCTCTCTCTCTCTCTCTCTCTCTCTCTGTCTCTCTCTCTCTCTGTCTCTGTCTCTCTCTCTCTCTCCCTCTCCCTCTCTCTCTCTGTCTCTCTCTGTCTCTCTCTGTCTCTCTCTGTCTCTCTCTATGTCTCTCTCTCTGTCTCTCTCTCTGTCTCTGTCTCTCTGTATCTCTGTCTCTGTCTCTCTGTCTCTCTCTGTCTCTCTCTGTGTGTCTCTCTCTCTCTGTCTCTCTCTCTCTGTCTCTCTCTCTCTCTCTCTCTCTCTCTCTCTCTCTCTCTCTCTCTCTCTCTCTCTCTCTCTCTCTCTCTCTTTCTCTCCTACCACTGGACCATGCCCCCTCTCATTCTTTTCCAAAACATACTACACAACTCTAGCTTCTAAAAAAATGACAAATTAATTTAATAAAGACAAGTGTCATGTATGTGCAAAGTGTATGTGTAGAATGTCTGTCGTATAATCTAGGGTGTATGCCGAATCAGACAGAACAGCTCAGGATCAAAGTCTGCTTCATCACAGTACCGGCCCCACAACAGCACCATAGATCAAGTACAGAAGGATCTCACCAAATGATGCGTCTCTCCGGCCAGATGTCGACTTCCTCCAGTGGCTCTTGGATAGTCCGGATGCTTTGTCACCAATAGTGGATATAGTCCAATACTGACCATGAATCTGACACACACACAGCGTAACTAATATGTCACTAAAAGTTCTGTTTTCTGATAACACTTGTACAGTAAAATAATGTTTACTGTCAATTTGAAACAAAATGTTAATTGTTAATTTCACACAGGAATTCACCAATTGGAAAAAAAACACGCAATGTTAATTTTCAATTTCTCTATATAACTACTATTGTTCCTGTTACTGGTGGTATTGTAAGTATTTTCACTCTACTATGATGAGAACTACCACTGAGGAATCACTCTTATATGATCATCGGTTCCCGCTCAGCAGAGGCCAGGTTCTTGCAGACCCTCTGGGTTATAGGCCCAGTGCAAAGCCCCCTGAGTAAAAACTGCCTTCAATGATCGAGCCATATTCTTCTTCTATGACTTTTCTGCTAGCTTTTTGGAAAACAAAGTGGAACCATTTGACATTTCCTCCTTCCCCCTCAACCACTTTCAATCTTCCTAAATATCATCCCACTACATTGTTCTTAACACACTGAGTTAATTGATATCTCACACTAGCTAGTTTAAGCAACGTGATAGCCTACTGCTGCCGACGCTCTTATAATACGTTCTCACAACGCACATTACTACACTCGATTCCTAAGAATCATCTAATTTGGGTCTATTTAATTAAATCCATCCATCATGTGCCATGCCGGTAAGCGTGGGCGGTCATGTTCTGCCATCTCACTCGATCAACAGAGTCGTGGATCAGTTCCGTGTTTCTGTCTCGACCATGCCACAAGGCCAAGCCATCCAGATACTTGTTTCTAGGTCTTCCCCTTGGTCTGTTCCCCTCGATCTTACCAGTTGTCACCAAGTTCTCCAAATCATTTCTTCTCATAACATGCCCAAAAAATTGTGACTGTCTACGTCTAATGTCTCCGATCAGTTTACGATCTTCATTTGTTTCTTGAAGGACTTCTTCATTGGTCTTTCTGGCTGTCCATGGTATTCTTTGCATTTTCCTCAGAAACCACATTTCTACAGCCATCAGATGTTTTTCAGCCTGGCTGCTCATTGTCCAAGCTTCACATCCATATAAAAGTACAGGTTCTATGTAGCATCTCAACACTCTTTTTCTCGTTTCAATTGACATCTTTTTATTGGTCAGTATGTTTTTCATCTTGCTAAAGGCTACTTTTGCCATGGCGATTCTTGTTCTAATCTCTTCAAGGCATCTCCCATCAGATGTTATTACTGTTCCGAGATAATTGTATCTATTCACTTGTTGAAGAATATTCCCATTTACTTGTATATTACACTGTGGTATTTCGTTCTTCCTAGTGACGACCATAATCTGTGTCTTTTTACAATTTAATTCTAACCCTTGTTGTTCACTGTGTGTAACAACCGCATCTACTAAATTTTGCAGGTCCTGTTCATTGTCTGCAATCAAGACTGTATCATCTGCATATCTAATGTTATTGATGCATCGTCCCCCAATGTTGATTCCTTCCATATCTTCAATATTTCTGAAAATATTTTCACTGTACAGGGAAAACAGATGTGGAGACATTACACATCCCTGTCTCACACCTCTCTTAATAGGCTGATATTGGCTTACTTCATTATCAACTCTTATGGCAGCTTGTTGTTTCCAATATATGTTTTTTACAAGTCTAAGGTCTTTCCCATCAATTTGTAGATCTTCAAGCATCCTTATCATGTTGACATGTCTCACTTTATCAAAAGCCTTTGTGTAGTCAATAAAGCAAAGGTGTAGATCTTTGTTTACTTCTATAGAACGTTCGATTACGGTTCTCAGTATATACACAGCATTTACTGTACCCTTGCCTACTACAAACCCACATTGTTCTTCTCCTATTTCAGGTTGTATTTTCCTCCTAACTCTTTGCATGATAATTCTTAGCAAATTCTTCGTGATGTGACTCATTATACTACTTGTTCGATGTTGATCACATTCCAAGGCTCCTGATTTCTTTGGGATTGCAATAAATACAGAATTACATAACTCATGATGTATATTTCCAGTATCATATATTAAGCAGACTGGTAACTTTATCTATTCCATATTCTTCTAAAGCATTAATCATTTCTGTTGTGACGCTGTCTGGACCGGGGGTCTTGCCAGATTTCATATGATTAAGAGCATTCTGAACCTCCATCTTCAAAATTGCTGGCCCTTCATTGTTATTTTGAACAATATATTGTTCGTCTCTGTTATCGTCATAAAGGTTTTTCACGTAATCTGACCATACATGTAAAATCTGATCTTTTTCTATTATGACTCTTCCATCTTTTGTCTTTAGGCAGCCTGCTGATGTACGTGTTCTTTGATTAGTAATCTCCTGAATTCTTTTGTGCATTAATTTCGCATTTTTACTGTTGTGTTGTTTTTCAATTTCTCTGCAATTTTTCTCAAGCCATGTTTTTTTTTAGCCTCCTTACATAAGATTCTGACTTTTCTGTGAATTTCTTCATATTTGGCCGGATTATTTTTGTTCTGTCTTCTTGTTTCCATTAGTTGTAAAATTTCTTCAGTCATCCATGTCTTACGGCCCACTTTCTTTACTTTTGGAATAGTTTTTTCTGCTGCACAACTGATTGAATTCTTCAGCATTTCCCATTGATCATCTACATCTTGAAATAGGATCTCTAGATCAGACAATAAATCAAATTTGTTCTTTACTTCTATGTTAAAATTATCTTGTATTTCTTTGTCAGTTTTCAATTTGCACAAGTCATATTTAGGGTTTCCTGCTGTATACTTGACTTTCTTTAACTTTACCCTCAATGTGCCAGTAATTAGTCTGTGATCACTGTAACAGTCTGCATTTGGAACTGTTTTTACAGCTGTTAATGCATTTCGAAACCTTTTGCTTATCAGGATGTAATCTATCTGGTTTTTAATCCTGCTGTCTGGACTCCTCCATGTCCATAATCTTCTAGGATGTTGTTTAAACCAGGTGTTTCCTACAACCATTTCTTGTTCTTTTGCCCATTCTACAAGTCTGTAACCTCTTTCATTTCTCTCTCCCAAACCATGGTTGCCTACACTGCATCCAACGCTTTTCTTTACTATTTTTGCGTTGAAATCACCCATTATGATATTTATTTCTGATTTTTTACAGTTCTTCAAAGCAGAGTCCATGTCATTATAAAATTCCTCTATACTTTTTTCACTGCTTTCACTTGTTGGGGCATATACTTGAATTACATTTATTTTGCTATTTAATTAAATACCATATATTTATTCCTGTTTGAAATCGAGACTACTAAATCACACAATGGATAAATGTCCGCCGATGTAAATCAACATAAGACACTGTAGTCTCTCTCCATAATCAAACCAGGAACATCACACACGTCCTTGTTGCTTCACAACATTTGATCGACTCCCGCCAAAGTTGTTTGTCCAGACTGTTTTAATACTGTGTCTGAATGACGTCACAAATCTGACTAGACACTAGGCATCGAGAAGCTATTTTTCTCTCTCATTTTTCGACTCGATGTAAACACTGGTCGGCTGTCCCGCTTTAATCTGGGGAATTGTTCCCGGTACTCCAAAAAGTCTTGCCGGCTTGTGATCTGGAGACATGTTTCTCCCCATCCAAAGATCTTGCCGACTCCCGTCAGAACAGTCTGTCTCCAACATCAAAGACGAATGACGCGACAGTCTTTCATCGATTGACAACTCCAAGAATTTCCGCGACAGCATGAGGTAATAGGTAGCTGGTATCTCCCACCATCATATCTGTGTAGACCTGGGTGCATGAAGGAATAGGTGGCTGGTATCTCCCACCATCATATCTATGTAAACCTGGGTGCATGAGGGAATAAATGGCTGGTATCTCTCACCATCATACCTGTGTAGACCTGGGTACATGAGAGATTATGTGGCTGGTATCTCCCACCATCATATCTGTGTAGACCTGGGTGCATGAAGGAATAGGTACCTGGTGTCTCCCACCATCATATCAATGTAGACCTGGGTGCATGAAGGAATAGGTACCTGGTGTCTCCCACCATCATTTCTATGTAGACCTGGGTGCATGAGGGAATAGGTGGCTGGTATCTCCCACCTTCATATCTGTGTAGACCTGGGTGCATGAAGGAATAGGTACCTGGTATCTCCCACCATCATATCTGTGTAGACCTGGGTGCATGAGAGAATAGGTGGCTGGTATCTCCCACCATCATATCTGTGTAGACCTCGGTGTATGAAGCAATAGGTGGCTGGTATCTCCCACCTTCATATCTGTGTAGACCTGGGTGCATGAGAGAATAGGTGGCTGGTATCTCCCACCATCATATCTGTGTAGACCTGGGTGCATGAGAGAATAGGTGGCTGGAATCTCCCACCATCATATCTCTGTAGACCTGGGTGCATGAAAGATTAGGTGGCTGGTATCTCCCACCATCATATCTGTGTAGACCTGGGTGCATGAAGGAATAGGTACCTGGTGTCTCCCACCATCATATCAATGTAGACCTGGGTGCATGAAGGAATAGGTACCTGGTATTTCCCACCATCATATCTGTGTAGACCTGGGTGCATGAAGGAATAGGTGGCTAGTATTTCCCACCTGTAGGCAACGAGGAGCGCTGTCATAAGAACCTTTGTCCGACATCCCCCCCTGCCACTGTCAGCGTAAAGGTCACAGCTACACAAACAGGCTTGCCTCGCTAAGAACAGTGTGTAGATAATTTTGCAGATATGCCGATCTTCAAGATTTGAAGGGGACACCAGAAATTATGGAATGTTGTCCACTTAACAGGTGATTATTCACAAAAAAGTGAGAAGTAGCACTCTAAGGTGTAGCCAGTAAAGGGCCATTTTTCACGCCATGTTGCATATTAGGTATACGGATACTAGATGGGTGATGTGGTCAATATCACGCTTGTGTCTTTCTTTGCAAGTGAATTTCCTGTTACATATTGTGGGTACTCGTTATTCAGAAGCGAATCATGGACAATTAGCAGACATGGGGAGAATAATGTGAAAATTGCGGAAATGTGGTTTTATAGAAGAATGATGCGAACTCCGCGGACGGGTAGAAAGAGCAGTGAAGACATCTTGACAGAAAATCAGAAAGACCATTAGTTACATGCACCAGAAGACAAACACATGCCTTGACGTAGTGTCCTCCTGTAGGTCTGAGATGTAATAGATCACAGTTTGAAGGCGTTAATGCATCGAGGGGGGGGGGGGGTGGGGCTGTGTGGGCGGGGGGCTGCGTGGGGGGCTGCGTGGTCTCGAGGTATGGTGTTCGCATCGAGTGCTGGAGGTCCTTGGTTCAAGCCCTGGTGTGGACCGGGATTTTTTCACGTGGACTTCTAGTAACAAAATTTCCCCTGGTCTATGGGTAGTGAGACCGGACGCCCGTGTGTATTGTTGCGCACGTAAAAAATCCCCTGGCAGTTGGAAATCAAAAAGAGTAGCCTAACGGCGCTGCCCGGACAAAATTTCGAGTTAAAAATCTACCCAAAGTATTTCAGGATCCTATGAAATCTTCTATTTTTTCCAATTGTGCATACGTGTTGTGTGTGTACATTGGTGGGGGTTCACTTACATACCAAGGAAAGGAGCAGTCAGGGAGAAAAACCTGTACTGAGATAGTCGTCTATACTCATATATTTAGACTTAAACATCTATCTTAGCTAACCTTCTCTTTCCCATTCCTTGGCGAATATTCAGCACAGTTCACTTCATTTTGTAACGAGCCACTTGGAGCTGTACGTTGGATATTCATGGGCTTAATCTGTAGTTCAGCCATATAGATTTTGTCCCTAGTCAGTTTCTGACTATTTGGGGTTGCTCGCCAGTGAATAATACTTTCATCTAGCCGGTGGGGCACCCCGACATCTGACAGATTGGGCTTCTCGTCTGGAATTTGAATTCGGACTTCTCGCTTTCAATAGACTCCGGTACTAGACCCTAGACATACGATTGTAAACGTTAACTCTTGTAATCTTCATTCATCAAAATAGACTATCATCAAATGTAGCTAATTTTAGTTGAGGAAGTTACAGAGTACATATATAACTTTTCAAAAGTATAACAGATAAGAACTTATGAGAAAACTACCATCATCTATCATTTATTGATAACTGTTTTTAACTATTATCAATTAGTGTTACCATTAATCATTTATTGATAATTGAACACTTTAATCATATTTACATTGATGTGTTTGATGATTTAACTGCTTGACTGATTTGCAATTTTATGCTAATATGTGCCATGTTCATTTTGACATGTATGCAGTGCATTTTAATGTTTATTTAGGTAAATATTACTATTGATTACTGTGTAGAATATCTCTCACACTTACTTCACTGCTATCGCCAGGTACTACTTGAATATTATTTTCAGTTGTCTTTCACTGCTGAGGCTAGACTATACACATTGGATAGAGTAGACTGTCAGTAGTTAACTCTTGTCTTTCTAGCTTAGATCTGATGTTTGATATATACATAGGAGCTTACCTGAATATAGTCATTTGCAATTATGGCCTTACGTTACCGGAATCTCAAATAGGACATGAAGGCGCGCACAGATTTCTCAGAGACCGCGAGAGGGTGGGGCATAAGAGAAGGCTTAAAGGGGGAGCAACTAGAAACATATATCTTAGCTGAGTTAGAATGGTGGGACCAAGAAGAAGAAATTATGTTTAAAGAAAATGATGAGTTCTTTGGAGCACAAGAGCGTAGCAAAACTGAAGGAGTAAAGATGGAGAAAAAGGAATATGGAAGCAGTCAATGCGGAGAAGGTAACCTTTCTAGCGGAACATAAGGTAGGAGATATGGATGCTCACCCAACCAGGAAGGAAGGGACATCTTTGCCACCCATCGCGGAATCAGAGTTAGTGGACCGGGAACTACAGGTTTTCATTCGACCCAGTCCTAAACGGAAAAGAGGGAAGAAAAAACATGCCAGGGGCACTTCAAACAGTCACAAACGTGATAACTGTTTGGACCACGGATATTGTGGTCTCACTGGTTCGTCAGTACAGGACCTTCAGGGAAACCACTTAACTTCTACTAGAAATGAATCTCGAGAGAAAGAGGAACTGAAGACAACCTTTAATGAGGTCGCAGGCAGAGACCTAGCCGATTCTCACATTCCCTTCTGTTCACAGAATCACGAAGTGGAATTACATCTGACTGAAATAGGGAGGAAGAAAGAAACGGAATCCCAGGTGAATTTCATTACTGCAACGCGGGAAGAATCACTAATTATCAGTTCAGATAATTTACCTATTAACAGTTACCCAGAGGACAACTGTTTGCACTACGGTTTGCCAGTACAAGACTCCCAGGAATCTCATTTTACTTCAACGAGGGGTAAAACTCAAGAAGAAGAGGACCTGAGGACATCTTTTAAAGAGGTCGAAGACGGAGAGGTAACCGACCTTATTATTCCCTTCAGCTCAGGCAAGCAAGAAGTGGGATTACATTTGACTAAGATAGGGATGAAGGAATGATCCGGAACCCCGTGTGATCTTTGAGGCTGCAGCTCAGGAAAAGACACTAGATCATCAGTTCAAATGATTTACGTAATGTGATGGATTGTTTAGACACCAGCCCACCACAGGATTTACCTCAACTGGACTTAGCCCATGAAAGCAGGACCAGAGAGGAACATCCAGACCAGGAAACATTTCCAGTTGTTATCTCACAGTATACCAGTTCGTAGACTAAGGAAACACAGGGAATTGTCATGAGCCAGAATATGGACTCTGATATTGTGCAGACAACATTGTCTGTAGTTGCTAAAGAAGAAAATTCTTTGCACAAGATGGAGGAAGAAACGCCTATCATCTCATTAGCTGAAGTTATCAGGGAATTCCAGCAACAGGGACCTGAAGAAATAGAAGTTAAGAGGGGTTGGAATCAACACTCTTAGGACTAAATCTACCCTTCAGTCAGGTCGATTTGATAGGAGTAGATCAGCTATTTGTGGATACTTTATTCAAAAGTAACTCCACTTTATCGCCTTTGAGTAACTATGTTATCTCTCAAGGCAGGACAACTTGGCACACTAAATTTCCAATTTCTAGCACGGTTTTTACAAGAAACTCTAATGTAGAGAAACTCAGCCCATTAACTGATTATCAGGGGAAGAAACCGCGACACCGAGGAGGGAAGATTGTTACGCCCGACTTTGAAGGAGGAAAGCGCCAGTTGAATTTATATCATGGGACCATGATGTGTAACATTATTCCTTTCAAAAGGAAGATATTGATGGATCAGTTAAGGATCTATAAAGGATGGAGGAATATCACGGAGACAAGCTTTGCTGTGGCCAGCTTATGCACGACTTCACTACGGGTACATCCTCGGCTGAAAGGATTAAATCACGTGAGGGAGTGGACTAAGACAGTCGCCCACAGACGAAGAAGAATCCCGTTGATTGTGATCTTTCCCAGAGGGGTAAAAATACAACCTCCTGACAATTACCGGATTTTACCAAGCTATTGCATGGAATCCCGGCCGAAAACCAGGTACAAGGACCTATCCAGAGTATCCTTGGGTTATGGAAATGGGACGTCTTTATGCAGATGCAGGACAACCCACTGCCACAAGGAATATTGGAAACCTTTAGGCAGATACAGAACGGAGAGTGCTTAGGCATTATTCTGGGATGTACGGCGTGCTTTGACAAAAGATTTCTGACAGAAACTTTTTTTTAAAGGGGGAAGCTCTGTCACGAATTTGCAGCCTTTACTTCCCAGAACAATTTTCGGTTCACTTTTGATAGGCCATGTAGAGAATCAACAGACGAACAAAACTGTTTTCTCTATATTCAAGGCTATACCGTCTTGACGTAAGCTTGCAAAGCCTGCAAGTAAACAAACCACCAGGAATGTCTTTCTATCTGAGAAGTGTAATTTGACACCAGTCAAACTACCCAGCCAGTCCAGATTCAAAGTGTTACGGGTCAAACTGATAATTACACCCACAGGATGGCAGACTCCATGGACTGTGTAATTAAAACCGACCAGGCATGACACCTGATAAGCAGAGGTAGGAAATCACCCAACCGTGATGGCTGACCTCCATCTGAAAACAGACTAGAGGTGCAAGGTGTGAAATCACTGATAAGACTCAGACTGGCAGACTCAGGGAGGTGTGAACCAGGTCTCATAAGGCAATTAACACTGGGCCTGTGGGCTTTGTACCAGACAGAGGGGAGTCTGCACTGTAGGAATGTGTGAAACATTTTATTAGAGCAAGACTGGAGGAATGAGAGTGATAGCAAGTTTTGCAGTTAGGATTGCAATTAACGTCAGGGGGAGATAAGAAGAATTTATGAATGGAATTCCTGGGAGATAAGTGTCTACTGCTAGGCTAGGTATAAAAACCCATGCTAGACCTGTTCCCTTTAGATTAAGTCTGACTTCAGAACAGGTAGGCAGCCAGCTCAATGTTTGTAGTCATATGTATGATTCTTATGTTGCTAGATTTCACTAGGAGAATTATTTCTTAGTAACTAGTCAGTCTATATCTGACATAGGTTATTTCAATAAATATCATTGTCTAAGTATACTTTTAGGTGTCTTGGTAGATGCTTGTCATTTCTTTGTACACTATCCTAGTTGCCTTTTGGTGTGTGCATTTGTTGTACAGAATATAGTCAACTGACTATTTCTTTAATTCTTACCACAGCAGTAACTAAGTGGTGATTAAACCGGGCAGATCAGCAAATATGGCTGGTCTGTGTGGTCACTTCAATTAGACTTGTTGTATATCTCATTTTGTAGCTATACAATATTAGTACTCATTAATAATGCCTGATGCTATTATGTTGAGTATCATTAGATGTCAATCTTGAAGTAATATAATGTTTACGGATATGTTGGATGTATGTATGTGTAATTTCATATGAATATACGATGCTAGGAATATGCTTCGTACATATTCTTTTTGTGTATATACGTCTCATTTCGTATACATACAAACTAACTAGTGCATTATGCTATGATGTTAAAGTATCATAATATGTCTAGTTTAATCAATATGTTTATGTGTATTGGATGTTTGATATGTTGATTTATCATATGCAAACCTACCAATACGAAGTGTTATGCTATTGTCTTCGCATTGGCACATTGGCCAATGATTGTGTTGGAAGCAGAGGTGTAATGGTACAGACATTACCCACAATTGGTATAGGGTATATGGTGCTAAACTTTCTCAGTGTATTGTGGGCGTGCAGTTCACGGTAATGCATGGGAACCTGGCACAGCTACTGGTCACGGCTTGTAAGCCCGGATGATCAGGCATTATTATAATACCATTACCGACCCTGTGAACTGCAAAACC
Organism: Cepaea nemoralis; assembly: GCA_014155875.1. Lineage (NCBI taxonomy): Eukaryota > Metazoa > Mollusca > Gastropoda > Stylommatophora > Helicidae > Cepaea > Cepaea nemoralis. The sequence goes on from JACEFZ010001371.1 coordinate 643,528, forward strand.
AACTTTGGACGGAGCGGCTGTACGACACAGAATTTCTGTATTAGCGACATGGACATGGGGCGGCAGAAATGTAATCATTACAGGCGTGTGAGACAATTGAAAAGCCCGTCCCCGACTAAGACAGTAGAGAGAAGGAGGATGGTGAACGCAGTAGAGCTGGAAGATAAACTTGGCCAGACTGGTCATTGGATATGTTTGTGTTATGATATGTTTACTTAGGATTGCGCTGATGTAGAACTAGATATAACACATTCTTCACTTTCTTTCAAGCTCTCACAAGGAGCACCTATGTTATAGATCTCAAGAACGAGTGATGACTAGGTAGAGCTAGGACTGACAGGAGTCAGAATACCGGCAAGCTGTTCTTTTTTGAGTCTACTGGAGAGTGGGGATCTGGACCACAGATCCAGATAGATCAAGTAACAAGTTACGTAATGTTTCTCATCACTATCTATATGATATCATCATCATCATTTTGAATAACATCCAATGTTTAATATGATTAGTAAATAAATGTTGTAGTATTGTAACTCATAGTTCTGTCATTCTATTTTTTCCAATTGTGCATACGTGTTGTGTGTGTACATTGGTGGGGGTTCACTTACACACCAAGGAAAGGAGCAGTCAGGGAGAAAAACCTGTACTGAGATAGTCGTCTATAACTCATATATTCAGACTTAAACATCTATCCTAGCTAACCTTCTCTTTCCCTATTCCTTGGCGAATATTCAGCACAGTTCATTTCAATTTGTAACGAGCCACTTGGAGCTGTACGTTGGATATTCATGGGCTTTATCTGTAGTTCAGCCATATAGATTTTGTCCCTAGTCAGTTTCTGACTATTTGGGGTTGCTCGCCAGTGAATAATACTTTCATCTAGCCGGTGGGGCACCCCGACTTCTGACACCTATTAACATGTCTCGGTATTCTGCACATGGTATTATTCTGTCACCTCTCTCATTCTTTTCACCTAGGCCATAGTCACCAGTCACACCACTTGACCTTTTCGTTGCCTACTTTGGTATTTAAATCCTCGAGTATGGCAGTCAGTTCAAAAGTTTTACACTGGTCCACGGCCATGTCTATTTCGTTATACAATATATCTATATCTTCTTCTTTACAGTCTGATGTTAGCATAAATACTTGTTAATATTTAGTGGTTTGCCATGGAGTTTCACCCATTTGATCCAAAATTATACTAATTCACCCGTGGTAGTCCTTCAGTTCTGCGCAAATAATTGTATACTTATCTAAATATCTCCCCCCCACCCCCTCTTTCCCGCACCTGGCCAAAGCATTCCACTAATACATAAAATATTTATCTTCATTCATTCCATTTCTTTCTTGATATTATCTATAAGATAATTTTTCATTATGACTAAGTGTTCGACATCCCATGTACCATTCAGTGCATTTTTAACATGTAATGTGCATACAGTTGCTTGACGACGATCGGGTATCACCTGTAGCAAATTATGCTCCCTACCAGACGAAGGGGCTCCACTGGAATCCCCACTAACGTCGTTATCTTTATCGATTTCGTTAAAAGGCATGATTTTCGTGAGAAAATACAGCGGCGGTTTCCTATTGTCTTCAATCGGTTTGTGTATGGTTGACTCCAATAATTGGCACCTTGCCGTCTTGACAGACGATAGTTTGTGCTTTAGAAAGGCATACTAACTTTTACCTATGGCGGTAGCGCATGTGACTGATAAGGCCAATTCGCGCTGTAAATGTCCGTTCACAGTGGGTGCATGTGAACACGTGGTCATTTCCACCATCATGCACCATCTTACGTCTCAAACGCTCGGTGTGTGACTTATCTGCAATAATGTTCTCCTTTGTCTTTATTCCATTTCTGATGTTTGCCCTCCATGCAACGCGTTCAGCGGCGACTTGCTCCCAATATGCATTATCAATGCCTGTATCAATCATGTCCCGCTTACACACATCTTTGTATCGTAGTAGAGGCCGACCCTGAGATCTCTTACCCAGTTGACTGGTCTCTTACTAGTTGACTCCACTAGTCTTTGTCTAATGAGACAGACCCTGCAAGGCAGCAGGGGGCAGAGGTTACATATGGCGTCTCTTATCCACCAGTGGCCACGTCATAGAGTTTAGAGGTATTTTATAGAGATAGCTGCCCGACCAACTAACTCACCTTCTCTCAGTGACCACTACCCGTTTTGGTCCACGGCTGCTTATTCAACATATTAACAGCTAACCCATAGACAAAATATGTATATACAGGCCATTCTACCATCAGCCACACGGTGGACGCACCTAGTAGTGGGACAGGATCTTACCCCAGGCGTGACATACGAACCAAGGTGCAACATATGTTAGCCTCGTATCTGCAGCTGAAATCGTGCATGACTTCGAGCAAAGTCAAATACTGCCACTTGAAATAAGGGCGTCACATATCATCACATGAAGCAGCTTGATAACACTGTTAGCTCAGTAAACAGTAATGGCTTCAATAAAAGTGTCACCTATTCTTGTATACCGGATATAGCTCGCACAGATTCATGACGCCCATTCCTAAACATAGGAACCACCCAATCGGCGTGAGTCACCATAATCATCATGTGCCATGTCGATAAGCGCAGGCAGTCATGGTTCGTCATCTCACGTGACCACCAGTCTTGGATCAGCTCTTATGTTTTTGTCTTAATTATACCGCGTGACCAGGCCATCGAAATATTTATAACTCTGCTCCCCCTCCCACCCTCTTTTTCTTTTGTCACATGTCTTACCAGTTGTCACTAAAATTTGCATTTTATACCTACTATTAATGTGCTCAAAAAATCGTCACTGTCTTCATCAAATTTCTCGAAACAAGTTACTGTTTTCATTTGCTTCTTATAGGACTTGCTCGTTGGTTTTTCTGTCCGCCTATAGTAGTTTTTGCATTTTCCTCAGAAACAACATTGCCATTGGCATTAGATGTTTCTCTGTTTTGATATGAGTAGCCACCGGATTATGATGTTATCACATTAACAGAATGGATGAGGCGAACTCTAGAGCCAGAATAGATTCCACTCACAGAGAAACGGATACTCTGCGCCGCTACAAGTAAGGAAAGACTGCACGAATAATCCATCCCTGTTTGGCCGGGGCCTCTAGGACAGTAGTTCCCAAGCTTTTCAAGCAGAGGGCCTTATCTACTATTTTCGGTAGTTAAGCGGGCCACAACGTTATAAAATTATAAAAGTCGTTCAATATCATTCTTACCTTTCTTAACTTTCTTCAACAAAATTTCTAAAGCTTTAAAGGGAGTCAGTGTCAGTGTCAGAGTCAGCTGCAGAAACAACTATTCCAAAATTAAAGAAAGTGGGTCGTAAGAAATGGATGACTGAAGAAATTTTACACCTCATGGAAACAAGAAGACTCAACAAAAATAATTATGTCAAATATGAAAAAATTCACAGACAAGTCAGAATATTATGTAAGGAGGCAAAAGAAGCATGGCTTGAGGAAAAGTGCTTAGAAATTGAAAACCAACACAACAGTCAAAATACCAAATTAGTGCACAAAAGAATTCAGGAACTTACTAATACAAGAACAAGTACATCAACAGGGTGTCTAAAATCTAAAGATGGCAAAATCATAATAGAAAAAGACCAGATTCTACATGTTTGGACAGATTATGTGAAACACCTTTATGATGAAAACAGAGACGAACAGTATGATATTAGATTTAATAATGAAGGACCGCCAATTTTGGAGATGGAGGTTCGAAATGTTCTTAAGCATATGAAAGCTGGCAAGGCCCCCGGTGCAGATAACATCACAACAGAAATGGTTAAAGCTTTAGAAGAATTTGGACTAGAGCAAGTCACCAGACTGCTGAACACATTATATGATACAGGAGATATACCTCCTGAATTATGTAACTCTGTATTTATTGCAATCCCAAAGAAATCAGGAACCTTGGAATGTGATCAACATAGAACAATTAGTATAATGAGTCACATCACAAAGATTTTGCTAAGAATTATCATGCAAAGAGTGAGGAAGAAGATACAACCTGAAATAGGGGAAGAACAATGCGGGTTTGTAGAAGGAAAGGGTACAGTAAATGCTGTGTATATGCTGCGAACAGTTATTGAACGTGCTATAGAAGTAAACAAGGATATACATCTTTGCTTTATTGACTATACAAAGGCTTTTGATAGAGTTAGACATGTCAACATGGTGGATATGCTTGCAGATCTACAAATTGATGGGAAAGACATTAGACTTATAAAAAACATATATTGGAAACAACAAGCTGCAATAAGGATTGATAATGAAGTGGGACAGTATCAGCCAATTAAGAGAAATGTTAGGCATGGATGTATGATGTCTCCAGATCTTTTTCCCCTATACAGTGAAAATATTTTCAGAAATGTAGAGGATATAAATGGAATCAGCATTGGATGGAAGAAACATCAATAACATTAGATATGCAGATGATACAGTATTAATTGCAGACAATGCGCAGGACCTGCAACAATTAGTAGATGCGGTTGTTGTACACAGTGAGCAACTGGGGTTAGAATTAAATTGTTAAAAGACTCAGGTTATGGTCGTCACTAGGAAGAAAGAAGTGCCACAATGTAATATACAAGTAAATGGAAATATTCTTCAACAAGTGAATCGGTACAATTATCTTGGAACAGTCATAACATCTGATGGGAGATGCCTTGAAGAGATTAGAACAAGAATCGCCATGGCGAAAGTAGCCTTTAGCAAGATGAAAAACATTCTGACCAATAAAAAGATGTCAATTGAAACGAGAAAAAGAGTGTTGAGGGGATACATAGAGCCTGTTCTTTTGTATGGATGTGAAACTTGGACAATGAGCAGTCAAGCTGAAAAACATCTGATGGCTGCAGAAATGTGGTTTCTGAGGAAAATGCAAAGAATACCATGGACAGACAGAAAAACCAATGACCAAGTACTACAGGAGACAAATGAACATCGTAAGCTGATTAGAGAGATTAGACGTAGACAGTCAAAATTATTTGGACATGTTATGAGAAGAAATGGATTGGAGAACTTGGTGACAACTGGCAAGATCGAAGGGAACAGACCAAGAGGAAGACCGAGAGGAAAATACCTGGATGGCTTGGCCACATGGCAGGGACGGGACAGGAACACTGAGCTGATCCACGACACTGGTGATCGAGTGAAATGGCGAGTCATGACCGCCCACGCTTTCCGGCATGGCACATAATTGATTGATTGAGTGTCAGTACTATACTGTGGTCATTCTTTGGCTTAAAATCAAAAGTTCATTTAACAATAAATTTTTAATCAGTTTCGAAAATAGCTATTAGTTAGTTAGTTAGTCTTTCCTCTTGAGCCTAAGGCGGCGCATAGGGCAGAAGTCCTGTCTCTCCATGCCTGGCGGTTCGCTGCTATCTGTTGTAGATCTTGGATATTTACTTGGCCGTTGAATGAGCCTTCTCTAATGATGGTTCTACGCAGGGTCTCTCTTGGTCTTCCCCGTTTTCTTTTCCCTACTGGTGACCATATGAGGGCTTGGTAGGGGAGTCTTGACTTGTCCATTCTGAGTACATGGCCGATGTACGGCGTCTTCTTATGAAATTGGATACTGTATCTTGCTTAGTCTCTTGTCTTATTTGCGAATTGGTTCTGAAGTCTGTCCAGTGGATGTTTAGAAGTCTTCTAAGACATTTGTTCTCAAAATTGTCTAATTTTTTATCTAAAGCTACCGTTGATTTCCAACTTTCACATCCATACGTTAACACTGGAATCACACAAGAGTTGAAGATTTTAAGTTTTGTGTGTTTGCTGAGTGTCTTTGACTTCCAGATGTTTGACAGTTTATTGAAGGCACTAGATGCCAGTGCGATTCTAGATGATATTTCTGGTGTTGAGTCCCCTGTAGATGTCATTTTGCTTCCTAGGTATGTGAAGCTGTTGACTTTTTCAAGAACGTAGCTGTTCAATTTGGTGTCATCTGAACTGTTGGTAAGATCAATAGTCTTTGTTTTTGTGGTGTTAATTTGGAGACCAATTTGCCCTGAAACATTTTGGAGGTGGTTTATTTTCTCTTGGGCATCCGGGTGTGTTGAACTCAAAAGCACTATGTCGTCGGCAAAGTCCAGGTCTTCTAGAATTTTGTCAACCCAATGGATACCCATATTTGTGTTGTTTGTGCATTTGCGCATGACCCAATCGATAGCTATTCCAAAAAGCATCGGTGATAAGACACAACCCTGTTTCACTCCTGTTTCGACTGAGAACCAGTCAGAGTTGCCTGTTTCTGTTCTTACGCAGCAACGTGTTTCTTTGTAGAAAGATTTTATGACGTTGGTATATTTGGTAGGAAAACCATAGATGTTAAGTAGATTCCAAAGTGAAGGACGGTGGATACTGTCGAAGGCTTTTTGAAAGTCGACAAAGTTGGTGATTAATTTCGACTGGAATTCTACGGAGTCTTCAATGATTATTCTGAGGGTGAAAATGTGGTCTATGCATGACCGTTTTGGTCTGAAGCCTGCTTGTTCTTCTCTGAGCCTTTCATCTATCGCCTTTTTCAATCTCTCAAGTAACATGCTACAAAAAAGTTTTCCTGGTACTGACAATAGAGTGATACCACGCCAATTATTGCAATCAGACATATCGCCCTTTTTAGGCAGTTTGAAAATTACACCATCTTTCCACTGTTGTGGTGGGGATTCGCTTTGCCAGATTTCATTGATCAGCTGTAACAAACGTTGTAAGGTGTTATCTGCTGCTTTGAGCATTTCTCCTGAGATTTCATCTTCACCAACAGCTTTGTTCTTCAATTTTTTGATGGCTGCTTTAATCTCTTCCATGGTGAATGACTCGCAGGAGGCATCTAGTGGGGGCATAGTAATTTCTCCATCCAGGTTCGGAACAGTGTCAGGCTGCGGTCTATTTAATATTTCTTTGAAATGTTCTGCCCATCGTTGCTTTTGAAGGTCATCGGATAACAATTGATTGCCTTGTTTGTCTTTGATGGGTATATTCGGTGTAGGTGATTGATTGCATAGTTGCTTCATGATATGGAATACGGTTCTGTTGTTTCCAGTTCTGGCAGCTACTTCGGCTTCGGAGGCCAGGCTGTGAATAAAGTTCTGTTTGTCCTTTCGTGCGCTTGATTTCACCTCTTTATCCAACATAGAGTATTTTTGCTTATGGGTTTCATATGTAGATGTGTCTTTCGCAGAAAGCAGTGTTAGTTTTGCTTGTTTTCTTTCTTGTATCTTCGTCCAGGTGTTATCGCTTAGCCACTTCTTCTTCTGTCTTTGTACGTAGCCGACTGTGTTTGTTGCAGCATTTAGCAAGGTATTTTTTAGGAAATTCCAATTTTCTTCAATGTTGTTTTTATTATTCGCATTGCTCGATATACTTTCTTTGTTAGCATAGCTGCTTCGTACCTCTGAATTGAATGCGAGTTGGTGTTCTTTAGTCAGTAGGGACTGTGACTTTATTTTCTTAGTTCTGAGTGATCTGTGCAGAGTCTTGAGCTTTATTTTTAATTTGGCAATGCATAGATTGTGATCACTGCCAGCATCTGCACCTCTGTAGGCTCTGACGTCTTGTACTGATGAACGGAATTTGGCATTAATGCAAAAAATGGTCTATCTGATTTTTTGTGATGTTATCAGGCGAGTTCCACGTGACTTTGTGTATATCTTTGTGCGGAAATAAAGAGTTTGCTACTATCAGATTTGCTATTTCACAGAATTCTAGTAGTCTCTCTCCGTTTTGGTTCATATCCCCTAAGCCGTGAATTCCCATATATCTCTCAACACCCTTATTGTCAGACCCTATCTTGGCATTGAAATCACCCATTACAACAACAATGTCGTGCTTGGGAGATGAGTTGATGGTACCATTTAGTTGTTCATAGAAATTATCTTTGTTGATGTCTGTATCGTCGTTGGTAGGTGCGTAGCATTGTATGATTGTTAGTTTGAAATATTTCGTTTGGTAACGCGCTGTTATGATTCTATCATTTACTGGTTCCCAGCTGATCAGTGATCTTTCTACATTTTTTGACATGATGATAGCGACTCCGTTCGAATGATGGTTGTCGGTTCTTCCTGTACTGTAATTAATTTACAATTGTAATTGTTCTTCATAATCAGTTACTTAAGTTCAGATGCCAGTTTATCAATGTCTGGGCAAATCTGTTGGCCCAAAGTCATAAGCGCAGCTAGGTTACTGTTGGTGAGTCAGGAAAGTTGCCTTTTTTTTAATAACGGTCATTACGGAAAATGACTGCTCGCATCTGTAAGTCGAACCAAAATGACAAATGTATCTCTAGGCGAATTAACGCAAGTGTTCAAATTGTTCGACAGGCAATAGTCTCCAGAATGAAATCATATGATCAGCTGAAGGTGAAGCAGGCAGCTCCAGAAATGTATATCTCAGTGCAGAATTGCATTTCAAATCAATTACTTCGTGCTGAAGGTTTTGCTGTAATTGACAGAGCTTGGCATCAGGAAATACAAACGGACTTATGAACTCTTGAAATCTCGACTGAAAGATATCCAGAAGACTTTCAAATTTTACTTTGTACTGTAACAAGTCACATTTCTTTTCCACCACAAGCGTCTTCAGAGTTGGAAACGCCTCTAAAGTTTCTTCATTCAGCTGTCCGATAAACAGTCGTAGTCTCATTTTAAATGGAGAAATGTCATCACACAAATTTGTGAATAGTTTGTTTCTTCCCTCGATCCTAGCATTTAAAGAGATTAAATGAGACGCGATGTCCACCAAAAATGCCAGGCCATTAAGCCTGTCATCGTTCAGCAGACGTTCCCGTTCTGTAGATAATTCATTTATTTCAGACAGAAACAGATATACACTATTTTTCAGTGCCCAGAAACGTGACAGATCTTTCCCTTTAGATAGCCATCTAACATTACAGTGTAATAGTAGTTCACCGTATTCCTCATTCAGGTCTAATAGAAACTTTCTGAACTCACGCCTGTTCAGCACCTTACCTCGCGTGCCACTTTCTGACAGCTAGCGGGCCTCAAGTGGCCCGCGGACCGTGGTTTGGGAACCTCTGCTCTAGGAGAAGCACAGAATGTAGCACTGTAACCCGCTACGCTGGCGCCGTGGCACAAGAGCTGAGAACGCAAGTCTTAATCCATGCATAGCCGCGTTCGAAACACATCTGCCAGAGATTTGGAAGCAGACCGCCTTGTGTTGTTTGTCTTGTCATACAATGGTATAAATGCCGGTCATTTAGAAATGAATGGCAAACTACTGAACGTGAACTTGCTAATAAAATCACATCAGCCAAAAATGCTGAGGTTGAATGCTACATTGTGTAATAGATATGCAACTAACTAACCACGCATGACGTAAGAGGCGACAAAGGAGGGTTGGTGTGGGACCAGCTACTTTGTAACCCAGACACGTTTGGCTGCAAATTCCAACCAATCACGAACAAGTCTACAAAGGTTTTCTCAGTGTGTGCCCTATCCAGTCTCAGCGTCATTTCCTGCGCTCCTTTATTGACTGGAATCTGATTAGTTATCTCCCAAAGTTCCCAATTTTTCTTTCTGTTCAGATATTTAGTCCTATTCTGTGTAGGAACCATTTTTGGAATGTTTGTAGTTAATTAGTAATGGTTTCATCGTTCTCCCTGCTTCTGATAAATATTGCTGTACTGATTTAACGTTATAGTTAAATATTCAGTTTGGTACTGTATTTAATTTCTTGTGACATCCACATATTTCCTAGTGCAATGAAACTTTCTCTTACCGTTGTATTCGCATCCATAAGAAACAGCAGATGGATAGATGGGTCGAGCACTATTTAGAGCTTTACTCAAGTGAGACCAAGCTAGCAGATGATGCCCTCAACGCCATAGAGGCCCTGCCTACTCTTGACCACCTGGACACACTTCCCACCATAACAGAAGTTAAGTGTGCTATAAATGAACTTGCGTCTGGCAAGGCTCCAGGTAAGGATGGGATTCCAATAGAGGTAATCAGGAGTGGACAAGACACACTCACATTACAGATCTACCAGCTAATAGAGCTATGCTGGCGAGAAGGACAAGTCCCACAGGATTTCAAAGATTCAAACATCATAACGCTGTACAAGAATAAGGGCGATCGGAGCGACTGTAACAACTATAGGGGTATCTCACTTCTGTGTATTGTTGGGAAAGTATTTGCCAGAATTGTTCTGCGCAGACTTCAAGTCCTGGGAGATCAAGTCTACCCTGAATCACAGCGCGGCTTCCGTCAGAACCGGTCTACCATTGATATGATATTCTCATTGCGACAGATGCAAGAAAAATGCCGGGAACAAAATCAGCCACTGTTTATTGCCTTCATCGACCTCACAAAGGCATTCGATTTGGTCAGTCGTGAGGGTCTGTTCAAGGCACTAAAGAAGATTGGCTGCCCACCAACTCTTCTGTCCATTGTGGAATCGTTCCACACAGGCATGAAGGGTATAATCAAGTTTGATGGCTCAACTTCAGAAGAGTTTGAAATCAAGAGTGGAGTTAAGCAAGGTTGTGTACTATACCCCACCCTTGTTGGGATATACTTTTCACTTCTACTGAATTATGCCTTTCGTGATCAGGATGATGGTATATACATTCACTCACGCTCAGATGGTGGCCTCTATAATGCTCAGAGATTGAAGGCCAAGACCAAAATTAGCAGGGTACTAATCAGAGATTTGCTTTTTACGGATGATGTTGCGATTACGACCCACTCTATGGAAGAATTACAGCATCTACTATCTGCATTCTCCAATGCTTGTTCTGAATTTGGTTTAACAATAAACAAAAAGAAGACACAGATTATGTCACAAGGTGCACATGGTGTACCATCAATCTTTATTGACGACGCCGAACTGGAGATAGTAGACCATTTTACATATCTAGGAACAGAGGTAAATAGCAAATTATCCCTCGATCAGGAAATCAACATCATGATTGGCAAGGCAGCAACAATAATGAACATGTTAGCAAAAAGAGTCTGGGAGAACAGGAAGCTTACTGCCAAAACAAAATTTCTCGGTTACCAAGCCTGTGTCCTTAGTACTCTTCTTTATGGCAGTGAAACCTGGACAACTTACTCACGCCAAGAGAAACGTTTAAACAGCTTTCATATGCGGTGTCTGCGAAGAATACTTGGTATTAAATGGCAAGACAAAATCACAAATACTGAAGTATTGGAAAGATCAGGTTGTGTGACGGTGTATTCCATGCTCAGTCTTCGTAGACTTAGATGGATAGGACATGTTAGGAGGATGGATGATGGTAGAATACCAAAGGACATCTTTTTTGGTGAATAACAGACGGGTAGGAGATCTCAGGGTCGGCCTCTACTATGATACAAAAATGTGTGTAAGCGGGATATGATTGATACAGGCATTGATAATGCCCACTGGGAACAAGTCGCCGCTGAACGTGTTGCATGGAGGGCAACTATCAGAAATAGAATAAAGACAAAGGAGAAAATGATTGCAGATAAAGCACACACAGAGCGTGAGAGACGTAAGATGGTGCAAAATCGTGCAAAATGGTGGAAATGACCATGTTTTCACATGCATCTACTGTGGGCAAACATTTGCAGCAAGAATTGGCCTTACTAGCCACACTCGCCACCGCCATGGGTCGTAGTTATTAAGCCTTTTTGAAGCACAATGTACCAAACTATCGTCTGTCAAGACGGAAAGGTGCCAATGTAATGTAATGTATTCGCATTACAACACCTGTAACTTCTCACGCCATCTCTACTCTACATTGTGACCTAAATAGGTGTGTGATTTCACTTTATGTTAACTGATAGGCCTTCACATATTTTCTAGGTCAGACATAATGAGTTGCGGTGGTTAGGTGCCTTCTTCGTCGCCTTTCTTTCCCAGTGAATTTCTAGAAAATTCCAAAAATTCGATTTCGATGTTTGAAAAAAAAAGGTACACCAGCCCATGTTCAACGGTCGACCTTTCGATTGGTTATATTTGGGGCCCTTATGGTGTTTGGTTTTCTTCTTGCGGAGATGAGGATGCGTATTTCGCTTCCTGAATCTATGCTTTTTCTGTCTTTGCGTGACTTTTATCTGTGCTGTCGTTTCTCATATCTATTCAGAATCACGCACTTGTAAAGCCTGGTATTGTTAGATTCCCTGCCCGTCTCATGGTGGTCTTCTTTCGGGGAATAGTTTACATATCATCGTCTCGGGGGAAACTCTATCTGTCTCTACTGTGTCTTGATCTATCGATGTATCTGAGTAGTCTATCACTTCTTTCAAATCTTGTGTCTTGGGCTCTCGATTTTTATGGAGTGTTATCTCTTCTCCCAGTCGCCGAACGTTCTAGGTCGTTTTCGTTTTCACTTTCTGTCTGCGACTTGCTCTTGATATCGTCTGTTTGTGATATTTCATTCTTTGTCGTTTTCTTGAGCCGCTATAGCTGCTTTCTTTCTTTTGGGATTACTGTCAGTGTCTCCTCCGTTTCTGCGTTGATTTCAGCCATTCGAGCCTCATCCTGCTCTAACTTCTGCTGGATTAGCTTCAACTCCTTCAGGATGCGCTGAACGGCTGTTATTTGCTTTTCTTGAGCCTGGTCGCTTTTTCACCTCCATGTTAGTTAATTTTGATTGTAGGTCCTTAAGTTGGCCCTCCAACCTCGCTTTGTCTGTTTTCGTAAGGCGGGTGGTCACCTCGTACTGCCTCCTAGCCTCTTTATAAGGCAGGTTTGATTTAACTACTATCTTCATCGCTTCTTGCTATCTTTGTGGCAGGGCAACCGAGGTATCTTTCGCCGTTAGCGTTGGGCTTCCCGAAGTCCGTGTCGATCTTGGCTTCCCGATGGAGCATCGAGTGGAAGTCTAACAATTGTCTGGTACCCATATTTATGTGGCTTGGTCGACCCTAGAGCAGCACTAAATAATTATGCCTTTGTTGTGGAGGCAGTCGGACCAATGTTTTATCAAAGTATATGCTATTTTTATAGAGAATCTGATTGCCTGTATACTGGAATTTTGGTCATTAAATCCCTTCACAACTGGGAAGGCCTACATCACTCTCACCTGTTGGTGATCATGTTTTTTTCCCCCACAGCCTTCTGTCTCGTGTACTGCCAGTCATTTCTGATACTGATGCCTCTATGCCATGATGTCAAACTGTCCAGCATCTTCTCGCTTGGCCTCCCTCTGCCTTTCCTCCCCTCCAACTTTCCCGTTATGACGAAATACTGCAGCTTTCACTTTTTATTGACACGCCCAAAGAATGTGCATTATCTTTGTCTCTTGGTTGGTTTATCCATCCATTCATCATGTGCCATGCCGATAAGCGTGGGAGGTCATGTTCTGCTATCTCACTCGATCACCACAGTCGTGGATTAGCTCCGTGTTCTTGCCTCAACCATGCCACGTGGCCAAGCCATACAGGTATTTAATTCTCGGTCTTCCCCTTGGTCTCTTCCCTTCGATCTTGCCAGTTGTCACCAAGTTCTCCAAGTCACTTCTTCTCATAACATGCCCATGGTTGGTTTATAGAGTACTATATTAAGCAATTTCAGACACATCTTCGATAGAGTAGGCGAGCAGGTGGAAAGCAAATCTATGTATACAGATTCAGCATACAATCATGCAACCATAACCAGACTGAAGGAACATAACATACACATTGCAACTAGTCATACATCTCGATTACAGCAACACGTTAAATGTGTATCCAACAAAAGAAGGAAGGGGTGTTAGCAAGCAGGCTCTTTGATATCTCATAAGAAAAGCGGACCCCCTATGGGCCTGTTTCAAGTAGTGATGTTTCGACTCCTTGCCAACAATCAGTTTACAGGTTGTAGATCCAGCCAGGCCCAACCAACAAAGCCACGCGCATGTCGTTCGGTTATCATTTCGTATTTTAAATATCACGTTCAACAATTATGCAGGTTATATTTGATATGTTTCTTTCACTGGTACTAACAGTGCTTGTGCGGAAGGTTAAAAAACATAAATCGTCCACTTACGTGCTTCAAAGCGTATTAAGCAGTTGGTGTTAGACACATACTTGTGTAGGCCAATCGGCACTCCGTGATAATATGATAAATATCATGCCGGCCGTCTTTACTTCACAAGAAATTTTATTGTATCTATATTAGGCTAGGTCGACCAGACCTCTTGTCCATTTTCATAATGCGGAATCCATGACCACAATGCCGGCAGGCCAGCATGTAGTCACTACGCCACAAGTAAACCTTTGAGCTCACTGAGTATATAGTAAAAAGTAAAGTAAGCCTTGGCGCGTATTGAGTATATGGTAAAAAGTAAAGTAAGCCTTGGCGCGTATTGAGTATTTGTTAAAAAAAATAAAGTAAGCCTGTGCGCGCGAACTAAGTATATAGTAAAATGTAAAGTAAGCCCTGGTGCGTATTGAATATATGTTAAAAAATAAAGCAAGCTTTGGCACGCATTGAGTATATGGTAAAATGTAAAGTAAGTCTTGTCGCGTATTGAGTAGATAATAACAATACAGTAAGCCTTGGCGCGTATTGAGTATATTGTAAAATATAAATTAAGCCGTGGAGGGTATTCATTGGCACCTTGCCATCTTGATAGACAATAGTTTGTTATATTGTACTTCAAAAATTCATAATAATAAATGTCCTTTATCTCTGTATCGCTGTGTCACATTTTCGCCTGGGACAGTTGGCATTCGGGGGGGGGGGGGGGGGCCGGGGAAGGAGTGTCTGCCGTGGCTGAAAGGTCAAGGCGTGCACTTCACCGTCAGCAGGTACCGGGTTCGATTTCAATATATGAATGTTTCTAAGAACCTGTAATAGTTAATGATATCACGCCCTGCACTGATCTTTTGTATAGAGATTATCTAATTATATAAAACCCTGCAGTGGTCTTTTGTATTACATTGGCACCATGCCGTCTTCACACTGATAGTTTGGTACATGTGACTGATCGGGCCAATCCACGCTGTAAATTTCGTCCACAGTGGATGCTTGTGAACACATGGTCACTTCCACCATCATGCACCATCTTACGTCTCGCACGCTTGGTGTGTGACTTATCTGCAATAAATTTCTCCTTTGTCTTTATTCCATTTCTGATATTTTCCCTCCATGCAACATGTTCGGCGACTACTTGCTCCCAATGTGCATTATCAATGCCTGTATCAATTATCTCCCGCTTACACACATCTTTGTATCGTAGTAGAGGCCGACTCCAAAATGTATTACCCATCTGTAATTCAGCCAAAAAGATGTCATTTGGTATTCCTCCTCCTAAGATGTCCTATCCATTTAAGTCTACGAAGACTGAGCATGAAACAAACCGTCAAACAATCTGATCTTTCTAATTCTTCAGTATTTGTGATTTTGTCATGCCACAAACGAAAGCTGTTTAAACGTTTCTCTCGGTTTGAGTAAGTTGACCAGGTTTCACTGCCATAAAGAAGAGTACTAAGGACACGGGCTTGATAGACAAGGACTTTTGTTTGAGCAGTAAGCTTCCTGTTCTCCCACACTCTTTCTGTTAACCTCTTCATTGTTGTTGCTGCCTTACCAATCCTGATGTTGATTTCCTGATGTAGGGATAATTTGTTATTTACCTCTGATCATAGATATGAAAAATGGTCTACTATCTCCAGTTCGGCGTCGTCAATAAAGATTGATGGTACCCCATGTGCACCTTGTGACATAATCTGTGTCTTCTTTTTGCTAATTGTTAAACCAAATTCAGAACAAGCATTGGAGAATGCAGATTAGTAGACGTTGTAATTCTTCTCCAGAGTGGGTCGTAATTGCAGCATCATATGCAAAAACCCACTCTCTGATCAGTACCCTCCTAATTTTGGTCTTGGCCTTCAATATCCGAGCATTATGGAGACCGCCATCTGAGCGTGAGTGAATGTATATACCACCATCCTGATCACGAAAGGCATATTTCAGTAGAAGTGAAAAGTATATTCCAAAGAGGATGGGAGCTAGTACACAACCTTGCACCATATTGTAAAACAAAATAAATAAAGTAAGCCTTGGAACGTATTGAGTATATGGAGCTTCTTCTTCTGATAGTTTATGCCGTGTGTCGTTGGTGATAATGTCTATCCACATCCCTCTGTTTCGGGTGCTGCCAATCATCCCTGAGACTGATATTCCTACATGCTGCGATGTCAACCTTCCAGCATCTTCTCTCTTAGTGTTCCCCTGCCTGTCTTATCATTCAACTTTCCCGTTGTGACGACATACTTCAGCTTTCCCTGTCTCAAGACAAGCCCACAGAATGTGGACTGCCAAACTATCTTTCTTTTCAGATAATTTGAATATCAAGACTTTTCACAACCTAGCCATTGTCGACAATATAGGGTGAATGTCCCAATGTCGAGCGGCTGGCCGAGTGGCTAGAATGCCGAATTCTCCTTCGGGATACCCGGGTTCAAATCCTCGGTAAGGTGTGGAGTTTTTTTTTTTCTGTCGGGTACAAAACGAAAACTCTAACCTGCACAGTTCGTGGCGACTGCACTATCCAGGCGGTCATAATTCCTCAGACTCAAATTCACTGCTATACAGCAAGCAAACCAAGTTCTATGTAGCATTTCAGCACTCTCTTTGTTACATTCAATGTTAGTGACTCATTGCATACGATACTCTACATTTTCTGAAATGCAACTTTTGCTTGCTCTATTCTGTTTTTAATGTCTTTTGTGCATCTCCCATTTGATGTTACAATTGCTTCTAGGTATTTACAATTATCCACTTGGTTAAGAATGTTCTCTTCTATTTCCATTTCACATTTTAGAGTCACTGTTTTCTTCGATATCACCATTGTTACTGTTTTCTTGATATTTAAGGAGTGTACTTTCATTGCACTTTATGTTACCACAATTTCCAAGAATTGTTGTAGGTCTTTTGCATTGTCCACCACCCATACTGTCATCTGCATAACGAAGTTTGTTTATATTATAACCTCCGATTAATATTCCTGGTTTCTCTTTCATCTCTCTCATTATTACTTAGCTATAGAGAGACAAGAGATCCGATGACAAAGCACATCTCTGTCGCACTCCGAGCTTTACAATTTATACACCATTCAACACTCCATGTCTGATGTGGTCAATAACGCGCCGTCACATTTTCTGCCTACAAGATTTCCAGTTCCCACAGACAGCGCTGATATCCCCATCCCAATGGAGATTCGAACACATGATCATTAGGTGCGAAGCCGCTCCCGCCGTACCAGAAGTCCGGGTTCAATCTCCAGCAAAGGCGGGATGGTTTTTCCGAGCAATAAAGCTGTGGGATCGACCCAGATGTTACAATGACTATAAGCCAACCTTCAGATCATTCTGGGGAATATATGGGAAGGAATGGCGACGAGGAATGCCACTTCATTACATCGTGACCTAGAAACATTTAGAAGCTGTAGTGGCGCAGTGTCTTGCCTATCGGCCCGGTGGTCATGTTGTGGAATCTCCATCCAAGCGGTGTTGTCTTTAAATTGATCTGCTCAACTCCGCCTACACTCAGTATCATGGATAGTCCTAGGATGTAAATGCGACTGCATTGATTTTGACCACATAATTTATCGAGTGCCGATTGGTGTGTTAATATATAAGGCCAGCACAATATCCCCATAACATCTCAAGGCACGTACAAGTGTCCTGTACTTTACACGTCAAAGTCTAATATTTCACATCCGTAAGACCACTAGCTTTACCTCATCATTATCACCACCACCATCATCAGCATCATCAGCATCATGCCTTGCCGACTGGGTGATCATGCTTCTCCACATCTTGCGATCTAATAACGGCATGTATCAACTCGTGTTTTGACTTCGTTCCGTGCTATGACACAAGGCGGTCAAGAATTTCCTCTCGGTCTTCCTTGCTCGCTCTTCAACAAATCGTTCCAGTTATCACAATATGTTCCAGATTTTGTCGTCTCATAGTGTGACCAACAAATGATGACTGGCTGTATCTGATGTTTGTGATAATTTGTCATTGCCACTCCTCCTCCCTTAAAATGTCCAGATTATTCATTTTGGCTCTGCAAGGAATTTTCAACATTCTTCTATGCCACCACCTCTAGAAAGCTTCCATGGATGTTTGTGCTTGTGGCCAGGATTTGCAGTCGTCTGTTAGAATTGATTCTATGTAACATGCAAGAATTCTTTTTCTAAATTCCAGTGATAGGTACTAATTGCATAACATGTTCCTTATTTGATAGAATGTAGTTTTTGCTTGTCATATTCTGTTCTATCTTCCATCTGGTGTTACATACATGTGTGCTAGGAAATGTTTTTACACATGCATATAATGTTCTCGATACAAACGTGATAGTAGAATAGTTGGACGACTTGCGTTGCGTCTTTTTCCTTCTATATTTTATCTCAACTATGCTATTACCCTTTTTATTGTATCTGTGTACTGTATTTTAGACAGTAATTGCTACCTCTGAAGATTCATCATTATCATTATGAGTCATATCAATACGCATGGGCGGTCATGTTTCGCCATTTCACACGATCACTAGAGTCGTGGATCAGCTCTGTGTTTTTGTTTCGATTGTCTCATGTGGCTAAGCGATCTAAATATTTACCTCTCTGCCTTCCCCTTATTCTTTTCCCCTCAGTCTTGCCAGTTGTCACCATGTTATCCTGTGTATTTCGTCTTATAACGTGCCCAAAATATCGTGACTGTCTACGTCTAATTTCCCTAATCAGTTTACGGATTACATTTCTTTCTTGTAGAATTTGCTCATTGGCTTTTTGTCTGTCAATGGTATTCTATGCATATTCCGCGGAAACCACATTTCCAAATCCATTAGGTGTTTTTCAGCTTGTCTGCTCATTGTCTACGTTTCACATCCATAGAAAAGTACAAGTTCTATGTAGCATTTTAACAATCTTTTTCTCTTTACAATTAACATTTCTTTATTTGTGAATATGATGTCCATCTTGCATAAGGCTACCTTTGTCATAGTGATTTTTGTTCTAACCTCTTCAAGGCATCTTCCAGCAGATGTTATGACTGTTCCGAGATAATTGTACCGATTCACTTGTTCAAGACTATTACCATTTACCCGTATATTATATCTGGTATTTTTTTTTCTTTTTAGAGACGACCATGTCTTCTTACAATTTATTTCTAATCCCAGTTGATCGCTGTGTACAATAACCGCATCTACTAAATGTTGCTGATCCTGTTCATTGTTTGCAACGAATATTGTATAGTCTGCATATTGGGTTCTTTGTGACATAATCTGTTATCTTCTTGTAAGGTGTTAAAACTACACACAGTATTCCTGGCTTATACAAAGATGCTGCGCCTATTCTATTCTATTTGTTTGCTTGTTTTAATGACAGCACCATGCCATTGCTAGTCTGTGTCCTAGGGATAATGAACGCAGTTTCACAATCCTGACATTCAGGATTCGAAGTCAGCTGCAAGCCGTTTGGGAGCAGATCGCCTTGCGTTGATAATCACTACGCTATAAGAGTCGGCCGTTCGGAAAGCCATGGCAAACTAATCAGCGTAAACTGCCTAGAAAATCACAAATGACGAATGAATGCTACTGTTTGCTGCCACGTCTTGTTAAAAACATGTACCTAACTTATACCATTGCTGGTGTGTGCCAGGACATTATTTGTTCCCGGGCTGAGGAATACAGCTCCCTTGCCTAAACTGTGGCCCGATAGTTTACACGCTGGTATTCGTTTTTAAAACCACACCCTTACCGAGGATTCAACACACCTCACTGAATTTGAATTGAACACTCTGTCCCATCGCCACCAGTATATTTTTCGCATTTATATTTAACATTGTGGTGCTGAGGTCTCGGTCTTTCACATTTCCCGGGCGTGCCGAGTCGAGGTTTTAGAAATCAGCCGCGGACTTTTTTGACGCATTTGTATGAACGTCGGGTGTTCAGAAAGCAACGGAAACTACTGAACTGAAAAGTTGCCTAGTAAGTAACAAGCAACAAAAATGTTGGGTCAACTGTAACGTTCTTTAAGTGTCATGCAAATAACGTAAAATATGTAATTTGTAACAAATAAAACTGTGGCCGCGTTGTCCTAATTCTATTTGAAACGTTTTCTTTCGTTTTCTTCTTCGTACACCCCAAGAAGTAAACATGAATAGATCCAAAGAAAGCATCGGTCAATGTGAGATTTAATGACATCCCAATAACTTGACTTCAAATGGAGCAGGTACAGGCCAAACAGCCTTTTCTGTTTTGCATGTGTTAGACACCCCTGCAACAAATGTTAAGCTGTCATGTTATCAGTTCCACAGTATCCCCTATCTTTAGTTTTTTAACGTGGTTATTTCAGAGGTTTGTATTCTGTATGGCGAGGAAGCCTGGACTTTGAACAAACAACTAGAAAGTAGCATAGAAGCCCGGGAGATGTGGATATACAGACGAATAAGTCGTATTTCATGGTAACACAAACAATCAAATGCCGAGGTCCTAGAAAACCTGGGAATGAAGAGAGAGTTGATGAAAGAAATAAAGAGGAGACAAGTGAAATATTTGGCCACGTTAAAAGACTTGATACTCCTTTAAAAACCATACTGGAAGGCAAGGCTGAGGGCAAGCGAGCAAGAGGTAGACAACGATACAAGTGGGAGGATAACATCAAGAGATGGACGAGCATCAGCCTGACAGAATGTACAGTCAGGGCGAGAGACAGACAGTGTTGGAGATTCATTGCAGCCAACCTTCATTGCGGAGACGGCACTAGATTGATTGATTGATTGATTGATTGATTGATTGATTGATTGATTGATTGATTCTTCGTGGAGACTGAATATTGTCAGTTGTTTTCTTTGGTGGAGTTGGCATATGCATCATCTTTCTGGTAGCCTGAATGCTCAGATTTCCACTAGATTATATTTGACCACAACTTATTACCGCTATCAGACGTCAGCGTGGGGAAGGTTAACCCGGTCAACAAATGCCTGAAGAAGTCGGATGTGTCGGCCGAAAGGTGCAAATATCGGAGCTCTGTTGTAAACATGCACAACACAAATACGTCTAAAACTACATTCCAGACACACGCAGAAGAAAAAGAAGAAGAAGACATCAGAGTAGCCGATTGGTTTAACGTACATCTAATTAAACTTCCAATGTGTGGACGACAAGGTAGTGCATTCATTCCTCACTACGGGCTGAAAAGTGGATTTCTCGTAAAGTACTGAAAAATAAAATTGACTAAAACATCAACCTGAGGTTGATTGTAACGTCAAACAAGGGACACTGTTTTCATTACCGTTATCCAGTGAAGTGATGGAGTCTGTTGTACAGTTTGTAATCATTCCAGTGAAGCTAACAGCTGTTTCGTTAATATAAAATCTGATGGTGATACTTGGCCACTTATCGTGTGTGTTGTCTGTGTGTTTCAAACTGTAATTCTGGCCTTGAAAGCATGTTGGCACCTTGCCGCCTTGACATACGATAGTTTGTTACATTGTGCTTCAAACGGCATAATAACTGCAACCCATGGCGATAGCGAATGTGACTGATAAGACCGATTCGCGCTGTAAATGTTCTTCCACAGTGGATGCATGTGAACACATGGTCATTTTCACCATCACGTACCTTCCAAGTCTCGTACCTTGAAAGCATAGTTTTAAATGTATATAGTTAGCCAGCCTGATTTAGGAGTCACGGGATAGGAGAGTGGTCAGAAGGCAAGCCTGCTGGCCTGGTGGCCATATTTTCGAGCCTCCATTGAGGCGTGGATTTGTAAAAAAAAATAAAAATTGACCTGACTTTCAACTCCACCATGGCTAAACTGGGTACCAATAAATACTCGGTGAAGTAAAAACTACCGATGCGATATCGACCACATTATACAGTGAGTGCCGATTGGTCTATGCCAATATGGAGCTAGCACTGTATACCCAAAGCCGCGGTTGCGTAGTGGCTAGACTTCCTACTGCCGCGCTGGTGGTCTTGGCTTACATCCACATAGGGATGGTTTTCAAATAACATTAATCTGGGCTCCCTGGGCGACCAACACTCAAATGGGCACAAGGAAATGTCACAGGAAGTAAAAACGGTCGGTGTGATTCCGAACATATCACCCACCGTGTGGCGATTGGTCTATACAAATATGCGTCTAGCACCACACGCCCAAATGCGCTTTAAGGCTTGTAACAGGGACCTTTACTTTATTAAAATAAAAAATAAATAAATAAATAAATAAATAAATAAATAAATAAATAAATAAAACTTGGTATATAACCAATATCCCTCATGCTTGATAAAGAGCCCTCTATTTTCACTGTTTTACCCCAGCCATTTAAGTGCGTCCAAGCAAGAGGAGAATCAATACCGACACAACAGCAAACTCAGATCTGCAGGTTCAGATGAAAGAGTAGATATTGATTGAATGCACTTTTCCAAGAGGCAATTAAAATACGTTGCACACTTGCATTTAGTTAATTTATTGATTTGAATTGATGCCAGCTAGAAATATTGATTTGATTGGCGTATGAGTTAAATATTTTAACTGTTGGTAAACGGCACATTATTCTAGGGTTACACGCATGTAGTCTCCAACATGCGTTGATTCGTCTTCGCTCTTTGATCTCACAATGGAGAGTTGACCTTTAACTCACTCACGCCAAGTAATCGTATTGTTTGCTGTCACCTGCGGCCGATTCGATGTCATCCAAATATTATTCATCTATGAAATTATCTTCTCTGTGTGTTATGGTTCTCCCTCTATTTCATTTGCTTTATCGGTTCGAAAGTAAGCATGTTCTAGTTATAATGTTATCATGTTTTCTCAGTGTCTGTTATATCTGCGCAAGTATTCTGTTTCCGACGGCTTCCTGGCCTAGAGGTTAGCGACTTTTCTCCGTAATCTCGTATACTCTCGTAAGTAACGTGACGACGGTGAGAATCAGCAGTGGTTCGAATCGCGTCGGTAAATGTGAGCCGGTCGCCCAGAAAGCAATGGCAAACTACTGAGCGTAATGTTGCCAAGAAATCAACAATCAGCTGAAAGATGCTGATGTTGACAGCGATGTCCTGTAAAGGATATGCAAACAATTTAAAAATTATGTCTCCACCTCTTAATTCATATGTATTTGTTTGGTTCGCCCCATGAGCCCGACGTTGATGATTCTGTCATATCGTTTATCCCTACCTTTCTGCTTCGGCACCAGTTAATGAATGATTGAAACTGATTAGTTATTCGCTTGGGGTAGGGGGCTGTCAGGGGCTGTCTCCCCCTCACACCGAAGGTCGTGGGTTCACTTCACGAGTGCAGTCTTCTCGGAGACTCCTAGGGTTCGCCGCTGGAGTTACGTACTGCGTGCTCTGTGCCACGCTTTCGTCAGATCGCTGTGTGAAAAGAGACCGAGCCATAAGGGATAAGGAGCCATAAGGTGCAATGAAACTTTGATCACTCATAATTAATTAGTGTTTTAGTCGTTCTCCACGTTTCTGACCCATGCAGCAGAAATGATGTAATATTAGAGTTAAATATTCAAAGTCTCGTCCTGCGCTTGATTTCTTCTGACTGTCATCACATTGCCTACTGCTATGAAGGTTTCTCTCGCCCTTTGTATATGTATTCATATCTGTATATGTGCCCCTCCCCCCTCCCAACCTTGTCTACTTGCTATTAAAATGTGTGCTTGGATTTAGCGCTTGACGTGAGGGTTTACCAAGAGAAACTGGGCTATCGTTTACTGGCATTGATTTCATTATGTTTGTTTTCCCTTCGAATGTTACAATTGTCAGAGTCCTACTTAGTAGCTCTGTCTAGCTCGCTGGACTTTGACAGGCAAATTACAACATCTACAACACATCTACTAAGAACACATGAATGCAATCGGAAACTGGCAGGAGCTATCTCCTGAACAATCATTTATTACAATATATATTACAGGCTGACAACATAGTCGCACTTCACGCTCAAACAATCGTTCACCACTAACAGCCACGCGCTAGCTCACAATGGCGATCTTTACACTGTCGCCCGCATGATCATTCACAATCACAACTTCACATCATCCCGCACATATCACAGTTAGTACATTCCTCGAATATCACTACACAACTTTCATCTCCATCTATCCGTCACAACCACTATCGTTCTATCGTTCTAGCGTTCTCTAGATCTCCACACGTCCGTCTCTATTCGCTGCCTCACACACACTGCCTCTCTCCTGGTTGACCTTCCCACATCACGTGGCTCTGTTCACGGGATTCTTGCCTGACCGTCCACTAGCCAAGCCGTGGCGTCTCTTACTGCCCTTTACCTCAGTCATGCTTACACTGACTCTCGCTTACATACCGGCACTTACATTCTTCCTTACACATGTCATATAAGACCATGACATTCTCCCCCCGCACAACCAATGTGGCACTTACTCTTGGAAATGTGACACATTCTGCTGTTGTTACTCTTGGTACATCTTTCTAACCTTGTCAGGGGATTATATGATCATAAGTATACGCTTGCGTCCCTTTTTGCTCTGATCTTTTCCGAGATTAACTTCAAACATTGTTCTCTCTTTTTCAGTATTGAGGTTTCTCTCAAGGTTTTGTCGTGGTCTGACAAATGTTCTGGTTGGGTCTACTTGTCATACCTCGTTATATTATTCAACCCCTACTCCGTGACATTAATTCTGTTCATATTTCTCAATCGATTGTCCGTGCATTCTCATCTCATAGTTATTGTGGCTATGCTGGTTTAAGGATTCTCCATTGGTTTATGCCTCAAATAAGGCTACAACTTCCTCTTACAGCATTCTTAAATTTTCTCTCTATTCAGACGTGGTTCCCCTCGTCTCTATTTAATGCACACTACTCGATTCTTTATGAGCACGCTATGTCAATGTTGTGGTCATGGTTCGAATATACTTCATGTATGTCATAGTCCCCCTTACCTCATCTTATGTCGGACCGTGAGTTGTTTCCCTTTGTGAGCACACCTTGTTTACTGTTATGGAGAGTAGTTATTAATCTCTTTGGTTGGGATCACCCTGTTGGTATATTCCTTCTGGTTACCATATTCTGATGTTAATTCTATATCACTATTGCTAAGCGTCATTCGTCGGGCTATCCAGCATACGCGAAGGCAAGTTTGGTAACAATCGCGCACTGGGATTGCCAGGCGTTGATTCTCAGCATTACAACTTATTCTATTCGCCACTATACTTACGCTCATATGTACATATCACATTATAACAATACAAAGTATTATAATAATAAAATTAGACATTGGATGTCATACAGTTAATACATATACAATAAAATATACATCATTGATGCCTTTATGCACACATAGGATACCGTTCTTGTCCTGTGGAAGTTATGCACACGTAATTAAATCACTCGTGTTCAATGTTCGTTTCCGTGCTGAAATGTTTGGCATGTCTTCTCTCGCATACGATTATTGACGTCTTCTGTATACCATGATATTGTCTTTCCTTCTGTATAGTGCTTAAGACTGTTCACCAAGTTTGGCCAATTTGTAAGTTCATTTTGTAAAATTGCTGGAATTCACACGTATAAAACACGAATTAATTAAAGTTCGGTGGCCTTAATTTTGAGTGTGGCCAGATGCGTCTGTCTGTGACTGTCTTTGCCATAGTTTGTAGGTTGGCATCTGGTTCATTAAACTGCTCATCGGAAATGAATGTCTGTACTTGTGAAGCTGTCGTCGTTGTTCGTCGATTTCAAAAGGTAGATTCTGTAGATACTCGTTTGAAAACAAAGTCAATATGGGTATATCTTACTGTTTGATACCTGAAATCACATGTTGAGTCTTACTGTTTTGCCGGTGACACTTTCACGTTGAAGGACCTTTCATGTTGGTCTTTACAATGAAGTGTGCTAGTATCATAGCGCTGGAGTCGTACAGCAGACAAGGCAACTCTGGAGTTACTGGATCTAAGGATATAAAGTGGGTTACGGTTAGAATTTTCCGAAGGGTGGGGATTTTCAATTTTCATGTTGAGATCATTTTGAGTGCTATCTCCAAACCTGCACTCGTACATGTGTGTATACATTCAATAGTTCAAACAATAATAATACACCATGTATAGTTTTGAAAAGTAATCGTGCATGTTTGTATGCTTTTCTGCAATTTGTGTCTATTTTCCAAAATATGTAGGGTAATTTATTGCTGATTTTTGTCAGTAATTCCACCGACTGATGATTTACATTGTTCAGCATAAGTATGTGTCTGAGTTGATTTGACATAGTGTTTAGCAGTGGTAACACCAAACTTTGGTTCAACAGTAATGATATAAGTAACAAAGTTTGCTGGTTTGTCATGAGTAATATCATCTGTGTTGCGTCATGATAATGTGGAAATAAAACTGTCTGTGAAGACATTTGTTTTGTATTTACAATGAGCAGTGCAAGTATAACCATCCACTGTGTGCACTTGGTTATGTGTGTAGTTAACAGGGAGTACATGGAGTATAGTATGTCACATAATGATTTGTGATCTTCCCTCACTGTTGTGAAATGTTTGTTTTCTGCACCTTTCTTATTGTGATGATACACACCAGTTTCTGTTTTTTCTTGTTTTGAGATGGTATGGTGTGGTACTTTGTTCTTTTCATCATGTTGTTGTATGATGAGTGGTGTAGTTAAGGCAGTACTTGTTGTGGTGTTAACCTTTTTGCCCTGTGTGAGTTTTGGACTCTGTGTAGTCTGTCACATTTAATACATTTCCAATTAATAAATCACAACATGGATTGTCTAATAAAGCACAAGTTACTCTGCCTGATAGAAAAGGTGATTTTATATTGGCCCATGCCATAGGATATTTCTCTAATGTCCCTGAAACAGTTCTGCAATAGATGTACTCATCTAGGTAGTCTTTAGGATCAGCTAGGGTCTTCGAAGACCGATAAGACAGGACCCTGTGTCGCGTACACATGTGCATACTGTGTCATTGATGTAACCTTCATGGAATGTTAGTTTTCCTAACGACAGTCTTGAGGTTTTGTTCATTTCCTCACCTTCTTGTTGAGTATTGACCTCTTTACATAAGGAATGAGGTTGAGTGATGTTAACAACATTATTAAAATATGGTACAAAGTCTGATGGGTAAAACTCAGTTTGTTCTGACTTTGCAGTGTTTGGTCTTGTTTTCGTCTCTGTGATGTTTACTTTTGCTAAGTTCTTTGCTGAACTGTCTGTTGTAATCTTTATGGCTGCATTTGCTTTTGCTATCTGTATTCTTTTTACACCTTCACATTCAAAACGTCTGTGGCCATAAGCAAGGCAAAAATGACATTTTGTTCTATATTTCCTTTGATTTACCTTCCCCAGTTTTTGTGCTATTATAGTATTTAGGTATTCTTGATAAGTGGGATTCTTATCGCATATTCCATTTTCTGTATGTGGAGTGCTACAATGTTTGCACAGTACTGGTTTTGTTTTCTGTGGTTTGTTTTGACAATCTGTGGCTGCAGATGCCGTTGATTTCACAGTACTTTTCTGTTGAGTGTTCTTAACCAGGTTTATA
Source organism: Cepaea nemoralis (assembly GCA_014155875.1). NCBI lineage: Eukaryota > Metazoa > Mollusca > Gastropoda > Stylommatophora > Helicidae > Cepaea > Cepaea nemoralis. The sequence continues at coordinate 671,015 of JACEFZ010001371.1, forward strand.
CTTTGGTTGTAGTATTCGCGGCATTTTTCTAGTAAGTTTTGGATAGGTTCTGTTTTGTGTTCTTCTAAATATTTTCCGCATTCGGGTGGGAGTGTTGCTTTTAGTTTTTCTATTAGCAAGAAATTTATTACTCCTTGATTGTTGTCTGAATGTCTAATTACCAATGTTAGTTTTGTGAAAGCTGCTTCTAATTCCCTTACATACTGGGTGAATGACTTGTCTGTGGCTGGTTTCACATTTTGTATTTCTACTTTTAGAGTCTCGAAAGAGGTTAGATAGTGTTTTAATATCCTTGTTTTAAAATATTCATAGTCTTCACTTTTTATATCTGGTATGATCTCTTCAAGTCTTTTGTATTTTATTGGTAAGTGTGCTCTGTACCATTTACCCCAATGCATTGGTGCGATGTTGTATTCTTGCATTTTCTTTTCAAAATTCTGTGTCCACTCATGCATGAAGTTATGGTTTATATTACACTTTGCTTTATCATGTGCCCGTGTACTTTCGAAACATTTTTGCACCTTCCTGTAATGAGTTATGCCCCAAAAGTATGATAGGCATTCCTCCTCTGACACTGACATTTTCTGTTAATTAATATCTAAATCCACTAATGATGGTCTTTATACAAAAAATCAAAGAATGCAGATTTGGGTAATTAGCAATCAAAATTAATCAACTTATCTTTCTCTGCTGACTACTCGAACGCTTGATGTACAGGAACGTGATTCTCGTGTTGGTTACCGCTGACCTGGTCTGGTTACGTCGGTCGCTTTGTAGAATTGAAACCTGCTGTGGAAAGAAATGATGTTATTTTCGTTCTGACTCTATTAACACATCTTTACTTTACAATTTCTAATATATATTATGGAATAGGTCTTCTTCTTCTTTACAAAAGTAGCGTTCTTTTGTGCGTTCTACATGAGCATGTGGTTCATGTGTACTTCTGACACCATTATACCTGTCAGAGTCCTAATTAGTAGCTCTGTCTAGCTCGCTGGACTTTGACAGGCAAATTACAACATCTACAACACATCTACTAAGAACACATGAATGCAATCGGAAACTGGCAGGAGCTATCTCCTGAACAATCATTTATTACAATATATATTACAGGCTGACAACATAGTCGCACTTCACGCTCAAACAATCGTTCACCACCTAACAGCCACGCGCTAGCTCACAATGGCGATCTTTACACTGTCGCCCGCATGATCATTCACAATCACAACTTCACATCATCCCGCACATATCACAGTTAGTACATTCCTCGAATATCACTACACAAATTTCATCTCCATCTATCCGTCACAACCACTATCGTTCTATCGTTCTAGCGTTCTCTAGATCTCCACACGTCCGTCTCTATTCGCTGCCTCACACACACTGCCTCTCTCCTCGTTGACCTTCCCACATCACGTGGCTCTGTTCACGGGATTCTTGCCTGACCGTCCACTAGCCAAGCCGTGGCGTCTCTTACTGCCCTTTACCTCAGTCATGCTTACACTGACTCTCGCTTACGTACCGGCACTTACATTCTTCCTTACACATGTCATATAAGACCATGACAACAATACAGTTAATGTAGACCAAAGTGTTGGAGGTTAAATTGAAAACGAACGTTGAATTAATTAGCCTCGACCCCGCCGAAATAATAAGATACTTTAGGTTCTTAAACTTCCGTTGCACCGATGGAGGTATACGGGAAACTCATCCCTTACACCGGTCAGTTGGATATGACACTATTACAACTGCTGAACATAAGACTGTCTTGAAAATCAACCTAGATTTGATCGAAACTTCCTGCAACAACTACATGCAATGTTAGTTGAATTATTTCCTACACGTTTTGTCTAGTTTTCTCTTTGTGTAAATCGACTGTATTTGGTCTGCTAATTTTCAAGCTGCAATTTCTTTTTAGCTTGTACATCTGAGCGTTGTTATCTATTTGCACCACACAGTAATAAATGGAACATCAGTTAGTAGCAGCATACACATTCTAAATCTACAACTGGGACAACAGAATTTGAGAATTGAAAAACACAACATTTGATTAGGTCGAAAGGGTGCAGTTATTTAAATAGATCGAAAGGTTGCTGTATAAACATTAACAAAGATAAGCGTGTAGGGGAAGGGCTGAGGTGTGTCGAGGATGATGCGAATTGTTTTGGCCCATAAGCTATGCAGCAAGTTATGGTAGCAAACAATCACGACAGATGTGTGTTACCCCTGCCAGATAGATAGTGTGTGTGTGTGTGTGTGTGTGTGTGTGTGTGTGTATATGTGTGTGTGGGGGGGGGGGAGAGATAGTGATAGAGAGTGAGAGAACGAATGAACTTTATTTTCAAAGGTTCACGAAGCCCTCTTTTACATTCGACGCTTCCAACCACTAATCTTTCGCATATAAATTAAATAATGTGCATGTTACAGTCACATAGGAAAATAAACATTCTCAAATTAATACTGTGAACATAAACAGTGTTATGAGACAGGCAGGAAAGACAGAAATACACACACACACACACACACACACACACACACACACACACACACACACACACACACACACACACACACACACACACACACACTCACACATGCACAAACACAAACATACATACACACATTCATACATACCTACATACATTATTTACACATTGGATGGATTTAGTTTTGTGGATGTTAATTTGTAAACGGGTTTTCACTGCTCCATCTAGTAAGATTATCTAGTTCTTTCTGTAGATAACTCTAATTCACCACAGTTCTCTTCTCTTTGGCAGTAAGTAAAGCAATAACATGGCTCGAGACACAGACATTCACTAGGGCATGTTTCCTTAGCGACTCAATGAGCATGCTCAAGAGGATATAGATGGGGTGGGTCCAAAGAGAGTGACTGCTGTCTCTGGTGCGGTCTCGGCTGGCAAAGATTAGTTTCATCTTCGTGCCAGGGCATGCGGGAGTACAAGGAAATGAGCGGGCTGACAAGCTCGCAGGTAACGCTACTGTGGACTGCGGACTCGCCATGGACCAGGTTGACATTCTGAATGCTCTACGAGAAGTAAGTCTTTTGCGAGAACCAAGTGATGACTGTGAATCTACAACCATGGTCAGGCTGCTAGAACAGCAAATTAAAAGAGGTGGGGCCAAACAAGAACACTACGCGGGAAGCCATAGAAGATTGAAAAACTAAAACAGAACTGGTGTCGTTAGCCGCTACACGCTGCGGGATTTGCTGATAAGGGGATCCGAGCACTTATGGACTGAATGGTTCGATGTGCAATGAGGATGATCTGTCGACTAACTAACTAACAGTTCTCTTCACTAGTATAACTCCCGTGTGTTGCCGGGGCCCATAAGGGAAGCAAAGAATAGCAACACTGTAGCCTACCACGCATGTCGTTAGAGGCGACTAAGGAGGCTTGATGGTTCCGTCGCCCTGCTACTGAGTGAGTGCGTGGCGCGACACTGTGAGCTGTGAGTTTCGTGTGAAATGCTTTTGAATCTGCCAGAGTTTTTTGGAATGTGACTGCATGTTCGGAGCGATGGCAGATGGCTATGTCCCAGATTTGACCGGTTTTTGCCTTATGCAGAAATGCGTGGCTGCTGGGCTTCTGGTTGACTGCTACTACCATTGACGATGAACTGTATTTCGTGGACTGTGTGGGTGAACATCTAGGAAACATCCAGATGGGAAAATGACTGCAGATTCCATCAGAAATGAACTGGGTGATTTGTGGGGATTATTGTGTTGACATTCTGGCGGCGGCATTATGCACAGTGTATCTGTGCGGGCTGTTGGTTGTCGAGATTCCTGTCTTTTCCACTTTTCACATTGGGCAGTGGGGAGCATTTTGTATGATATTCACTGGCACAGGAACGGAGCATAATGGGGACGACCCGTTGCTGTGAAGTTGGAACTGCGACTGACTAACTAACTTCACTAGTATAATATAGTACCATCGTCTGCAAATAGATCACATGTAATACAGAGATATAAAGTAAGATTGATAATATAAATTACAAAAAGCAGTGGGCCTAATATTGAGTCCTGAGGCACAAAAATACTAAGTTGTGTTGATTTTGAAAGACAGTTACTGAAGGCCCCGACTTGTCTGTGACATAAAATTTTCATGTTATTAGGTTCACCATATTAACGTTAGTCTTATTTTGTTTTAATGTACTAACTAAAATATGATGAACCATGTCAAAAGCCTGTTTTTAAATCTACAAACACGGCTCCACAAATGTTGCCATTGTTGATGTTAAAATGCCAGTTATCGACCACTTTTGTTAAATCACCATGGCAAGAATACGTAGGTCGAAACCCTGTTTGATAGTCAATTATTCGGTCGTTGTTAATTAGATGCTATATTGTTATTTTATGTATGTGTTTTTATTCCCTAATAGTTTTGATAACGAGAACAGTAAGGAAATCGGTCTATAATTACCCAAGATGCTATTATCAGTTGAGCCAGTTTAAAGAAACGGATAACTTTTAGCAGTTTTGAATGCAGATGGAAAGAAGTTTTTGGCTTGGTATTGGTTATATATATATATACGTTACAGAATCGCTAAAGATTGGTGCAACACAGACAATCTAAGCCATGCGAATGTTTCATTAAGACTGAAGAGATATTTATATACTTTAAAAACAGTCATCAAGGGAATCTCAGTAGGAATATTTTTAGTGTACTTCTCACAGAATAATGACAGAAAACTTAAATTACACGATGAGTCTGACATTGAAGACTTTAGGCTCTCTATTTATGATTAAAATAAACCACTTAAATCTTCACATGTTATTGAAGTTGATATTTCTGAATCTGAAGAATATTTCTTGTTGGTTAGCAAATTAATAGCCTTCCATCAGTGTGTCAGGACTTAGTCAGATATGACTGAGCTACCGTATAAAAGTAGACGGTACTACCTGCTTTCTGTTAGCGCCGAACGTTGGGCGGCGCTTACCAATCCCGTCACCCCACATTGTGCCAACGGCTTCGGGCGGAGGAGCACAATTGGGAGGTACAAGCCTTACCCTGGTGAGAGGAAATGCAAGCTAAAGACAAAATGTCATGGCAGGGCGGACCAGGCCCTAAGCCTTGGTTGGCGGCTGGTCTAGGATCGAAGTTTCGACAGGCGGACAGTTAGAGCATTGCTTTGCTGATCCGGCAGCTTCTGCAGCTTGTCTTGTTCCAGATGTAGGGGTGTTACCTTTCCTCTGGAGTGAACTAGGCAGGCCGAGAGAAAGACCATGCTGCATGGTCAACGCATGATCTCTATATTTTAGCCCAGGCTTTGTGCTGTGGAGAGATCATTGACTAGAAGTTACCATATTGCTAACTGTGATACGGATCATTCTTTGGTTGTTGCAAGGGTTAGACTGAGACCAAAGAGAATCTACACAGCTAAACACAAATCTAGCCCCAGGATTAATATTAACACTCACGATCCTGAAAAGTGCTTTCAGTTTCAGCAGCAACTTGAAGACGCTTTCCCTGATACACCAGAAAATTGTACAGTAAATGAAAAGTGGGGTCAACTTAAGGAAACTCTTTATAAAACTGCCGTAGGGGTTTACAGCACTGTGGATCATAAGAGGCAGGACTGGTTCGCGGCAAACAGCGAGACTCTGCAGCCCTTGATTGATAAGAAGAAGATAGCTCTCTTAAGAAACAAGGAAAGACCAACGCGTAACACTGAGTGAGCTAAGGCAAGCTAGGAAGGATGTGTAAAAGGCTGCCAGGCAGTGTGCAAATGATTATTGGATCAAGTTATGTGAGTCCATTCAAATCGCAAGTGATAAGGGAAACATAAGAAGCATGTATGAAGGAATAAAGAAAGCATGTGGTCCAGTGATCAAAAGAAGTGCACCATTGAAAACCTTGACTAGAGAAATCATCACTGATAAGAAACGGCAGATGGACAGATGGGTGTCGTGTAACCGTTTAAAGTGTCGTCCCTGGAGTGAGAGGAATCAACACCCACATTATATTTTTACCCCTTATCATTATCCTGGAGAAACCACTAGAATCCGTCTACAAAACTCCGTCAGTTTATGGACACCTCTTTCTCTCTCTCTCTATCACTGCTGTATCATGCCCCCTCTCATTCTTCCCCAACGCAACATACTCAACAACTCTAGCTTCTAAAAATTAATAACAATTAATTTATTAAAAGAAAAGTGTAATGTATGTGAGAAGCGTATGTGAAGAATGTGTGACGTGTTCCATAATGTGTGTAGAATCTGACCCTCAGATCAATAGCACAGTCAGTTCATCCTTGCAAGGACACACCACAGCACGTTAGGTCAGCACAAGACAACCTCACCCGGTGATGTATCTCTCCTGCCTGACACTTTCTTCTGTAGCTACCTGGTAATCCATGCAAATGATCATCCGTAATCGATACAGTCTATAAGTTACCACCGATCATGGACCGTTTGCACACTGCACAATATAAGTTCCTATAGTTCCTAAAATGTACAAATCCCTGTACTGGGAAAATAAGTATCACTGTTGTTGGTAATAGACTTGATCCTATCTATTGTCTATAGTGTCTAAATTACAATGTCCCTTGTAATGTTTTCACTGGAATCTACCACACCATGTGAATGTTACATTTAAAGTTCTCGTGTAGTTACTATTGTCCGTATGATGTGTGGTGTATCAACAAACAACACCCATCCTAGGTGAACCTTAACACACTGGAAACGTTAAATGGTTTCGCTCATCTGAGCCCTGTTCCGGTGGACCCTCCTGATCATGGGCCCAGCCCAAACATTATTGAACAACCTTTCTTCTTGGACGTTATTCATTTTTCGTAAGAAAACATTTACTGTTCAACTGGTGTTCTTCCCAATCGGAGTAAAACTTCTTCAAAACTCGTGTAGAGCTTCTTCGTAACTGGCAGGGAACCTGTTAGAGAAATAACAGACCTGGTGAGAGCACTCATCACTGATCCTACCAGCTGAGTGTCGGCCTACGGCCTCGCTCAGATTTTTATCAGCGAACTAACTCTGTCATAGAGCAGATGAGCTCATCACCTAGGTCCGAATCAGGCTATGACAAGGAAAGACCAATAAACAGAGTGCAGAACCCCAGTGGGCACCCCACTGAAAGATCCCACTATTGGACACTTCCCCCATCTCCCAACCCATCCTTAATCTCTCCAAATATCACCCCACTACACTATTCTCACTAGCAGAGCTAATTCACACTTCACTACTCTATTCTCAACTAACAGAGCTAATCATCACTTCACTACTCTATTCTCAACTAACAGAGCTAATCATTTCCTCACCCTAGCTAGTTTTAACAAGGCTTCTGCCTATATTAATTAGGCCTAAATACACTATAGGTAATACCTTGTGCAACACAGCATCACTCCTGGATGGCCTCTACAATTTGCCATAAAGACACATGTTAGTTAATCTTTAATTAAATCTAACACAGTAGATGCTCTCCGAATTCCTAACAGCGGTACAGAAACACGTCAGCTCAAGTCAACTTTCTTGTCTACACTAATTGTAAACAAGTCATGTTTTTGTCAAAGAGCCTTGGAGTGTTCTAGTGAAGTTCTTTGATGTCAATACATCAGATGGTTCCAGGGGCAGACTATCCATTTCAGAAATCTTCTCTTCCCTTTGTTTAATCAATGCAAAAGTGGTCCCCCTTGTTTCAACAACCAAAACAAGGTAGCCTGTTTCCTTCATCAAATGGTTCAAGGGGCAGACTATCCATTTCAGAAATCTTCTCTCCCCTTTGTTTAATCAATGCAAAAGTGGTCCCCCTTGTTTCAACAACCAAAACAAGGTAGCCTGTTTCCTGCATTTTCCCAATCCGGTCACAATAACAAGCCTACAATTTTCCGTCTTGTGGGGACTTTTAAACACGACTCCACTGTTTGATCTCACCGACTCCCCGTAGTAAACAACTTGTAGTTGCGAATCAAACTGACTTTGGTATTTTTATCATCTGAGTGTTAAATTACAGTGATTTCACGACAATGGGTAGAGCACTATTTGGAGCTTTACTCAAGTGAGACTAAACTAGCGGATGATGCCCTTATTGTCACAATACCAAGCCTACAATTTTCCGTCTTGTGGGGACTTTTAAACACGACTCCACTGTTTGATCTCACCGACTCCCCGTAGTAAACAACTTGTAGTTGCGAATCAAACTGACTTTGGTATTTTTATCATCTGAGTGTTAAATTACAGTGATGTCACGACAATGGGTAGAGCACTATTTGGAGCTTTACTCAAGTGAGACTAAACTAGCGGATGATGCCCTCAACGCCATAGAGGCTCTACCAACTCTTGACCACCTGGACACACTTCTCCCCATAACAGAAGTTAAGTGTGCTTTAAATGAACTTGCATCTGGCAAGGCTCCAGGTAAGGATGGGATTCCAATAGAGGTTATCAGGAGTGGGCAAGACACACTCACTCTACAGATCCACCAGCTAATAGAGCTATGCTGGCGAGAAGGACAAGTCCCACAGGATTTCAAAGATTCAAGCACCATAACACTGTACAAGAACAAGGACGATCGGAGCGACTATAGTCTAAAGTAGTTCGTAATCTTTTTTCAAGAATTTTCCAAAATATTTTCCCAGTATGACCATTTTTTTTTTTTTTTTTTTTTTGGCATTTCCTTTACAGGACTTAGCTGTCAACACCAGCATCTTTCAGCTGTATGTTGATCTCTTGGCAAGATTACGCTCAGTAGTTTGCCATTGCTTTCTGAGCGGCCGGCTCAGTATCGCGCAAGTCACGAGCGGGAGTCGAACCGCCTCAGCTCTCGCTCCGCTACGAGACTCTGCGTGATAAACGGGATTACAGAGAGAAAGTGTTGTAACCCCACAGCCAGAGAGACCGGCAGTATGACCATTAAAGATGTTTAATGATATATTCATGATTTTCATGCCTCGTCTATACTTGCATCAACTGCCTGTCTGAACCCTTGTTTATAAACCTCTAGAGACGTTGACAATCACATGGACTAGTGTTCAGTGTGCAACGATTTAGACGCTGAGATGACGTACTGGCTAGCTTTTGTCTCGCCTTGTCTTTGTTTGCGCTTGAGCAGGGTTGACGACCGTTAGCTGGAAGGCATTGTATCAATGAATAGAATGCTCAGCTTCATCGGCAAAAATGAACAAAAGAACAGACGTGTGTGTCGATCTAGCCCTCGCTAAGCACGCATAGTTGAATCTCAAATTGTCGGAAATCGACAACTTGTTTAATTTAAAAGTGAATATTCTTACTGCCACAACGAAATCCTCATTTCACTAAAAGAAATATTCACATAAGCTTAACTATTGTTACTTATACTGTAGATCCTGTTTTTAAACGGCTTCTCAATAGGGGAAAACATTAATATATAAATTAGGAGAACAAGTAAATCAATACCTGCGGTCTGAACAAATACAAGTAAATCACTAGAAATTTCTTTGGAAATAGGGTTAAAGTAGGTCACAGGTACATATTGCACAGATTGTGTGAATTTTACAGAACAGGAGAAGTCGATAATTAAAATAGAAGGAAATAAACTTAAAATGTGTTCAGCGAGCCTCTTTAAATGCGCAATCTCGATAAAACCTTGTGCGTACTGATAATAATACGATACTCATTGTGCACATAGCTATGAATTAGAAGGAAGCTAAGCACGCTGTCTTGGTGTTTGTACGGATATGTCAGGTTAACAAAGAAGTCGTAAACAAAAGGTTGCGTACTTATAATGCCTGGCGTATTTGGCTGGATATCGCCTAGGGCTTGCTGTCATATACTGCATGTACTTAACAGATATACCGTATGGAGTGAAAAGATATACAATATGTAGTGAAAAGATATACCATATGTAGTACACAGATATACCACATGTTGTGAAAAGATATACAGTAAAACCTCGGTTTCCGGCAATAATCCGCCCGAAAACAATCGGCGAAATCCGAAACCGACGAAAACCGAGGTGTCAGCAACCGATGCGTCAGGCATTACATTATCAACTTCTCCCGTACCACACAAAAATATTGCAAGTCGTACGAGAGGTATGGATGATGCATTTTATTGTCACTGGCTCTTTAACAATAGATTACTGCACAAAAACGGTCGCTATTAAATCACACATAAAGACACAGAATTCCCTATCCAGTCATATCCTATCCCTACAGCTAACTCTATCTACTTGGCTAAGGAAACGCGCATCGACACTAATCGATGCGCTCACTATGAAAGTCAGTCCCCGTCTGACTATTCTACTCGCGTGGCTACACAGCCCGCGGAAGGACCTCGTGCGTCCTTCGGCTTTTTTTTTTTTTGCGTGCTGCAACACTCAGCACGCTTAGAATAGCCGTTTACTCTTGAGTGGGATTCCACTTCTCGGTGGCTATCACGTAGGCGTGATTCTGCCGTGACCAGAGTGCTTACTCTCTGTGGTTGACATCTCCGTGTCTCATGAGAGAACTAGTTAATAGTTCCCCTCCCTATCACCTACCCTGCCCTCATGTAGGGGCACTGGGTTACCTCGAATCTACTTGAGGTAGACCACTCATTCAGGGTGGTCTTCTATCTTGTGGTAGACCACTCATTCAGGGTGGTCTTCTATACTTCAGTCTTTGACACACACCCTCCCCTCCTGTATTGCGTTACAAACTTTGACTCATGGTTGTGACGCAAGAGGTTTCTAAAAAAGTTAGTGTCTCTAATTTTTGTCAAAGACTATTGATAACCTGGTTCTGGGTAACTAAATAGACTCCTACTTACTATTGTCACAATGTAGTCTCACTTTACTTGGCTACTGGTGATCGCCACAAACTTGTCTGGTTGGCGTGAGCCCTCTTCTCATCGCAATATTATATTAATTAGAGGTTTGTCTGAACCGGACCATTGTCTTATAAGACCTGCCCTCAAATAGCAAATTAACTCACTACCCATACAAAGTTGACTTTCTTAGGGTCAACACATGAATTGCTTCATGTCCCCCATATAATATTAAACAACCTTTACACAAGCTGTGTGCGACAGGCTTTACCTATCTCGCTTCCGCGTGTAAAGTTATCTTTCACTGTTAAGTTAGTGTTTCGTTGTCTATTGTGTCCCCTGACCCGGAGTTATCCCTCTTTGTTTTAACAAATGTATGTAATTTACCTGTTTGTTTTCCTGGTTGTTTGTGTGTTTTCATGTAACTATTAATATACTTTAATTTCTAACATATGTGTCTATCTATAATATGTATGTAAGTTGTTTTCAAGTGCCATAATTCGGTTAAATGTGGCCACAAACAAGTGTATAACACTAATTCGTGGCTACGTTTCCGTCTTATGAGACTTAAAATACTTTATCTAAGATCTATACTAAACTACACTAAACTATACACACCACATTGAAGACAATACATTTTCACTATCGAAAGCAAACGCTTGACGCAGACAAAAAATAAAAAAGTCGCGTTGAGCGGCAGAAAAAATCCGCTGGTTGTCCCCATTCTCTCTTGTATATTTTCCCTTTTCTCTCACTTTCACACTTCTGTCACACATCTTTTATCCTCCCAACTGTTTAAAACCTTGAAGTGACAGTGTACAAGTTTAGCTCGTTTGAAAACGTTGAGCTTAATGACTGTGCCTAACTTACTGCACGAGTCATGTATTTACAAAATATGTACATGGATGAAATAGGGTTGATAGAATTGTACCCTGATATTACTAAACTCTATATTCTATTGACATACTAATACTAATTCTATATCTATATATTCTAACTTGTTGTAGAAAATCAATCTAATTTAAGGGAAGTAATCTAACTATCTACAAATGAAAATGATGTGAGATGAGTTATGTACTTTTCTGAAATGGGTGATGTGAAATGTAACAAAATTCTAAATAATGTTTTAATGAACAAAACAAATATATGATTGATATATTTATTCTAAATGTTGTAATTGATGAATGTTATTTGTATACTTTAATCCTATAAGGTGTAAACTACATTTAATATTAAATGATGATGTTGTTGAAGTGTTCATTAAGATGGAATGAAATAAAGTGAAATGAAATGAACTAAATGGTGTTATTCCTATCTACACTAAATAATACTGGTCTTATCTAAACTTTCTATCCTGGTTTTTTTAATTAGCTATTATTAAGTGTAAGTACTGTCCTAATCTAATTTTATCCTACGTAAGTGGGTAAATTAATGATTTATTTAAACTACAAAGAAAAAATCTATTTATATTCTCTAAATCTAATCTACTCTATCTTAAAGTAACTAATCTAACTATAATTTAACACTATATTAAAACTGTTATAATACATATCACAATATTAGGTATATATACATGGTATCTATTTACCTCAGGTTATTGGTTGCCATAATGTTCAGAAATTGTTTTCGTTGGCATAGTTTATATATACATAATTATCCTGGGTATACTAAATACACTACACAGTCATACTTGTGTCCTATGGGTCTTATTTCGCTCGTAGATTCCGCACGTGACGTAGACCAGTAAATTCGTGTCTGTTATTTATGCAATGTTCTGACACTGTTCTTCCATGATTAACACAGGTGATTCACCGGAACACAAATGGAGCATAGTAAGTAACGAGCTGTCTATGTACACACGGTGATACACTTGTTCCTGGAGCATAGTTCTTATTTTGCTGTCTACGGACACATGGTAGTTCAATGTTCTTAGCACACAGTCCTGAAAATCATGTCTATGTAATAAATAGGATATTTTACACAGGATCCTCTAAGAGTACTAATTAACCTTTCTTATACTAACTACTCATGTGGAATATCAGGTATTTCTACCTCAGATGGTCGACTCAGGGTATCTGCCAGAATGTTATCCCTACCCTTAATATGTTCTATACTAAAAGTATAATTCTGTAATATCAATGACCACCTGTAGATGCGGTCGTTGCGATGTACTCCACTTTGTATGACCGTGATCGGGGAGTTGTCAGTCTGGACCACAAAGTGAACACCCGCCAGAAATCGATGCAACTTCCTCACCGCATAGATGACGCTTAGGGCTTCCAACTCTGATATGGAATATCTGGACTCAGCAGGTGTGATCTTGCGGCTCACGTAGCAAATTGGATGGAAGATGCCATCATAAAACTGGCCTAGTACTGCAGCGATGGAAATCCTGCTGGCATCTGTCCTAAGATAATAAACGAGCCTAGGATTAGGCAAACGGAGGATTGGTACATTACTAAATAGGAGTTTCAATTTTGACAATGCAGAAATTAATAATGCATCTTTGACATCTAATTTGACTGATGCTTTTAACACATTTGAAAATACACTTGTAATTTCAGCTAAGTTCGGTATGAACTTACTATAGTAATTTACTAAACCCAAAAGACTTCTGACCTGCTTTTTCGTTGTAGGCATGGTCAGGTTCATAATTTTAGTAATAATTCTATTGTCAGTTTTTAGTTGTCCTTGTGAAATGACATGACCCAAAAAATCAATTTCTTGTAGGCCCAATTCGACTTTGCTCGGTTTGACAGTGAGACCGAAGAGTCGCAACCTATCGAAGACATGTCTGAGTTTCAGTAAGTGTGTTGTCCAGTCATCTGTATGGACACAAATATCATCTATATATGTCACTGTATTCGTCACTCCATGAAGTAAATCTCTAGTTAAGCGTACGAAAGTGGCAGGAGCGTTGCGAAGTCCGAAAGGAAGAAAACGCCACTCGTAGAGACCTAAAGGTGTTGAGAAAGCAGTAAGATGGATAGATTCAGTCTGCATAGGGACCTGCCAATATCCCTTAGTAAGGTCTAATTTAGAGAAGATTTTGGAAGTGGACATGTCCAGAATAAGATCTTCGCAGGAAGGAATTGGTTCTGCGTCGATCTTAGTGACATTATTGAGCTTTCTATAGTCCACACAAAGACGAATGGTGGAGTCTTTTTTCTTGACAAGGACGATTGGAAAGGAGTACTCAGATGTAGATTTCTGAATGATCCCACTAGCTTCTAAATTAAGAATTTCCTTATTTAGACTTTCTCTATAGCTGAGTGGGATAGAGTACGGCCTGCATTTGATAGGCTTAGAGTCCGAAAGAAGGATGGAGTGTTCGATTCTGTCCGTCCTACCTGGAATGTCGGAAAATATGTCCTTATATTCCGTTACTAACTCTATTATCTGTCGTCGTTGCTCGTCTGTTAGTCCCTGTTCTACTCGTATAGAATCTAATGTCGCAGTCTTGTCGACAATTGGAACAGGTAGTTCCATCCCGTCGTCGTCTACCTGATTCAGTACAGTTGTGGTGCTAAGTGCGTTTTCTGTAAACTCACTAGGTGTATGGATATCGTCGGATTTGCCAGTCTCGCTAACTAGTGTAGTTGCGTTGTGTATGTCCGTCGTCTCATCAATCGGTGTGGATGCATTGTGTTCGTCTGTCTCTAATTCTGTCTCTTGTCGTGAAAAGTAAGGTTTCAACATGTTGACATGAAATATCTTTAAGTGTCCGTTTATTGATATTTCATAGTCGACATCTGAAATTTTACGTACCACCTTGAATGGCCCTTGCCATGAGGTCAATAATAAATTTCGTTTGTCTGGAAGTAAAAGCAGTATGTCTTGATCTGGTTCAAGATTAATAGTTCTCGCACCTTTATTTGCGTACTGGCGGTAGATTTGACCCTTCCTCTCCAAAGCTGCCTTGGCTATGATACACGATTTCATAATCTTGTCTCGTGTCTCTGTTACAATTTCATAAGGTGTTTTAGGGGTTGGAATTTCAATGGAATTAGTTACTACCTGATGATAAATTGTTAGGGGTCCACGTGGGTTAGCCCCGTACACTAATTCAAACGGTGAGAAACCCGTGCTTGAATGGGGAATCTCCCGATAGGCGAACAGCACTGTTGGTAACAGTGTATCCCAATCAGCTGGGTTTTCTGCTGTCACCTTAGCCAGCATATGTTTCAGATCTCCGTTAAGTTTTTCTACGATTCCATTGCTGGCTGGATGATACGCTGTTGTAAACTGTTGTTTAATCCCTAACATTTTAGTAAGGGCTTGCGTTGCAGCCGATATGAATTGGGTTCCACGGTCGGATAAGATGGTACGAGGGAATCCGAATCGTGAGAACAAGTGTAGAAAAACATTGGCAACGTCTTTGGAGGTGATGTATTTCAAAGCTACTGCCTCAACCCACCTTGAACATAGGTCCACCATCGTTAAAATGAAGCGATTTCCTTTGCTGGACACCTGGTTTAGGGGTCCAACAATATCGACCGCCACACTCTCAAATGGCCTAGAGGCCAGTGTTGAAGGCTGCACTTCAGCTGTAGGATGTTTACCCTTACGTACTAGTTGTTGACAGACATTACATGAACGACAAAATAGTTTTATGTCGTTACAAAAACCCGGCCAATAAAAATGAGCCTGAATTCTGGCCCTGGTTTTGTCGTATGCAAGGTGACCAGCAAACGGTGACTCGTGTGCAATCTTTAGCACAGTTTGGCGGTGTTGTACAGGTAACACCGTTTGCTGAATCTCATGGTTACCAGTTGTATAATAGCGGGTAAGAATGCCATTATTCAGTCTAAAAAACCATGATGCGTTTTTCGTTACTTTGGCTTTTTCTTTCAATAACTTCAGATACGGAGACACACTCGGATCAGCTTTTTGCTGGTCTATGAACTTTTGTCTGCTGGTATCATCTGTGCTAGTTGGTGATAGCAACAGTAGTCTTTCATCCTGTAATGTGTCTTGGTGTTTCATAGTATCTGCTCTGGTTGTTGCATTAGCTGCATTTAATTTCTCCCATGCAGCTATTTCTTTGTTCGTGCAATGTTTTAATTGGGGTAAACATCCCAAAATCAAATCAGTACAAGGGTTATCTAAAATCGCACATGTAAAGGTACCAGAAAGGAAAGGAGTGTTAATACGGGCTTTTGCCAAAGGGTAAATTTCAATATTGCCCGAAAAAGTTCGGCATTTGACTGAGTCACCTGTATAATCACTTGGATTCACCAGTTCCTTTCTAAGACCTATAAGAGTGCTCCCACTGTCCAGCAAACATTGGCATGGTTTTTCGTTGACCAATGCATTGTGGAACACCAAATTGCCTCTGGAGGCTAATGCTGCGTTTACACTCTCAGTGGAGAATGGTACTGTATGCCCACATTCTAATTTTCCGTCTGCATGGAATTGGTGACATCGTTCACAACTGTCAAAGCTCAATACATCATTTACAGAACACACATTTTCAGCTTGGTTAACAGGTAATTCATTTTCAACTTCACAGTCAGTCTCACTCTCACTATCAGATGATGTATCAATTAACACTGCATTGTTGGCTTTCATTCGTTGGCGGCCCAGGCACTTATTTGAATAATGGCCGTAGCTGGAACAGAAGAAGCATTTGACTGCACGCCTGTATGCAGTTCTCTTGTTTTGTTGCTTCTTAATGACATTTTCAAGATGTGCCGGATAGTTAGGCGATTTATCACACATAGAATAAGTATCATGAAAAAGTTGGCAATACACACATTTGGGTAATTTATGGTCTTTTTTGTCGACTCTCTGAAATGGTTTTTTATTACTCCGATAGCTTTTAGGTTGGTCCTTAACAAAAGAAACTATTTCAGAGTCGCTATTAGATGTTTTAAAAATCTCCCTATTGGAGGAAAAATAAGCTGAGCCTTTTTTTTCAAATTGTTCTATGGTCTCAATGTCTGACTGCTGAAGAAATTTAGCGAAAGGAGATGGTATTGTGGATATGACTTTATCCATGGCTATTAAATTTTTAAGTTTTTCAAAATCTTTTCCTATGTTTGCAGCATTAAGCCATCTATTTAGTACGCTCTGGACATTTGAGACGTAATCAATGAAAGTCTCACTGGGTTTTGGTTTCAGGTTGGAAAACTGTACTTGATACCCAGGGGCATCAAGTAAGAAGTGTTGCATTATCCTATCATGGATGTACTGATAGTTAGATCTAAGCTCAGTTGGTATTGATTCTATCACTTTAAGGGGCTCCCCACTAAGGTTCTTCATGTAAATCATAGCCCACATCTCGATTGGTACTTGGTGGTACTTAAACTGATATTCGACATTTTCTGTCCAGGCTGATATGGAGTCTTCTTTACAGAATGGTTTAATAATATTCTTATACTTATTAAATTTATTTTCTTCCTGCTGACTCTTTAGTTTAGTAGCGGAGATCTCTAAGTGTGAATCTACATCCATCCCTTTCATCTTTAACTGTGTCTCTGATTCCACTTGTATTTGTTTTTCCTTAACTCTTGCCATTTCATCTATCTCTTTTTGCTTTAGTTCTTTCTCCTGATCTAATGTCTTTTGCTTTAGTTCTTTCTCCTGATCTAGTTGCTTTTGCTTTAATTCTAGTTCTTTTTGTTTAATCTCCTTATCATGTTCTAACTGCTTCTGTTTTGTTATCTCAGCTAGTTCTGCAATCTCCTTCTGATGTTGTCTATCCCGTTCTTCCTTTTCCTTCTGATGTTGTCTTTCTCGTGCACGTTCATCTCTCTCAGCATCTTTTGCTTCCTTAAATTTTTGGTCAGCATATTGCTCTAGCTCCTTTCCTGTGTATTGTAATTCTTTGCCTGTTTTTATGAAATCAGCTAAAGTTGCCATGTTGTTGGGTTATTAGCTAGCGTTGACAGGCACTTCAATATTTACTCACTTATTTATATTCGGAATATGAAGTAATTTACCACACTGTGCACCACTGATATATTTTTAGATTACACCTTGAAAAATGGATGACACAAAAAAAAATATTCTAATAGATCACACCCTGAAAAAGAGATGCATTATTAATCATATTGCATTGAAAATAGTTTGGGTATACTCATCTTAACATTTCAGATCAATCAGGTACAATCGTTTGGCACCTCAGGTCAAATCGTTAGGCACTATGACATACACCTTGTGCTCTTCTTCCAAACAGCTGTTGTTCTGCCTGGTTTACAGGAGCAGTAACAATTAACAACTTGTAAATGATATATGACTTTAGACAATTTGGTACAATCACATCACATGCCCCCAGAACAGTACAATGTAGTCTAATTAATATTAAATGTCAATGTCCTGTCTTCGTTCTAACGTCGTATGCCTTGCTTTCCTATTCTAGTTTAATCTATGGAAGTGTTGTGCAGGCCAAGTCTTATTTGCATAGCAAAAGTAGTGCCATCGTGACGGTAACAAATTAGAATAGGTATATAAATAATTAAATAAATGCTTTGAAATAAATATAAAGGTAATAATAATGTTTAAATAAATAAATATATTCAATAAATAACGTATTTGAACAAATAATGTTTGGTATAAGCCAATGATTCAGGCGAGCAGCCGCTTTGCGATTTGTCAACAATCCGTCGCCGATTGCAAATGGCGTAATACAGCTGTTTGTCAGCCGCAATACGTCAGAGGCGCAGCGCTATTTTTAGATTGGAAAATCAATAATGTTCTCGGCTCATTTTGTTTTGTGTATCGCTCCGCCATGAATCATATTTGACACATATTCATAAACAAATAAGTAATTACATAAATAAATGATAGAAAACAATAATATCAATACTTACAACTTCGAAGAACACATGATTATAAGCACAAAATATTTCATTAAGCACAAATAAATATTATTTGGTCACGATAGGCACAGCACAGCTCGCAACTCGACCTAGTCTGCACACGTCATTATCACACTAACACAAATTAAACCCCGTGATTAAATAACAATAATACTATTTCAGAGCCGTGGGTGAGTGTTTTAGCTTGAACAATTGTCCAAGCTACACTTCTGACACCACTTTAATCCTAGCCTGTCAGCAACCGATGCGTCAGGCATTACAGGATCAACTTCTCCCGTACCACACAAAAATATTGCAAGTCGTACGAGAGGTATGGATGATGCATTTTATTGTCACTGGCTCTTTAACAATAGATTACTGCACAAAAACGGTCGCTATTAAATCACACATAAAGACACAGAATTCCCTATCCAGTCATATCCTATCCCTACAGCTAACTCTATCTACTTGGCTAAGGAAACGCGCATCGACACTAATCGATGCGCTCACTATGAAAGTCAGTCCCCGTCTGACTATTCTACTCGCGTGGCTACACAGCCCGCGGAAGGACCTCGTGCGTCCTTCGGCTTTTTGCGTGCTGCAACACTCAGCACGCTTAGAGTAGCCGTTTACTCTTGAGTGGGATTCCACTTCTCCGTGGCTATCACGTAGGCGTGATTCTGCCGTGACCAGAGTGCTTACTCTCTGTGGTTGACATCTCCGTGTCTCATGAGAGAACTAGTTAATAGTTCCCCTCCCTATCACCTACCCTGCCCTCATGTAGGGGCACTGGGTTACCTTGAATCTACTTGAGGTAGACCACTCATTCAGGGTGGTCTTCTATCTTGAGGTAGACCACTCATTCAGGGTGGTCTTCTATACTTCAGTCTTTGACACGAGGCTATTATTTCCATATGAATCAGTTTAAATCCAATCAATTCGTTCTAGACAGTCCAGCATGCATACCAAAAAGACAATTTAAAGAGACTAAATATAGTGTTTATTACTATTTTCGGCCCGAACTCGCACCTCCGCCGTGCCTAGTAACACCATGTATCCCAGTGCAACTCTTGAATTTGTCAAAACATCTTCTGCTGGCCTTTAAATCACTAAGCACAAGGGCACTCGTCCCATTCATTTTCTTAATGAGATCGGCATTCAATAGTCTGGCCTTTTCACATAATATTACCTCCGAGACCTTATGGCCATCTAACTTTTTGATTTATCTAAATTAATAATAACTGTTCGACATCTTCATTTTTTTTTAAAAATCTCTGTTTCGTTAACACATTCACTCCTTTCGCCACATTAGCCTCCTTTATTCCTTCCCTTTTCGCCACAATGGAACTTATCGTGGATGGCAGTTTCCCGTTCATGCGGCCGATTTAAGCAATCTTAACGCCGCACTTCGTCTTTTATCAATGATGTCCTTCTTCAACTCGATCGTGTTCCTGGCCTTCCTCTTCGAAGGTCTGCTGGTTTGGAAAATTTGGATCGATTAATCAGCTTCAGTCTCACTGCAGTCAAGTCTTCATTTGATGATGTTGATAGTTTGAATATATTTCTTAGTTGAAGATTTAAGTTATATATATTCCTTGGTTAGAGGTTTATATTGTGTGTGCGTGTCATCTGCGCTGTCCGTGCTCGATATATATATATATATATATATATATATATATATATATATATATATATATATATATATACTAGACGACCCGGCCCGGCTTCGCCCAGCTCCTGGCGGAGAGCGTCTCATTTAATTCATATTCGGCCCCTGCTCCCGTTCCCGTTCCCAAAAAAGAAGCACAGCCCGGCTTCGCTCAGTCCCTGGCAGGGAGCGTCTCATTTAATTCATATTCGGCTCCTGCTCCCGTTCCCAAAAAAGACGACCTGGCCCGGCTTCGCCCAGTCCCTGGTGGGGAGCGTCTCTTTTAATTCATATTAGTAGTCATATAAGCTCCCGTTCCCGTTCCCGGAAATATGGCGAACAGATTGGAAGAGAACAATCTTCATCCCAATAACTAAATAGGGCAATCTGAAACTACTGAACGTAAACTTACCAAGATATCACGAAAACCCAATAAATGCTGGGATGACTGTATAGATGTCGAAGAGAAATAAAAAGATGAGTTAGAAAATTTTCACGTATTTAAAATAGATGCATTATTTTTATGAAAACTTTGAAAATGCCTTAAAGATTTTATCATTATATATTATAACGCATATGCCTGTAGATAACTGTAGATAAACATTTTATAAAGCTTTGAGCAAAATGCAACAATTATTTAAATTACATATATAGCAAAGCTACTAAAAGTTATGTCCCTTGATATAACTTTTCTTAAGTTAAGTCCCCTTGCTATATATAAATTATAATGTAATTAAAAAATTAAATTTTATTACGTAAATAACTGTTTGTAAACTAACAAACTATGCCAGTTGGCAGCACGGGAATGAGAAGAACACGTGTAGAAAATTTCATCTCAATCGGATGGACCGTTCGCGAACGCATAAATAACATACATACGGACATACATTGTATTATATATATATATATATATATATATATATATATATATATATATATATATATATATATATATATATATATATATATATATATATATATATATATATATATATATATATATATATATATATATATATTACTCGCCATTTCACTCAATCACCAGAGTCGTGGATAAGCTCATTGTTCCTATCTCGACCATGCCATGTGGCCAAGCCAGCCAGGTATTTACTTCTCGGTCTTCCCCTTGGTCTGTTCCCTTCGATCTTGCCACTTGTCATCAAGTTCTCCAATTCATTTCTTCTCATAACATGTCCTAAAATGTTGAATGTCTCCGTCTAATTACTCAAATCAATTTACGATTTTAATTTGTTTCCTGTAATACTTGGTCATTGGTTTTTCTGTCTGTCCATGGAATTCTTAGCATTTTCCTCAGAAACCACATTTCTACAGCTATCAGATGTTTTTCAGCTTGACTGCTCATTGTCCAAGTTTCACATCCATACAAAAGTACAGTTCTATGTAGCACCTCAACACTCTTTTTCTCGTTTCAATTGACATCTTTTTATTGGTCAGTTTGTTTTTCATCTTGCTAAAGGCTTCTTTCGCCATGGCGATTCTTGTTCTAATCTCTTCAAGGCATCTCCCATCAGATGTTATGACTGTTCCGAGATATTTGTACCGATTCACTTGTTGAAGAATATTCCCACTTACTTGTATATTACATTATGGTATTTTATTCGTCCTAGTGACGACCATAATCTGTGTCTTCTTACAATTCAATTCTAACCTTAGTTGTTCACTGTGTGCAACAACCACATCTACTAAATGTTGCAGTTCTTGTTCATTGTCTGCAATCAATACTGTATCCTCTACATATCATATATTATTGATGTATCGTCTCCAAGCGATGATTCCTTTCATATCGTCTTCATTTCTGAAAATATTTTCATTGTACAGGATAAAAAGTTCTAGAGACATTACACATCCCTGTCTCACACCCCTCTTAATAAGTTGATATTGACCTACCTCATTATCAATTCTTAGCTTGTTGTTTCTAATATTTGTATTTTTACAAGCCTAAGGGCTTTCCTATCAATTTGTAGATCTTTAAGCATCTTTATCATGATGACATGTCTTACTTTATCTAAAAGAACAAATGCATCCAAACGACAAGAGCTAAATATCCTCTCTCCCTCCACCCACACTCTAACAACAAAAGATTCTTGAATGTCTACGCTAATATCTCGAATTAGTTTTTCAGTTTTCTGTTGTTTATTGTAGTACTTGGTTTTTCTGTCCGTCCATGGCTGTCTTTGCATTGTGCTGAGAACAATATGATTATCTCATGTTATTTCCTTTAGATATATATATATATATATATATATATATATATATATATATATATATATATATATATATATATATATATATATATATATTAAAATTCTCAAATATTTCTGGCTTCATATTAGTTTTCATCTGTATGCATTCTCTTTGAATTTGCTATGTTAAGATATAAGTTGTTATTTTCACCATCTTTTGGATTAAGGTCATTAGGTTTTCTATACCATTCTGTGATGTGGATAAGTAATACTGTATCATCAGCATATCGAATCTCTGGTATTTCATGGCCACCGATATTTAGGGTATCATATAGCTACCTGGTCATATCATCTGTGACATTTTTCATTATATTTTCGGCGAAAAGGTTTAACAAATATGGGGACAGCACACATTCCTGACGGACTCCGTGCTTGACTGTCAAATACAATCTGATGTCTAGCCATCTAGTCTAATCGCTGCTTATGGATCTAGATAGAGTATTGTTTAGAAGTTGTAATACATGTTATGGAAAGCCCATTTTCCTCATGATTTCCCAACATTTCAGATGTTGAACACAGTCAAAAGCCTTTACATAATCCACAAAACATGAGACTAGGTTCGCATTAAATTCTCTACACAGGGGGTTTGAGATAAAAGAATCCCAGATGATTGGCAACAGGCAATAATAATACCAGTATAGAAAAAGAAAGGCAATATGAGAGAGTGCGAAACATACAGAGGTATATCACTCCTGAGCCATATAGGGAAAATGTACGTAAAACTATTGGAACAAAGAGCTAGACCCATAGTTGAACAATAGTTAAGCAAAGTACAATTCGGTTTCGGTAAAGGTAAAGGTTGCACTGATGCACTATTTACACTTAGACAAATATGTGAAAAAACTATTCGTTCGTTCTGTCTACTCTATCGAAAGCCCTTTCCTGATCTACAAACACAATATTCTGTTGATCATTATATTCGATAGTTTTTTCATTAAATAAAAAAAAAAACAGATACAAATTATGGACCATCCTTGAAGACTATGAGATACAAGGGCAATTGCTAGAAAACATCATAGCCATGTATCACTCGAGCCAAAGTGCAGTAAGAACACAAGAAGGTATATCAGATATGTTCACAGTCAATACAGGTGTGAGGCAGGGATGTGTGCTCTCTCCTTTGCTATTTAATATCTACATGGACAGAATATTCAAAGAAGCAAGTTTTGACAGAACAGATTCAGAAGACTTAGAAATCTTTACTCCAGACGAAACAACCGATACACAGGAAATAAATAAACTTCTATTTGCAGACGATCAGTGCCTGTTTTATATCGACGAGGGCAGACTGCAAAATCAAATTAACAGTCTGTAAATACATGTTATGGAAAGCCCATTTTCCTCATGATTTCCCAAAATCCCAGTCAAATGCCTTTACATAATCCACAAAACATGAGACTAGGTTCGCATTAAATTCTCTACTCTGGGGGGTCTGAGGTAAAAGGCATTGGTAGTACCTTTGGTAAGTATGGCTGTCATGTCCTATTTAGGGCCCACTCCCTACTGGTCCACCCCTGACATCCAGCTCACGCCTGTAGCCGACAGCATCCCCCCCCCCCTCATGGGCAACGGCTATGACAGGCCGACAAAGCTAGGCGATGGTAACCAATTCGGTGTGAAATCAGTCGGTGAACTAGGGTATGCCTACCAAGCATGTGAATACAGGATTCGGCAGACAGCGCGGAAGGAATCATTGATGATCAAATGGGCAAGACGGCGTTTACATGCAAAGCGTTGTGGAACGTAATGAGCACGGCAAGGAACGTAGAGCGACCTGGTCATCCGCAGCACCTGTATTCGTCTCCAGTCGTCTTGATTTGTCTTGTCTTTATATTCCTTCGTTCGTTCGATCGTTCGTTCGTTCGTTCGTTCGTTCGTTCTGTCTACTCTATCGAAAGCCCTTTCCTGATCTACAAACACAATATTCTGTTGATCACTATATTCGATAGTTTTTTCATTAAATAATAATAAAAAAAAAAACAATATAAATTATGGACCATCCTTGAAGACTATGGGATACAAGGGCAATTGCTAGAAAATATCATAGCCATGTATCACTCGAGCCGAAGTACGGTAAGAAGACAAGAAGGTATATCAGATATGTTCACAGTCAATACAGGAGATAGGCAGGGATGTGTGCTCTCTCCTTTGCTATTTAATATCTACATGTTCAGCATATCCAAAGAAGCAAGTTTTGACAGAACAGATTCAGAAGATTTAGAACTCTTTACTCCAGATGAAACAACCGATACACAGGAAATAAATGAACTTCTATTTGCAGACGATCAGTGCCTGTTTTACAGCGATGAGGGCAGACTACAAAATCATATTACTAATCTGAGTTCAAACTGCAGCAGATACAATATGAGTATAAACACAGCCAAAACCTATGTAATGGATGTTAGCATACAGCCGGGCCCACTAAGCATACAGATAAATAGCACAACTCTGAAACACGTTAAAGAATTAAGATATCTTTGAAGTATGATCACAGAAGATGACAGATTGGAAAAATCGAAATCAGATGTCAAAAAGATAGTGCACTTACATATCAACTATCACCATTACAAAAACTCCCAAATATACCCATGTCCCGGAAAACGACAGAAAATAAACAGCATATTCACACCAACCCTATGCTACCAATCTCAAACTTGGACTTCATCCAAACCACTTTCGCAAAATCAACACCTGCGAGATGAGATGCCTGAGGAGAGCTGCCAAGTTAACAATCCAAGACCGGGTAAGAAATGCTGTTATCAAATTGACAGTGGGATCAACACCTTGTGTCACTTTTATTGAAAGGCAGAAGATCAAGTGGTTTGGCCAGGTCGTTAGAATGCAACACCAACAACTAACATCACTGGCCTTACATCAAAGATCATCTGCGACGAGACCAAGAGGACGTCCAAGAAGAAAATGGATTGACGACATCAAAGACATTGTACAATCACACGGAATGACACTATCCAGTGCCGCCCACCGGGCGCTGAAGCGCAAATTATTCCTCCCCACGACGCTTGATGGCAGAAGTGGATGATGATGATGATGATGATGATGATGATGATGATGATGATGATGATGATGATGATGATGATGATGATGATGATGATGATGACGTTTCAAGGTGAACAAAGAAGAAGAAGAAGAAGAAGAAGAAGAAGAAGAAGAAGAAGAAGAAGAAGAAGAAGAAGAAGAAGAAGAAGAAGAAGATGAAGAAGAAGAGGAAGAAGAAGAAGAAGAAGAAGAAGAAGAAGAAGAAGAAGAAGAAGAAGAAGAAGAAGAAGAAGAAGAAGAAGAAGAAGAAGAAGAAGAAGAAGAAGAAGAAGAAGAAGAAGGAGGAGGAGGAGGAGGAGGAGGAGGAGGAGGAGAAGAAGAAGAAGAAGAAGAAGAAGAAGAAGAAAACAAGTGTACAACCTAAATAAGTGTCTATATGACTACCTAAATAAGTGTCTATATGACTACCTAAATAAGTGTCTATATGAATACCTAAACAAGTGTCTATATGACTACCTCAACAAGTGTCTATATGAAGTCCTATACAAGTGTCTATATGACTACCTAAACAAGTGTCTATATGACTACCTAAACAAGTGTCTATATTACTTCATAAACACATGCCTATATGATTACCTAAACAAGTGTCTAGTGTACTACATAAACAAATGTCTATAATACTACCTAAACAAGCGTCTATATGACTAGCTAAATAAGTGTCTATATGACTACTTAAAAAGTGTCTTTATTACTTCATAAACAAGTGCCTATATGATTACCTAAATAAGTGTCTAGTGTACTACCTAAACAAGTGTCTATACGACTACCTAAATAAGTGTCTATATTACTGCCTAACCAATTGTCTATATGACTGCCTAAACAAGTGTCTATATGACTGCCTAAACAAGTGTCTATATGACTAACTAAATAAGTGTCTATATGACTACCTAAACAAATGTCTATATGACTACCTAAATAAGAGTCTATATGACTACCTAAACAAATGTCTATATGACTACCTAAACAAATGTCTATATGACTACCTAAACAAGTGTCTATATGACTACCTAAATAAGTGTCTATATGACTACCTAAATAAGTGTATATATGACTACCTAAATAAGTGTTTATATGACTACCTAAACAAGTGTCTACATGACTACCTAAATAAGTGTCTATATGACTACCTAAA
This sequence comes from Cepaea nemoralis, assembly GCA_014155875.1. NCBI lineage: Eukaryota > Metazoa > Mollusca > Gastropoda > Stylommatophora > Helicidae > Cepaea > Cepaea nemoralis. The sequence goes on from JACEFZ010001371.1 coordinate 697,677, forward strand.
TAAGTGTCTATATGACTACCTAAACAAGTGTCTATATGACTACCTAAACAAGTGTCTATATGACTACCTAAACAAGTGTCTATATGACTACCTAATAAGTGTCTATATGACTACCTAAATAAGTGTCTATATGATTACCTAAATAGGTGTCTATATGATTACCTAAATACGTGTCTATATGACTACCTAAACAAGTTTCTATATGACAACCTAAACAAGTGTCTATATAACTACCTAAACAAGTGTCTATATGACTACCTAAACAAGTGTCTATATAACTACCTAAATAAGTATCTATATAACTACCTAAATAAGTGTCTATATGACTACGTAAACAAGCGTCTATATGACTACCTAAACAAGCGTCTATATGACTACCTAAACAAGTGTCTATATGACTACCTAAAAAATAAGTGTCTAAATGATTACATTAATAAGTTTATATATGACTACCCAAACAAACGTCTATTTGACTGTCTAAACAAGTGTCTACATCACTTCTTAAACATGTACTTGTATGATTACCTAAACAAGTGTCTATAGTACTATCTAAACAAGTGTCTACATTGCTACCTAATTAAGTGTCTCTATGATCACCTAAGCAAGTGTCTATATTACTTCATAAACACGTGCCTATATGACTACCTAAATAAGTGTCTAGTGTACTACCTAAACAAGTGTCTAGTGTACTACCTAAACAAGTGTCTATACGACTACCTAAACAAATTTCTATATGACTACCTAAACAAGTGTCTATATAACTACCTAAACAAGTGTCTATATGACTACCTAAACAAGTGTCTATATAACTACCTAAATAAGTATCTATATGACTACCTAAATAAGTGTCTATATGTCTACCTAAACAAATGTCTATATGACTACCTAAACAAGTGTCTATATGACTACTTAAATAAGTGTCTATATGACTACCTAAACAAGTTTCTATATAACTACCTAAATAAGTGTCTATATGACTACCTAAACAAATGTCTATATGACTACCTAAACAAGTGTCTATATGACTACCTAAATAAAAGTCTATATGACTACCTAAACAAATGTCTATATGACTACCTAAATAAGAGTCTATATGACTACCTAAATAAGTGTATATATGACTACCTAAATAAGTGTCTATATGACTACTTAAACAAATGTCTATATGACTACCTAAACAAGTGTCTATATGACTACCTAAATAAGTGTCTATATGACTACCTAAATAAGTGTATATATGACTACCTAAATAAGTGTCTATATGACTACCTAAACAAGTGTCTATATGACTACCTAACCAAGTGTCTATATGAGTACCTAAACAAGTGTCTATATGACTACCTAGACAAGTGTCCATATGACTACCTAAGCAAGTGTCTATACGACTACCTAAATAAGTGTCTATATTACTGCCTAACCAAGTGTCTATATGACTACCTAAATAAGAGTCTATATGACTGCCGAAACAAGTGTCTATATGACTACCTAAACAAATGTCTATATGACTACCTAAACAAGTGTCTATATGACTACCTAAATAAGTGTCTATATGACTACCTAAATAAGTGTATATATGACTACCTAAATAAGTGTTTATATGACTACCTAAAAAGTGTCTACATGACTACCTAAATAAGTGTCTATATGACTACCTAAATAAGTGTCTATATGACTACCTAAACAAGTGTCTATATGACTACCTAAACAAGTGTCTATATGACTACCTAAACAAGTGTCTACATGACTACCTAAATAAGTGTCTATATGACTACCTAAACAAGTGTCTATATGACTACCTAATAAGTGTCTATATGACTACCTAAATAAGTGTCTATATGACTACCTAAATAAGTGTCTATATGATTACCTAAATAGGTGTCTATATGATTACCTAAATACGTGTCTATATGACTACCTAAACAAGTTTCTATATGACTACCTAAACAAGTGTCTATATAACTACCTAAACAAGTGTCTATATGACTACCTAAATAAGTGTCTATATAACTACCTAAATAAGTATTTATATGACTACCTAAATAAGTGTCTATATGACTACGTAAACAAGCGTCTATATGACTACCTAAACAAGCGTCTATATGACTACCTAAACAAGTGTCTATATGACTACCTAAAAAATAAGTGTCTAAATGATTACATAAATAAGTTTATATATGACTACCCAAACAAACGTCTATTTGACTGTCTAAACAAGTGTCTACATCACTTCTTAAACATGTACTTGTATGATTACCTAAACAAGTGTCTAAAGTACTATCAAAACAGTGTCTACATTGCTATCTAATTAAGTGTCTCTATGATCACCTAAACAAGTGTCTATATTATTTCATAAACACGTGCCTATATGACTACCTAATAGTGTCTAAGTGTACTACCTAAACAGAGTGTCTAGTGTACTACCTAAACAAGTGTCTATACGACTACCTAACAAGTTTCTATATGACTAACCTAAACAAGTGTCTATATACTACCTAAACAAGTGTCTATATGACTACCTAAACAAGTGTCTATATAACTAACTAAATAAGTAGCTATATGACGACCTAAATAAGTGTCTATATGTCTACCTAAACAAATGTCTTATATACTACCTAAACAAGTGTCTATATGAGATTACCTAAATAAGTGTCTATATGACTACCTAAAGCAAGTTTCTATATAACTACCTAAATAAGTGTCTATATGACTAACTAAACAAGGTCTATATGACTACCTAAACAAGTGTCTATATGACTACCTAAATAAAAGTCTATATGACTACCTAAATAATGTCTATGATTACCTAAATAGGTGTCTATATGATTACCTAAATACGTGTCTATATGACTACCTAAACAAGCGTCTATATGACTACCTAAACAAGTGTCTATATGACTACCTATATAAGTGTCTATATGACTACCTAAATAAGCGTCTATATGACTACATAAATAAGTGTCTATATGACTACATAAATAAGTGTCTATATGACTACCTAAATAAGTGTATATATGACTACCTAAACAAATGTCTATATGACTACCTAAACAAATGTCTATATGACTACCTAAACAAGTGTCTATATGACTACCTAAATAAGTGTATATATGACTACCTAAATAAGTGTCTATATGACTACCTAAACAAGTGTCTATATGACTACCTAAACAAGTGTCTATATGACTACCTAAACAAGTGTCTATATGACTACCTAGACAAGTGTCTATATGACTACCTAAGCAAGTGTCTACATGACTACCTAAATAAATGTCTATATGACTACCTAAACAAGTGTCTATATGACTACCTAAACAAGTGTCTTTATGACTACCTAAACAAGTGTCTACATGACTACCTAAATTAGTGTCTATATGACTACCTAAACAAGTGTCTATATGACTACCTAATAAGTGTCTATATGACTACCTAAATAAGTGTCTATATGACTACCTAAATAAGTGTCTATATGATTACCTAAATAGGTGTCTATATGATTACCTAAATACGTGTCTATATGACTACCTAAACAAGTTTCTATATGACTACCTAAACAAGTGTCTATATGACTACCTAAACAAGTGTCTATATGACTACCTAAATAAGTGTCTATATAACTACCTAAATAAGTATCTATATGACTACCTAAATAAGTGTCTATATGACTACGTAAACAAGCGTCTATATGACTACCTAAACAAGCGTCTATATGACTACCTAAATAAGTGTCTATATGATTACCTAAATAGGTGTCTATATGATTACCTAAATACGTATCTATATGACTACCTAAACAAGCGTCTATATGACTACCTAAACAAGTGTCTATATGACTACCTAAATAAGTGTCTACATGACTACCTAAATAGGTGTCTATATGATTACCTAAATACGTGTCTATATGACTACCTAAACAAGTGTCTATATGACTACCTAAATAAGTGTCTTTAAGACTACCTAAATGAGTGTCTATCTGACTACCTAAACACATTTTTATATGACTACCTAAACAAGTGTCTATATGACTACCTAAATAAGTGTCTATAATACTACCTAAATGAGTGTCTATCTGACTACCTAAACAAATTTTTTTATGACTACCTAAACAAGTATCTATATGACTACCTAAATAGGTGTCTATATGACTACCTAAATAAGTGTCTGTATGACTACCTAAACAAATTCTATATGACTACCTAAACAAGTGTCTATTGTACTACCTAAACAAGTGTCTATATGACTACCTAAATAAGTGTCTATATGACTACCGAAACAAATTTCTATATGACTACCTAAACAAGTGTCTAGTATACTACCTTAATAAGTGTCTATATGACTACCTATATGACTACCTGACTGGCGAGTCAGGTCTTAGTCAGATATGACTGAGCTACCGTATGACAGTAGACGGTACTACCTGCTTTCTGTCAGCACCGAATGTTGGGCGGCGCTTACCAAACCCGACACCCCATTTTGGTTTCTTTATTTTAGCCCAGGCTTTGTGCTATGGAGAGGCAATAACTCCATCCCTGGTCTTAACCGGTCTCGGAATCAAAGCGAGAGGCAACTGTTACGGGTTATAAGTCCTTGTCAGTTGGTGTAGACATGGGGCGTCACGCGTTGCCTCTGACGGTGGGAGACACCTACAGGTGTCACTGATCAGCTACCGCCCGCCTCAAGCTGGGCAGCCCCCGGCCAATTGGGTACTGATCCGCCACAGCCTGCCTGCTTCAATGAGTGCTTGGGGCTAGGACGAAATCTGAATCGCAGGCTGTAAAACCAATGCACCAGGTACTAATAAAAAGAATAATAGAAACCTCAAGCTACGGCTTGCAACCTGGAACGTAAGAACCATGTGTCCAGGATTTTCTATTGACTTGACAAATATTGACGATGTGAGAAAAACGGCTGTGATTGATGCTGAACTCAATCGTCTTAACATTGATATTGCTGGCTTGCAGGAGACTCGCCTCGCTGAGGAAGGGTCACTTAGGGAAAACAATTACACCTTTTTTTGGAAGGGTAGAGGGCAGGCAGAAAAACGGCAACATGGTGTGGGCTTTGCAGTGAAGAATTCACTACTGGGAATGATTGATATCCCAGCTGGAGGTAATGAAAGATTATTATCCCTGCGCTTGGCAACCTCTTGTGGATTTGCCACCATTATCACTGCATATGCACCGACACTCGCTTCCTCTGATGATGTGAAGGATACGTTCTATGAGCAGCTAGACTCTGTGATCAAAGCAGTTCCAAAATCCGATTACATTTATATGCTCGGTGATTTCAATGCTCGTGTGGGCAAGGACTCGAGTTCATGGCCAGTGTGCCTTGGAAAATACAACATCGGTCGCATGAATGATAATGGGCAAAGGCTGCTGGAGCATTGCACTAGAAATGACCTATGTATTACAAACTCCTTTTTTAAAACAAAAGAGTTGCATAAGGTCACATGGAAACATACAAGATCCGGCCATTGGCATCAGCTGGACTTCATTATCACACGGAGACAACATCTGAACCATACATCATTAACTCGAAGTTACCACAGTGCTGACTGTGATACAGATCATTCTTTGGTTGTTGCAAGGGTTAGACTGAGACCAAAGAGAATCTACACAGCTAAACACAAATCTAGCCCCAGGATTAATATTATTAACACTCACGATCCTGGAAAGTGCTTTGAATTTCAACAGCAACTTGAAGTCGCTTTCACTGATACATCAGAAAATTGTATAGTAAATGATAAATGGAGTAAACTTAAGGAAACTATTTATAAAACAGCGGTAGGGGTTTTCGCCACTGTGGATCATAAGACTCTGTGATCAAAGCAGTTCCAAAATCCCGGGTAGCGGTGTAGGGGTATCCCCTATCAAAGGAGAAGTAAGGCGCCTCCTTCCCTCCGCTAGCCTACGGGACACCCTTGGGCAAGGTGGAGTACCCGTTTAGCCCCCCGATCAGGGTTATGTGAAGCCATGGGTGCAGGTGGTGGATGAAGATGGAGAGCAGCCGACAGATAGTTGTAGGTTATGGTCTCCACCTTCACGACGGTAGGCAGAGGATCTCTTTTTTGAGGAGACAATGGCTACGGTCACTGACCAGTATGGTCACTGCTGGGAAGGAAAGCAATGGCAAACTACCTTCTTTACAGATGCCAAGAAAATCATGTTGTGTTCACTTATCGATAATCAGAGAAACGGCGTAAATGGGTGCTCCATAGGAGCAGCCTCGCCCGGTAGGGATAGTCATGAGCACCAGGTGACTCCAGACCGTCAACAGGCTACTAGGTGCAAAAGATTAATATCATTGAAAATAGGTACTTGGAATGTTAGAACAATGAATGCAGATGGAAAGTTAGAAGACATCAAAAAAGAAATGGAGAGAGAGAAGATTAACATATTAGGAATATCGGAAACGAGATGGAGAGGAGCAGGGATAAGGACAGGAGAGGATTGTAAGATTATTTACTCTGGGGGAGAAGAACAGCAAAGAGGTGTAGCCATTATGTTAGATAAGCAAACATCAAATTCTGTCAAAGGATACTGGGCTGTGTCAGACAGAGTTATATTAGTAAAATTAAACGGAAGACCTTTTAAAATAAATGTCATTCAAGTATATGCCCCAACAAGTGAAAGCAGTGAAGAAAGCATAGAGGAATTTTATAATGACATTGAATCTGCTTTGAAGAACTGTAAAAAATCAGAAATAAATATCATAATGGGTGATTTCAACGCAAAAATAGGAAAGCAAAGCGATGGATGCAGTGTAGGCAACCATGGTTTGGGAGAGAGAAATGAAAGAGGTTACAGACTTGTAGAATGGGCAAAAGAACAAGAAATGGTGGTAGGAAACACCTGGTTTAAACAACATCCTAGAAGATTATGGACATGGAGGAGTCCAGACAGCAGGATTAAAAACCAGATAGATTACATCCTGATTAGCAAAAGGTTTCGAAATGCGTTAACAGTTGTAAAAACAGTTCCAAATGCAGACTGTTACAGTGATCACAGATTAATTACTGGCACATTGAGGGTTAAGTTAAAGAAAGTCAAGTATACAGCAGGAAACCCTAAATATGACTTGTGCAAATTGAAAACTGACAAAGAAATACAAGATAATTTTAACATAGAAGTAAAGAACAAATTTGATTTATTGTCTGATCTAGAGATCCTATTTCAAGATGTAGATGATCAATGGGAAATGCTGAAGAATTCAATCAGTTGTGCAGCAGAAAAAACTATTCCAAAAGTAAAGAAAGTGGGCCGTAAGACATGGATGACTGAAGAAATTTTGCAACTAATGGAAACAAGAAGACAGAACAAAAATAATCCTGCCAAATATGAAGAAATTCACAGAAAAGTCAGAACCTTATGTAAGGAGGCAAAAGAAACATGGCTTGAGAAAAATTGCAGAGAAATTGAAAAACAACACAACAGTAAAAATGCGAAACTAATGCACAAAAGAATTCAGGAGCTTACCAATCAAAGAACACGTACATCAGCAGGCTGCCTAAAGACAAAAGATGGAAGAGTCATAATAGAAAAAGAACAGATTTTACATGTATGGTCAGATTACGTGAAAAACCTTTATGACGATAACAGAGACGAACAGTATGATGTTCAGAATAATAATGAAGGGCCAACAATTTTGAAGATGGAGGTTCAGAATGCTCTTAATCATATGAAATCTGGCAAGACCCCCGATCCAGACAGCGTCACAACAGAAATGATTAATGCTTTAGAAGAATATGGAATAGATAAAGTTACCAGTTTGCTTAATACAATATATGATACTGGAAATATACCTCAGGAGTTATGTAATTCTGTATTTATTGCAATCCCAAAGAAATCAGGAGCCTTGGAATGTGATCAACATCGAACAATTAGTATAATGAGTCACATCACGAAGATTTTGCTAAGAATTATCATGCAAAGAGTGAGGAGGAAAATACAACCTGAAATAGGAGAAGAACAATGTGGGTTTGTAGAAGGCAAGGGTACAGTAAATGCTGTGTATATACTGAGAACCGTAATCGAACGTTCTATAGAAGTAAACAAAGATCTACACCTTTGCTTTATTGACTACACAAAGGCTTTTGATAAAGTGAGACATGTCAACATGATAAGGATGCTTGAAGATCTACAAATTGATGGGAAAGACCTTAGACTTGTAAAAAACATATATTGGAAACAACAAGCTGCCATAAGAGTTGATAATGAAGTAAGCCAATATCAGCCTATTAAGAGAGGTGTGAGACAGGGATGTGTAATGTCTCCAGATCTGTTTTCCCTGTACAGTGAAAATATTGTCAGAAATATTGAAGATATGGAAGAAATCAACATTGGGGGACGATGCATCAATAACATTAGATATGCAGATGATACAGTCTTGATTGCAGACAATGAACAGGACCTGCAAAATTTAGTAGATGCGGTTGTTACACACAGTGAACAACAAGGGTTAGAATTAAATTGTAAAAAGACACAGATTATGGTCGTCACTAGGAAGAACGAAATACCACAGTGTAATATACAAGTAAATGGGAATATTCTTCAACAAGTGAATAGGTACAATTATCTCGGAACAGTGATAACATCTGATGGGAGATGCCTGGAAGAGATTAGAACAAGAATCGCCATGGCAAAAGTAGCCTTTAGCAAGATGAAAAACATACTGACCAATAAAAAGATGTCAATTGAAACGAGAAAAAGAGTGTTGAGGTGCTACATAGAACCTGTACTTTTATATGGATGTGAAGCTTGGACAATGAGCAGCCAGGCTGAAAAACATCTGATGGCTGTAGAAATGTGGTTTCTGAGGAAAATGCAAAGAATACCATGGACAGCCAGAAAGACCAATGAACAAGTCCTTCAAGAAACAAATGAAGATCGTAAACTGATCAGAGACATTAGACGTAGACAGTCACAATTTTTTGGACATGTTATGAGAAGAAATGATTTGGAGAACTTGGTGACAACTGGTAAGATCGAGGGAAACAGACCAAGGGGAAGACCTAGAAACAAGTATCTGGATGGCTTGGCCTTGTGGCATGGTCGAGACAGAAACACGGAACTGATCCACGACTCTGGTGATCGAGTGAGATGGCAGAACATGACCGCCCACGCTTACCGGCATGGCACATGATGGATGGATGGATGGATCATAAGAGGCAGGACTGGTTTGCGGCAAACAGCCAGATACTGCAGCCCTTGATTGATAAAAAAGAAGATAGCTCTCTTAAGAAACAAGGAAAGACCAACGCGTAACACTCTGAGTGAGCTGAAGCAAGCAAGGAAGGATGTGCAAAAGGCTGCCAGGCAGTGTGCGAATGACTATTGGGTCAAGTTATGTGAGTCCATTAAAATCGCAAGTGATAAGGGAAACATCAGAAGCATGTATGAAGGGATAAAGAATGCTTGTGGTCCAATGATCAAAACAAGTGCACCGCTGAAAACCTTGACTGGAGAAATCATCACTGATAAGAAACAGCAGATGGACAGATGGGTAGAGCACTATTTAGAGCTTTACTCAAGTGAGACCAAGCTAGCGGATGATTCCCTCAACGCCATAGAGGCTCTACCAACTCTTGACCACCTGGACACACTTCCCACCATAACATAAGTTAAGTGTGTTATAAATGAACTTGCATCTGGCAAGGCTCCAAGTAAGGATGGGATTCCAATAGAGGTTATCAGGAGTGGGCAAGACACACTCACTCTACAGATCCACCAGCTAAAAGAGCTATGCTGGCGAGAAGGACAAGTCCCACAGGATTTCAAAGATTCAAACATCATAACGCTGTACAAGAATAAGGGCGATCGGAGCGACTGTAACAACTATAGGGGTATCTCACTTCTGTGTATTGTTGGGAAAGTATTTGCCAGAATTGTTCTGCGCAGACTTTAAGTCCTGGGAGATCAAGTCTACCCCGAATCACAGTGTGGCTTCCGTCAGAACCGGTCTAACATTGATATGATATTCTCATTGCGACAGATGCAAGAAAAATGCAGGGAACAAAATCAGCCACTGTTTATTGCCTTCATCGACCTCACAAAGGCATTCGATTTGGTCAGTCGTGAGGGTCTGTTCAAAGCATTAAAGAAGACTGGCTGCCCACCAACTCTTCTGTCCATTGTGGAATCGTTCCACACAGGCATGAAGGGTATAATCAAGTTTGATGGTGCAACTTCTGAAGAGTTTGAAATCAAGAGTGGAGTTAAGCAAGGTTGTGTACTATCCCCCACCCTCTTTGGGATATACTTTTCACTTCTACTGAAATATGCCTTTCGTGATCAGGATCACGGTATATACATTCACTCGCGCTCAGATGGTGGCCTCTATACTGCTCAGAGATTGAAGGCCAAGACCAAAATTAGGAGGGTACTAATCAGAGATTTGCTTTTTGCGGATGATGCTGCGATTACGACCCACTCTGAGGAAGAATTACAACATCTACTATCTGCATTCTCCAATGCTTGTTCTGAATTTGGTTTAACAATTAAACAAAAAGAAGACACAGATTATGTCACAAGGTGCACATGGTGTACCATCAATCTTTATTGACGACGCCGAACTGGAGATAGTAGACCATTTTACATATCTAGGAACAGAGGTAAATAGCAAATTATCCCTCGATCAAGAAATCAACATCAGGATTGGCAAGGCAGCAACAACAATGAATATGTTAGCATAAAGAGTCTGGGAGAACAGGAAGCTTACTGCCAAAACAAAAGTCCTCGTCTACCAAGCTTGTGTCCTTAGTACTCTTCTTTATGGCAGTGAACCTGGACAACTTACTCACGCCAAGAGAAACGTTTAAACAGCTTTCATATGCGGTGTCTGCGAAGAATACTTGGTATTAAGTGGCAAGACAAAATCACAAATACTGAAGTATTGGAAAGATCAGGTTGTGTGACGGTGTATTCCATGCTCAGTCTTCGTAGACTTAGATGGATAGGACATCTTAGGAGGATGGATGATGGTAGAATACCAAAGGGCATCTTTTTTGGTGAATTACAGACGGGTAGGAGATCTCAGGGTCGGCCTCTACTACGATACAAAGATGTGTATAAGCGGGACATGATTGATACAGGCATTGATAATGCACATTGGGAGCAAGTCGCCGCTGAACGTGTTGCATGGAGGGCAACTATCAGAAATGGAATAAAGACAAAGGAGAAAATGATTGCAGATAAAGCACACACAGAGCGTGAGAGACGTAAGATATTGCAAAATGGTGGAAACGACCATGTTTTCACATGCATCTACTGTGGGCAAACATTTGCAGCAAGAATTGGCCTTACCAGCCACACTCGCCACCGCCATGGGTCGTAGTTATTAAGCCTTTTTGAAGCACAATGTACCAAACTATCGTCTGTCAAGACGGAAAGGTGCCAATGTATGTATGACTACCTAATTGTGTCTATATGACTACCGAAACAAATTTCTATATGACTACCTAAACAAGTGTCTATAGTAATACCTAAACAAGTGTATATATTACTGCATAAACAAGTGTATGTATATGACAACCTAAACACGAGTCTATATGATTACATTAACATGTGTCTTTATGACTACCTTAGCAAGTGTCTATAATACTGCCTAAACAAGTGTCTATATGACTACTTGAACAAGTGTCTATATTACTACGTAAACAAGTGTCTGTATTACAACCTAAACAAGTGTCTATATGACTACTTGAACAAGTGTCTATATTACTACGTAAACAAGTGTCTGTATTACAACCTAAATAAGTGTCTGTATGATTACCTAAACAATTGTCTATATGACTACCTAAACAAGTGTTTGTATTACAACCTAAACAAGTTTCTGTATGACTACCAAACAAGTTTATAATTCCACTCCTCGAAGAGTGGTTTCATCAAATGTGAACGGGTTGTTGTGTTCTTCTTGCATTCCCATTATCTTTGCCTGTTTCCCTACGAATGTTTTGACCTAGTTATTGTGACCTCCCATCAAGTGTGTTTAGTGTAACATGTTTTTGGCTTCTTGTGTGGGACAGGAGGAAGCGAAGATTGCTTTTATTTGTGCGTTTGTTTTTGTTTCAAATACCTGATCTGAAGCAGTCATCTCCAGATTAGACCCTCCAATTCTGTCTGCCATGTTGTATTTGGATGAAGTTACTCATACTTATACCATTTGATGATTCTTAGTTCTTTAAGCCTTCCACATATATCTTTATTGGTTCTCCTCTGCCTCTCGTCCTTAGTAGTTCCCTCACTTTTCAGTTCCATCTCTTCCGACGATATCTCCCCTTGGCTTTAACGTGTCGTGTTCTTTCAGTTTTAATTAGTGACCTTGTAACACCGGCAACTCTCAAAATCTCAGTCTTTTATGTCGACAATATTTTCAACATTTCTTCTTAACAGAAAACAGACATCTCCATTTTCTTCACAGCTTCGTTACTCATTGTCTGTCAATGGCACGTATACAGAAGAATATAGACTTTCTCTGTCAGGTGTGAAATCAGAAAGACAGCGTGTATTCTGCACGCGACGAATGTCCACCACTATCCCCAGCCCGGGAAAGCCCGCAGATGAACGACAGCACTGGTACACATGTTATGAAAGAGTGATAGTAATTAAAATGAGTTCCCTGCCCTTTACAGGACGATGCAGTCAACACCATCATGTACTGCTGTGTGCGATGTACCAGGCAATTTTAGAACAGTAGTATGTCATTGCCTTCTGACGTCTCATTCCATGGACATCAACGCAAAACGATCTGTTTACAAATCGCCTGCGGCCGATTTCGAACCCTGGACTGAGAATGTTGGGGAATTATGAAACTGCACCTCTCACTATCCCCCAAGTCACACACGCCGGTGAGTCCATTGTTTGTTAAGAGTATATTGACGGAAATCCAGGAATTATTATTAATTCAAGATGACGCCCTTACTCTATGCACAGCTCTACACATACGCAGGATGAGTTAAACCAAGTATCTACACTCGTGTTAGCTTAGATACCAAACACATGATCAGTTGTTAGAAACGAAGTGCACATAAGCTGAATACTGTAGGAAGGATTAGCAAGTGCCACAACACCATGTATATACCCAAACAAGACGGGAGAAATAGATAATGAATGGCCCAGCTAGAGAAGGTTAGGGAATTTGGTGAAGTCAAAAGAAATTAAACTTAGCACACAACATGTATTATTTAATCGTAACGTTAACACTGTACTACGGTATGGATCAGAAAGACAGCGAACAACGAAAATGATTGCAAATAAATTTCAAACATTCACTAATTGGCACCTGGGCAAACTCGAAGGAATAAATTGGTATTACAGAATTGACAATGTGGAGCTCAGTGAGAGAACTAGATAAAAACAAGTGGAACAACAGGTGCAGATAATGCCTTGAGGCTAGATTGGAGACGCCCTGAGAAAACCTGAGAAAAGTATAACTAGAAAGGTCTTTGTTTGGAATCCACATGAGGAGAAATGGAAACAGATATGAATAAAATTGGAAGGAAATGGACGGAGCTGCATGGGATAGCTAAGGAAAAGAGGACTGGGAGTGAGTTGGTGGAGACCTATGTTCCAGTGAGGAATAAAGGGCGAAAAAAGAAGAAACAAGAAGCTATCCCTGGCGAAGGAGTTAACGACTTTCTCCGTAATCCCGTATATCCAAGTGGGGAATACGGCTGCGTGAGATTCGGTAGCGGATCGCGTCGCATTGGTTACTTACGAGGGTATGTGAGCCGGTCGCTCAGAAAGCATTGGCAAACTACTGCGCGTATCTTGCCAAGAACGTCAACAGCAGCTGAAAAATGTTGGTGTTGACTGCGACGTCTGTAAGGGATATGCAACTTTAAATTTAAAAAAATGGAGGGTCCAGTAGAAGAGGGACATAATTTTCTTACTGAACAATCTCCAATATTGTCTTCAATCGTCACAGGATTTCTGTCACCAGACGATCGACGACATTATTGAGCAATGTCCCGTGACAGTAATCCAAGCTGGCAGACACTGACCCATACCACGTTATTAGAAGAAATGCAGTCGAAACGCCATTAACTTGACGCAGAAAGCACCGGGGAAATGAACAAGAAAGCCAGCGAGATACTTTTGCAAGAATTTCAAACAAAAAGTTAAAACAAAGGACTTTGAATAACAAAAAATAAAGAAGTAATGGTTATTACAAACAAAAATGGCATACCCAAATGAAACATCACTGTGAATGGAGCCAATCTGAAACACGTCAAAGTATTTAATTATTTAGTTACTTTAATAACGGCAGGTGGAAGACGTATTAAGGAAGTGAAATGTAGATAACCCAAAGCAAAGGCAGCATTTCACAAGATGAAGAATATTCTCTGCATTTTATCCTAGCCAATCGAGAGGAGGAACAGAGTTCTTGAGAGTTATATAGAGCCAGCCCTGCTGTAAGGAAGCCAGTCATGGTCAATTAGTAGGCAAGTGAGAAATTATGTGGAAGCGTTCTGAGATATGGTTTTATAGAAGCATGATGTGAGCACCATGGATGGATAAACAAAAGAAATGAAGATTCCTTCTAAGAAGGTATTTAGCCCTGAAAGAGAATTGGTTACTCACATCAGAAGAAGACAGACCAAATTATGTGTACATGCCATGAAATGTGGACAGCTGGAGTATGTCGTCACAACGGGAAAGTTGGCTGAGAGGAGAAGCAAGGGGAGACAAAGAGAGAAGATGCTGGATAGTTTGACATCATGGCATGAAGGAGAATCAAAACTGTGTGCCAGCAACGGATAAACACAGACTTTGAAAAATCGTGCAAGCAAAGTTTAACTTTCCAAGAACATGCTGCAAGGCAGTATAAAAACCTATTTCTTGTGAAATTACTCTGTCTTGGAGAATATTTAGACAGGAATTATTTGTATAGACAAAAATAGCCTACATTATTATTGATGAGTGAGAGCGTTACGGAGTTTATAGGGAGCTGCGTTTATAATGTCATAGCGCGGTCGGATGAAGGATCGGCATCTGAGCCCGTCATCTCGCTAAAGGAGGGAAGACCAGCCAACCACCTTTCCTACGTGTATTCAGGCCTACAAGATATGGTGGCCCTATCACAGCACAGAACCATAGTGGGTTTCTGCTTCGAGACATGTTTGTGTTGTTATTATTGATGACTGTTGTTAGTACAGACGTAGATTTTATTAGCTGAATATATATATATATATATATATATATATATATATATATATATATATATATATATATATATATATATATATATATATATATATATATATATATATATGCCAGGAATACTAGTTGGAGGTTATAATATAAATAATATACGTTATGCAGATGACACAGTATTGGTGGCAGATAAATCAACAGACCTACAACAATTGTTGGACACTGTAGTAACAGAGAGTGCAAGGAAAGGACTCTCCTTGAATATCAAGAAAACAGTAACAATGGTGATATCAAAGAAAATGGTGACACGAAAATGTGACATAGAAATAGAAGGAAACATTCTTAACCAAGTGGATAATTTTAGATACCTAGGGACATTTATAACATCAGATGGAAGATGTACAACAGAGATTAAGAGCAGAATAGGGCAGGCAAAGGCCGCATTTCAGAAAATGAAGAGTATCTTGTGCAATAGGTCACTATCACTGAGTGTAAGAAAGAGAGTGCTGAAATGCTATGTAGAACCAGTTTTGCTGTATGGCAGTGAATCTTGGAATGTAAATGAACAAATTAAGAAGAAATTAGAAGCAACAGAGATGTGGTTCCTGAGACGAATGTTGAGAATTCCTTGGACTGCCAGAGTAACTAACGACGACTGCCTGAAACAGGCTAATGAAACTAGAACACTATATACAACAATAAGTAAGAGACAAACAGCTTTATTTGGTCATGTAATGAGAAGAGAGGCATTGGAGAACATCGTGACAACTGGAAAGATCGAGGGGAAGAGAGGCAGAGGCAGACCAAGAGAAATGATGCTGGATGGATTGAGACGGTGGCACGGAGGAATATCAGCAGCAGAGTTGATCCAGAAAACCAAAGACCGAGATCTGTGGAGAGCCGTGAACGCCTACGCCAGCTGGCAGGACACTTGATGATGATGGTATATATATATATATATATATATATATATATATATATATATATATATATATATATATATATATATATATATATATATAAACCTTTAAGAATATTGGATACACTAGTTGCTGGGCTTGCAGAGGGGAATGAGGGCGCAGTCCCACAGTACCCGTGGAGTTGGCACTTTGGTACCAGGTTGGGGGAAATTATCCATGCCAACAAAACTCCAATAAACGCATTCCGTTTTCATGCCCCAAGTTACCAGAAAGGCCATAGTTCTAAAAGATAACACTCTGTCTTTCTGGGCATTCACTAGTTAGTTAGTTAGTTAGTTAGTTAGTTAGTTAGTTAGTTAGTTAGTCAGTCAGTCAGTCGACAGATCATCCTCATTGCACATCGAACCATTCATTCCATAAGTGCCTGGATCCCCTCTCAGTAAATCCCGCAGCGTGTAGCAACTGACGACACCAGTTCTGTGTTGGTTTATTAATCTTCTTTGGCTTCCCGTGTAGTGTTCTTGTTTGGCCACACCTCTTTTAATTTGCTATTCTCGCAGTCTGACCATGGTTGTAGATTCACAGTCATCACTTGGTTCTCGCAAAAGTCTTACTTCTCGTAGACCATTCAGAATGTCAGCCTAGTCCATGGCCCGCCCGCCTTCCACAGCAGCCTTATCTGCAAACTTGTCAGCCCGCTCATTTGCTCGTACACCCGCATGTCCTAGCACAAAAATGAAACTAATCTTTGCCAGCCGAGACCGCTCCAGAGACAGCCGCCACCCTCTTCGAACCCACTCCATCTCTATCCTCTTGAGCATGCTCATTGAGTCACTAAGGAAACATGCCCTAGTGAATGTCTGTGTCTCGAGCCATGTTATTGCTTTACTTATTACCATGACTTCCATAGTCAGGCTACTTGTGGTCAAAGCAAAAGCACCAGGATCTTCCTTCACAGGAATCAAGAGGCCATATGATGCGTATCACCTGGAAGACTAACTCAGTCAACAAACAGAAAAAGTCGGATGTGTCGGCCGAAAAGCTCAAATATCGCAGCTCTCCTGTAAACCATCCATCCATCAAATGACATGCCGATAAGCGTGGGCGGACATGTTTTGCCATCTCACTCGATCACCAGAGTTCTCGACCATGCCACGTGGCCAACCTATCCGGATATTTACTTCTCGATCATCCCCTTGGTCTCTCTTCCCTTCAATCTTGCCAGTTATCACCAAGTTCACCAATTGATTTCTTCTCATAACATGCTCAAAATGTTTGACTGTCTACGTCTAATGTCTCTAATCAGTTTACTATCTTCATTTCTTTCTTGAAGGACTTGTTTATTGGTTGTTCTGTCTGTCCATGGTATTCTTTGCATTTAGCCCAGAAACCACATTTCCACAGCCATCTGATGTTTTTCAGCTTGTCTGCTTATTGTCCACGCTTCACATCCTTACAAAAGTACAGGTTCTATGTAGCACTTTAACACATTTTTTCTCGTTTTAATCGCTATCATTTTATGGGTCTGTATGTTTTTCATCTTGCAAAAAGCTACCTTCGCAATGGCAATTCTTGTTCTAATTGCTTCGAGGCATCTCTCATCAGATGTTATGACTGTTCCGAGATAACTGTACCGATTCACTTGTTTAAGAATATGCCCATTTACTTGTATATTACATCGTGGTAGTTCCTTCTTCCAAGTGACAACCATAATTTGTGTCTTCTTACAATTCAGTTCTAACCCTAGTTGTTCACTGTGTGCAACAACCGCATCTACTAAATATTACATGTCCTATTCATTGCCTGCAATCAATAAAGTCGCTTAAAAGTCGACAGGGTCGAATTCATTGCACCGGGTTTTTATCCCATATGGCTCGGTCTCTTTCGCAGCGCGGAAAGCGTCGCACAAAGCATGAACTGCATAGCTCCAGTGTCTGCAATCAAGACTGTATCATCTGCATATTTAATGTTATTGATGAATCGTCCCCCAATGTTGATTCCTTCCATATCTTCTATATTTCTGAAAATATTTTTACTGTACAGGGAAGAAAGATCTTGAGACATCTGCTGTAAAGAGGCACAAAATAATTACGTCTAAAACAAAACAAAAAAATACCGGGCGAACGATTAAGAGGAAGAACGAGGGTAAGAACTTCTGATATAAAGTGTTTAAGCAGTGTCGGAATATTTAATTCTAACGTTCAATCAGTAGTACTGTTTGGATCCTTAGGTCTTAGTAAGATATGACTGAGCTACCTACCGTATGACAGACAACAGGCGGTAATAGTTGCTTTCTGTTAGCTCCGAATGTTGGGCGGAGCTAGCGAAACACGTCACCCCACATTGTGCCCCAATTGGGGGTGGGGAGTGAGATTGGGGGTGTAGTGTGTGGAGTGAGTGATGGGGGAGATACAGGCCTTAATGTGTTGCGAGGAAATGCAACCTAAGACTAAATGACATGGCAGATCAGACCAGCCCTAAGTCAGGGTCGGCAACTAGTCAAGGATCGAAGCTCCGACAGGCTGATAGATAGACGCAATTCGTAGTCCTGTATATCGCGTTCGAAACACAGCAACGGGCGATTTGGCAGCAAACCACCATGCGTTGGATTTAACAAAATGGTATGAAAGCCCATCGTTCAGAAAGGAATGGCAAACAACTGAACGTAAATTTTACAAGAAAAATCACAGTCAAACAACGATGGGGTTGACTGCGACGTCCAGTAAATATTATATACATAACTTTGCTATTCCGGCAGCTTCTGCAGCTTGTCTTGTTCCAGGTGTATTGGTGTTACCTTTCCTCTGGAGTAAACTAGGCAAGCCGAGAGAGGGATCATGTTGCATTGGCAGCTCATAGTCTCTGTAATTCAGCCCAGGCGCTGTCATATGGAGTCGTGTAACTCCATCCCTGGTCTTACCGCATTTTGGTGTAGTTATTACGCCTGTTTTGAAGCACAGTGTAACAAACTATAGTTTGTCAAGTCGGCAAGGTGCCAGTGAGAGTATGGTTTAGAAACATGGAGAGTGACTAAAACGGTGACAAATAAACTACACATTTTTAATCAGCTGGTGCCAGCGCAAACTGGAAAGAACAAGATGGTATTAGATCATCTTTATTTAGAATCCACACCAAATAATAAATAGAGAATGACTCGAAACACACGGAGAATATAGGTGGAGATAGACATGAATAATAAGACATATTTAAAAAAAAAAAAGTTGCATATCTTTTACAGGACGTTGCAGTCAACACCAGCATTTTACTGCCGTTGTTGATGTCTTGGCAAGTTTTACGTTCGGTAGTTTGCCATTGCTTTCTGAACGACCAGCTCCCGTACCAACACGTTAAAATCAGCGCGACACGGTCTGCTGCCAAATCGGTGACCGCTGTGTTTCGAAGGCGGGTAAGCGGGTAAGACATATTACATATGTCTTAAATGAATCATGGACATAGCTGCATAATTTACAGCTTGGAGTGAGCCGGGTCAGGGCCCATGTTGAGGCGGACGGTGTGAGATTAACCGTACCACCCATCGAATGTCGATTAGTCTATTCAATTATAGGCCAATCACTTTTACACCCAGTTCGCGTCTGGGCGTGGAGAAGGCTTATTTACTTATTGTCAACTCGTACCGCACAGCAGTCACTGCAGAGCTGCGTGCTTCACAAGCCTAGCGAAAGTAGGCCCTGGGTTCTATTTTATTCCAGCTTGCGATTTGTATTTCTGAATCTGTGGTCAATAAAGGGTCATCTCAATGAGAGCTTAGGTTGGTTCTAATTAAACGGGAATTTATGTGATTGGTTTCAATCCCCACATATATTCAATAAATTGACTTGTAATATAGTTAGTGTTTAGTTAGTGCTTAAACTGGCTTTTATGTTTAGTGTAAACCGTTTTCTCAGGTGTTTCACTCATTAATTCAAAGATCATAATTGGCATAGCTACGGTTGCATCCATGTTTTATTCAATACATTGTTTTCATATTTTGAAACAAGATATGTAACATTGACTGAAGTACATGATTTTCTTTAGCTGCTTGCTACCGTAGAGTTGTGGCTAGTGCATCACCACGACAATGGCTTCAAATTCCTCTCCAGCGCGACTTGGTGACCACAAGCTTTCTTGACGCCCAATCACATGAAATGGCTATAAAACAATTGCTATGGCGGCTGTCGTGATACTTAACACATCAACTTTTCAATAAATGCTGGGCAAAAAAATATGGACTAAGTAACTCATGACCTGTAATTTCACGATGGCATAGCAACGGGTCACGTGCTTGATGTGATAAGATATGGCCTCTTTGTAATATTTTTGCAATCTGTGCTGGTTCCCAGGGAACAAACCTTCGGAGCCGCTATGTTTGATAAGTAGATTGTTAAGTACGTAGGCAACTGCCATCGGGGAATGGTGAACAGTATACACGATAATGATTTCTGGATACACACCGAGACTCAGGACCACCCCCACTGTTTGTGTTAGCCCGCGTAGGTAGACTAGCTGTTCTCATATAACAGCCTAGTAACTTTAAGTATCCGTGTTTCCAGTGTTTCATACCTGTCTACAGAATCGTCAAATTTAATTTAGCAGGGATGTTCTTCCCCCTGATTGTCTAGGTTATCGTCCTCCATTGGATCATTAGAAAAACAACAGTAAGACCACCATTTACTGGATATAATGCCGGAGTTAAATTATTTGATCTATGTAAAGTATATTTGAGCGTTATGTAATTATTCACAGTCGATAGGCTTGCTTTTACGCGTGCAGGTTTGTAATACAGGGTTGTAATATCGCACTAGGTAAATAATTTCAAATAGCATTTCAATAAATAACTATGGCGGTAAAGCTATAGCCGCCAGTCACATATATTTAATTAAGGAAGTATAAACATAGTCTGGAGCTTTGCTGGTGCAGTATCTAGGACTCGTGCCTGTCCGCCGAGTGTTTTGGAATCCTTACCTACGCGGATGTTTCATTTATTTATTTATATTTAATTGGAAGGAAAGGCGGCCGGCTTGATACTGACCACGTCCCACCTCTTGTGACGATTTGGTCTTTAGATGTCAAAGTTCAAGTAGAAAGAGTCAATCTCATTGCACCGGGCATTGCCCCATCTGGGTCGGTCTATGTTTGCGAAACGGCAATTCCCCCTGGCGAGAGCTCGACATAAAGCATGACCTCCATACCTGAATTGCACTGGTGACCTGAATGATGCAGTCCGACATCAAACATTAAATTCAGAACGCAAGGCAGAAGCCGTGACAACTTCGCTTCACGCGAATGGTCTTTAAAATATGGGGCTAACACATATATAAATACGCCTCAAGGCTTGTAAGTGGTTCTTTTACTTGTACTTAGGTTTCCAATGTTTGTACTGCACGGGGCTTGCCATGCTGTCATCAGATGCTAAACAGTTCAGTTGTCTAACCTCTACATTCAATGCAGATTATCAGTTATGAACTCCGAACGTGGCCATAGGTGCTCCGATTTCTTCAGGCATAAACACGTTAGTAGTATTTACCAAGTAGTCTTTGGTTTTGATTTACATGCACGTGATCCCTCTCAGTGCATACTTTAATGACTACATAAGTGTCCCAGTCGTCACTCATAGATCACACCGAGAAAACCTCAGTACAGTGCACTAACTCCTATCACCGACGAATATGTAGATGTGTTTATTATATTAGATCAATACATGCTATATACATATTGTAATTTAGGTTCATTTTGTAATTTTGAAATTCAGCCAAAACATCAGCTTATTCGGCGTACTCTTTTCGATTTCCAACTTCCAACGGATTTTTACGGAGCTCAAAGTGAACATGGTTTCTACTTGTTTCTCTCTGCTTATCCGAGCCGTCTAGGTTTCCGATCAACTACCCCTGGATCAGGGCAAGTATAGATGTTTATTTTGCTAACGTACATTTTTATATTCATAACCGTAAGTCAACATGGCCTAATGAATAAGAAAGCGTGCTCTTAAACATCCGGTGTGCTGATGCCGAGGTAATGGGTTCAACCCTTAATCCGGACAGTTGGACTAAAATGTTGACCTATCATCCTTGACTTGGGGACGTAAATTAAAAGTACCTCTGAAGTCGGAGTGGTTTCACCTGATGGCGAGTAACACTGTTAATAGAGAACGCTAATCACACGCAAAATCCAGTCCAGCACTACTAGAAGTAGTGTGTATGGACTACGCTTGAGTTCAAAGCGGGCGAGCGAAAAATAAAAATTCCGACGCGACCCTCTGGATTTAGAGAGGGGTTGGTTTACCACTGCCAGTGTCACTATTTACCGTACTATACCGCTATGAAGTCACACTGGCAAGATCCTCCTGTGAATCGTCATGAAGAGGATTGAAAGTGGTTAGAATGTTACATTTCAAGAAGTATACGTTGGTTTCAAACAGTAAGGCGGAGCACAGGATCGTAGCTTAAACACACAAAAAACTTTGAACAATGCATATAACTCAATGTAGATATTGGCACTTGTTTCATAGATTACAGTAAGGCCTTCAACTGTATTCAACATCATAAATTGTGGAATATCATGAGATATAGGATATCATGAATGTGAATTTAAAAAGTGGTTTAGAAAACAGAGCACGCATTTATATGCAGCCGGTATGTGCCGGTCTCTCTGGCTGTGGGGTTACAACACTTTCTCTCTGTAATCCCGTTTATCACGCAGAGTCTCGTAGCGGAGCGAGAGATGAGGCGGTTCGACCCCCGCTTGTGACTTGCGGGATACTGAGCCGGCCGCTCAGAAAGCAATGGCAAACTACTGAGCGTAATCTTGCCAAGAGATCAACATACAGCTGAAAGATGCTGGTGTTGACAGCTAAGTCCTGTAAAGGATATGCTTAAAAAAAAAAATGGGAGGACTGATAAAACGATGAGATAAGTACATCAATGTTGGTGGAAATTATATTGAGAAATAAAGGGAAAATGTATGTATAAAAGTAAACTGGTTTCAAGTTGTTATCATCTTTAGTTATTTTTCTACAGCCATTTGTGACTTACTTATTAACTTACCCTCGTAGTATTCAGACCATATTGTACAATACCAGACCACAAGTTGAAGCAAAACTGCAGAGAGCGTGCACCTTTCCCGTAGCAACATACACATGTGAGTCATGGACCATGTCGCAGCCACTTCTTCTTATAGTCCAGACCATGTGGCGCTGTTGATCATGTGTTTCCTCGACCTTCTGTCTCTTGCACTGCCAACCATTTCTGATACCAACGCTTCTCCATGCCATGATGTCAAACAGTCCAGCAACTTCTCTATTGGCCTCCCCCTACTTCTACTGCTCTCCAACTCACCGGTTGTGATGACATACCCCAGCTTTCCCTTTCTCGTGACATGCCCTAACAATATGGTCTGCCCTCTTCTAATGCCAATAACCAGTTCTCTTCAAGAGTTAACATATTTCTAGATATTTACATTGTTTTTTCTACCCGTCCACTGTGTTCTCATAATTCTTCTATCAAATCACATCTCTGTGGCTTCTACATAATCCTTCACTTGTCTGCTAATTGTCCATGACTGACTTCCGCACATAAGGTTTGGATCAATACAATCACTGAAGTAGCAAATTTGGGTTCTGTTCGTAAATGCTACAAAAGTTCTTACAATATACAAGAAGAGTAAATCTAACACTCTACAAGATCTAAACATGGAGGGAAAGTGGCACAGAAGCAACATCTTGTCTAGGAATGAAATACTTTGGCCGTATTAAACCCGACAGTGCCATGGAAAGAACAGTGATGGAGGGCAATATCCGCAATAAGAGACAAGGGTTGACCATCGCGGCGCTGGGCCCATAATGTTGCAGACAATTTGTCATGAGAGTTTATGAGGCAAGAGAAATGGCCAGAGATCAAGACACTTGTCTGTACACCGTGATAAAAGTCACGTTCTGCATAGGCATTACACCATTCTGTCGGTCACCCCTCCCCCGACAGCTCTTTCATTATCAACAATGGATTCTCAGGTAAAAAGATCAATATCACTGAACACCTTGACAACGCTGCAGGGATCCATTACCATAAGTATCGAATCTGCCTCGACTGTACAGCTACTGCCCAATGAGCCAGCTAATATTTAGCTGTAGCTTTGAGACTCTGAACCTCGAGTTTATCGTCAAATTTAATTAAACTGCCGCCGTGTTGATACCCTGGGCTTTCAGAAAACTGTTGACATGTATTATTTCCTTCACCCGGTAAATATTTGCCCTCAGCAGTTGAATATGTCTTCACTAGTGGTAAGTAAAGGGCCTCTGTTCAGACCATGAGGCGGATTGTGTGCATGGTGCTAGTGCCATATTTGTCGACAGATCGGCACTGGAGGTGTGATATGTGCAGTATCACACCGGTTGCCTTCACTCACCAAGACATTTCCTGGTACCTATTTTAAGCTGGGTCGACCTGCGAGCCCAGTTTAAATTTAAAAACAATATCCCAACAATATGCCCACGCTTTCCGGCATGGCACATGATTGATTGATTGATTGATCCCAACCTGGATTGCGATTCCACTGTATTTCTACTGTATTTCCACTGTATTTCTACTGTATTTCCACTGTATTTCTACTGTATTTCCACTGTATTTCTACTGTATTTCCACTGTATTTCTACTGTATTTCCACTGTATTTCTACTGTATTTCCACTGTATTTCTACTGTATTTCCACTGTATTTCTACTGTATTTCCACTGTATTTCTACTGTATTTCCACTGTATTTACACTGTATTTCCACTGCATGTCCACTGTATTTCCACTATATTTCTACTGTATTTCTACTGTATTTCCACTATATTTCCACTGTATTTCTACTGTATTTCTACTGTATGTCCACTGTATTCCCACTGTATTCCCACTATATTTCTACTGTATTTCCACTGCACATCCACTGTATTTCCACTATATTTCTACTGTATTTCCACTGTATTGCCACTGAATTTCCACTGGACCGGCAGGCAAGTATACTAGCTACTGCGCCACCGCGACTCTCATTATTACATAAGATTGTCCCATAAAGGAGTGCTGCACGTTGGCTCAAAGGAACAATGTGGCAGAGGGTGCTGCGCATGCGTTAAATTAACGGCATGGATATCTGACAACATGAACACCACACTCAGTGAGGCAGACAACAAAGTGCGGGCCAGATGTCTCTTTTTAGCCTGGCACTGCACAGCAAAATTTGGATAGAGATAAGAAGAAGAAGAAGAAGAAGAAGAAGAAGAAGAAGAAGAAGAAGAAGAAGAAGAAGAAGAAGAAGAAGAAGAAGAAGAAGAAGAAGAAGAAGAAGAAGAAGAAGAGAAGAAGAAGAAGAAGAAGAAGAAGAAGAAGAAGAAGAAGAAGAAGAAGAAGAAGAAGAAGAAGAAGAAGAAGAAGAAGAAGGAGGAGGAGGAGGAGGAGGAGGAGGAGGAGAAGAAGACGAAGAAGAAGAAGAAGAAGAAGAAGAAGAAGAAGAAGAAGAAGAAGAAGAAGAAGAAGAAGAAGAAGAAGAAGAAGAAGAAGAAGAAGAAGAAGAAGAAGGAGGAGGAGGAGGAGGAGGAGGAGGAGGAGGAGGAGAAGAAGAAGAAGAAGAAGAAGAAGAAGAAGAAGAAGAAGAAGAAGAAGAAGAAGAAGAAGAAGAAGAAGAAGAAGGAGGAGGAGGAGGAGGAGGAGGAGGAGGAGGAGGAGGAGGAGGAGGAGGAGGAGGAGAAGAAGAAGAAGAAGAAGAAGAAGAAGAAGAAGAAGAAGAAGAAGAAGAAGAAGAAGAAGAAGAAGAAGAAGAAGAACAACAACAACAACAACAACAAACATAGCAATATCAACAGTAATATCCACGCCAGCAATAACAACAATATTAACAACAATAACAACAAGAAGAAGGATCGGGATAGAAAGAGTAGAGATTTCTAAACTGACCATATTAAACTGTTCAAAGCATCTTTCGCATACATTTAACACACACAATTAATTCACCCAAACAATACTAAATATCTCCTCACTGACTACAATTAGAGTCAGATAAAGCACAGCTAGCAATAGTTTAGCTGCTCATCTCTTTACTGCATGATATTATCATTATTTAAAGGAAAAATTTAGTTACTGTATTAATATTGGCATATTTAAATATTTGTGTGACTACTTTTTATGTTTTCGCCTAGCTAAATATTACACTTCTTAATCCATTTCTTTTTCAACAACCACAATAGCCCTTCTGGACTTTCTGTGTCCGTTGTAATTGTGATTCTTTCCAATGTGATGTAAGACATCAGCTGAGAACACGCGTGTGAACTGACATAGAAACGAATTTTCACAACTCACAATTTTCTTTTCAGGATTGCTGAAAATGTCGTTGAACAGGTACATGAAAACGTACGGCCTACTTGCTGCAGCTGTTGTGATTAACTTGCTGCTTGTTGTAGGCGTCAGGAAGTAGTAAGTATACTGTGGTTTCTGTGTTACCAGCACTGCTACGAATTCATCTTTTCCTAGTGAATCAATTCTAATGTACGGAAGCGAACCATGGATAATTAACAGACAAGTGAGGAAGCTGCGGAGTATGGTTGTATAGAAGAATGATGAGAGCATCGTGGACGGATAGAAGAGCAGCGAAAATATCTTGAAAGAGCATAACTCACAAAGAAAAACTAGATATTGGCATCAGAATAAGACAGTCAACATTCTTTGGGTTTGTGACGAGAAGACAAAGCTGAAGAATGTCGTCACAGCGGGTGAAATTGAAGGGGGAAGAAGCGGGAGGGAAGACCAAGAGAGAAGTTGCTGGACAGTTTTACAACATGGCATGGGGGAACTTCAGTACTAGAAATGATTGGTAGCACAAGAAACAGCCGTTTGTGGACAGACGTGACTCACAACCGCAGCACGGCATGGACTATAAGAAGAAGAAGTGAAAATGTAGTACTATGCTATAACATGAAGGTAATCATCCCCATTATCCAGTGATATGTCCCGTGGAAAACTCGTATAGTAGTCTCTCGAAATGTCCCTGTGATAAGACTCATTTTGCAGGAGTGCCCAACACATACAGAACAGAGATAAGTATTTTTATTTACACCTATTGCATTTGAGGACAATCTTTATCTAGATGTCAACAAGCTTGACTGATGCTATCTTTGAATTAATTCACATTGATATCTGAAAGTGAACGAAGAGGAAGAGGAAGACAGATGTTCTACCTCTGTTGCTGCCACGTGTAAATGATCTCTGGGCTCATCTACGTTTTTCATATTCTTTCTTCTCCATACATCTTCTTCTTCTTCTTCAGCTTTCCGAGCCATTGAGGTTCTTTGCTGCAAATACAATCTGTCTCCATTCGTCTCTCTGGTGGACCTTCTCTTGCCAGTCGTTGATTCCAAGTGCTTGTAGGTCTGTACATGTATTATCTCTCCACCGTCTTCTTGGTCTACCTCGGGGTCTACGGTCATTTATTTCAGGAGTGTAAGCGAGTTTTGTTTCCCTATTATCTTTCATTCTTTCTATATGCCCCAGCCATTGTAGTCTATTAGCCTTCATGATACCAGTGATTAGCGGGGACTTAAACAGATCATAAATGTCTTTGTTACTTCTTCTTTTCCACTCTCCACTTTGTGTATCCCTAATGGGTCCAAAGATGCGTCTTAAAATTTTGTTCTCAAAGGTTTGTAACAAGGCTTCGTCTCCTTTCGTTGTACTCCAGGTTTCAGAGCCATACAGCACAACTGGTCTGATCAGTGTTTTGTATATTGTGATTTTGGTGTTACGAGATAGCGCCTTTGATTTTAGTAGATGTTGTAGTGCATAGTATATCTTATTTCCAGAGTTGATTCTAGTTTGTATTTCTTCCCTTATGATGTTGGAGCAGTTGAAGATTATACCCAGGTATTTGTATGTTTCTGTTCTTTTAATGGTCATATTATCTATTTGTATGTCGCCAGAGTCTTTAGCCATTCCGTCTCTTGAAATTACCATATATTCTGTCTTATCTTGGTTGATAACCAGCCCCATCTGTTGGGCTTTTTCCTTTAAGTGAGTCAATATTTCCAATGTCTTTTGTTCACTTTGCCCTATAATATCTATATCATCTGCATAACCAAGCAGCTTGGATGTTCCTCCAATATCACATTCCTCCTTTATTTTCCTTACAACTTTCTCTAGAGCCAGATTGGAGAGTAGCGGCGATAGTGCATCACCCTGTTTCAAGCCAGATGTTGTTTGGAAGGAGTCCGATTTCCTGCCTTTATATGTTACTATATTATAAGTATCTTCCATGCATAGTCTGGTCATGTTGATTAACTTCCTTGGTATTCCAAATTCCTGCATAGCATTCCATAGACTATTCCTATGGACACTATCATAAGCCTTTTTAAAATCCACAAAAATGTTATGGAGATCTCTTTTATATTCCCAATGTTTCTCGGTTATTTGTCGTAAGATAAATATCTGATCTATTGTTGATCTGTTTTGTCTAAAACCCGCCTGGTAGTCACCTAATATGTCTTCTGAATATGGTTTTAGTCTATTTAGTAATACTGCGGATAGTATCTTATAGCTAGAGGACAGTAGCGATATTCCTCTATAATTTCCACGTTGGAACTTGTCTCCTTTCTTAAAGATAGGTATCAATAATGACTCTTTCCAGTCATGGGGTAATTCTTCTGTCCTCCAGACTTTTATTATTAGTTCGTATAGCTTTAGATGTAATGCATGGCCACCTGCCTTTATAAATTCAGCAGCAATTCCATCAGTCCCAGTTGCCTTATTGTTTTTAAGTCGTGTGATTACATATAGGATTTCTTCAAATGTAGGTTCTTCAATTTGTGGTTCGCATGTTAGAACCTCTTCCTGTGGGAAAATGTTACTTGGAGCTTCACAATTTAGTAATTCAATAAAATATTCTTTCCATGTGTTGCACATTTCCTCATTGGTAGTTATCATATTCCCATTTTTGTCTTTTAAACCATATGTGTTTTGTTGGTGCCCTCGTTTCATTGACTTCAGTTCTTTAAAAAATTTTCTGGATTCATTTTTCTGGTGATTAGTTTCCATATCTTTGATATGTGCGCGGTCGGGCGAGGGCTCGACACCTGCGCTCGTCGTCTCGCTAAGTGAGAGGCAGACTGTCCACCTATTACCCTGTGTACTCAGGCTTACACAATGTAATGGCTATCATCATCGTCATCATCATCCAATGCCTTGCCGTCTGGCGTGGACGATAATGCGCCTCCACAAATTTGCTATCTCCGACGACGTAGATTCGTGTGCTGACTCTCTTCCATGCCATGACACAAGACTGTCAAGTATTTTCTCACACTGACTTCCTCTATCTCTCTTTCCACAAATCTTTCCGGTTCTCATAACGTGCTCTAGTTTTTATCTTGTCATAATATGGCCCCAAAACGATGACTGCCTCAACAGTCGTTGCGACTCAGCTTCCGTCGAAATGTCCAGATTGCTCATTTTGGCTATCCATTGAATTTTCAGCATTTTTCTATAAAACCACATCTCTAAGGCCTCCAAGGCTTCGCCTGTTTAATAATGGCTATATCACACCTGAATACCATATAAGAAAACTGCTTTGGGGCAATTTAGTTCACATTATATTATGAAGTCGTGGTAGCGTACATGCTAGGCGCTTGTCTGCCGGTACGATGGTCGGGGTTCGAATTTTTACAATTGAGCTGACCTCCCTGGTCGACCACGCTTAAAATGGGTACCGGAAATATCTGAGTTCACATCCGGTTCATCCACTCCATTACTAGTCATCATACGTACTTATCGCTTGAAATATATGTGAAACGTGTTATTTACTTTAACTTACTTACTAGGTCTTATTTTCGCCTGGAAATAATCGTATTAGAAACAAACAGCATTCTTTGCTCATATATTAATAATAAGAAAGTCATTCTAGATCATTGTCACATCTGGAAAGATTTTTTTCCCGCATATCCTTTACAGGACATCGCTGTCAACAGCAGCATCTTTCAGCTGTCCGTTGATTTCTTGGCAAGATTACGCTCAGTAGTTTGCCATTGCTTTCTGAGCGGCCGGCTCAGTTATCCCGCAAGTCACCAGTGGGGACGAACCGCTCCCAGTTCTCGCCCGCTACGAGACTCTGCGTGATAAACGGGATTACGGAGAAAGTGTTGTAACCCCTCGACCAGAGAGACAGGCCTGGAAAGATTAGCGGTATAAAAAAGCAGAAGAGGTGAAATGCTGCTTAATGGTCAAAGACAATGGCATGGATGAATATCATCACTAGAATTGACGCAAAACACAAAACAGAGATCTGTGGTGTGAAAGGAACACATACGGCAGGGTACGTGATGATCATAATTTAGAAAAACTCCATCCAGCTAAAAAGCAATGAGATATTGCAAAAACGGAGAGAGAGAGAGAGAGAGAGAGAGAGAGAGAGAGAGAGAGAGAGAGAGAGAGAGAGAGAGAGAGAGAGAGAGAGAGAGAGAAAGAGAGAGAGAGAGGGGGAGAGAGAGAGAGAGAGTCACAATCTCTTTTGCAACAGAATGAGATTGGTCGTTGTCTAGATCCTGATGCTCCTCCTATATCACTGCAGAGTGTAAGCTGGGTTAGTCCCATGTCCCACAACACAAGTCATTACTGTAGTACACATCTATTAGTCGCTGAACAAGATTGCGTTTGCGCACATAATATCCCTTTAATAATGAAATAACACGGAAACAGGCAACATATATAAATCCAAAATTCCAGAATATATCCTCATCACAACCTAACACTCAAATAACACTGCCTGCTCCAGGCCTTTTTAATCTAATCCACCACGACAGTTAACCAGCCACTCTCCCTGGCCCGAACTCACTCGATCCAACCCACTCTGGGTCTAGGCCCGAACAAACTATCCGACCCTCTCTGGGTCTACGCTTCAACTCACTCTCACTGAAAAACACAGGGCGGAATTCTCACGTTAACTCCGCTATCATTCAATTTCCCAGACCGCCGACCTCCACTGTTGGGTTCCAAAACTCAACTGTCACCATTAATGTTTTCCACTGTCTTTTAACCCTTCTTTGCAGCCCTCTCCGAGGAATGCCCTTTAACCCAGTGAACTTGTTTATGTTATAGCATTGCTGCCCAGGCATATTACACTACCCCCTCCTCAAAAGAAAACATCGTTTTCAAATGATGTAACTCCCCCTATGTGTCTCCACCTTGCCGTGGTGGGGGAGCTTGCGTGTCCCATCGACCCCATGTGCTTGCCGATGGATGAAAAACTACATATCGGACAGCATATGGGATAGGGACCAGACTAAGAGAGACACAACCTGCTGCTCTGCAGGTAGACTGAGGATAACAGTCAAAATTTAAGCTCCGGCGCACGAAGCCACAATCTTGGTTCAGATACTTACACAAAAGCCTCCACCGATAATGGAGGTGAGATACTGGGCACGCTACATGCCCAGTTCAGATACCTGTCCGAAGGCTCTCAGCTGGGGGATATGAGGGATCCCCGGATGAGAGGGCCTGGCCGTTTCTCACTCACTGCTGTATGGAGGTAAGGTGCTGAGCCGGCAACACATGTAGCCTACCTCGTGAGCGAGTACAAAAAGGTGGAAAAACACCTCGGTCGCACGTTCCGATGAAAGTCTTTAACCGTACTCATGGAGTGAGTGTAGTCAAAGGTGGAAAATTGTCTCGATGACACGAAATGGAACGCCTGGCTTGCGAATCCATTACGTGGCAGACCAAAGGAAAAGCTTGCTGTGTGGAAGTCGAAATAAGAGTCTGACTTGTCTCGAACCTGAGGAAGACTAACCTTCATTAAAAATGCCCGCTGAAGCCGGAAGTGTCAGCCTACGGGCGGCAAAATAAAAATGGCACTACGCAACTACGTCCGAGTGAAATGTCTTTCGTGACCGGAAAAGCTCTAACTAGTCTTCCCTCGTGCTAGGAAAAACTACCTTGTTTCCGAATGCCGCTCTTGTGCTCGGAACAGCTCTGACTAGGTAGTTCTCCTAATGTCCTTCGTGCCTGGAACAGCTCTGAAGGGCACAGAGACAAGCACATGTCCAAACCGAAAACTCGCTGAGTGGATACCGTCTGCAGACTGGCCTGGTTTGTGCGGGAGCGGCCCGTGGTGAAGGGACGCCCAATATGTTGAAGTGAGGATTTAAAGCAGCCATGAGCATGACGTGACTATTCCCTCGGTAAGCCCAGGACCAGGGCGCTATGTGTCGGCCCTGCAAATATGGAAGCAGCCTTGGATGGCGGAAAATGCTATGGACTGTCCCTGCCTTCCTCTGAGGGATGACCGTTGTCTTCGACCGTTCCAACTTGGCCAGCTGGATTGTAGATGGCACCACAAAAGTAAGAGTCTCCCAGGAATGCTACCTGGTCAAAAAAGCACGCTGTCGTCGGATGTGTTGGCCTACGGGTTTCAGCCCAAGGGCGCATAACAGACACACCGCAATCACATCTGAAAAAATACTCCGGATGAACGAAAAGAAGAAGAAGAAGAAATGATGTAAGAGTGATGCTTCTCACACAAAACAAAAGTAATGACCCAGTAACATTGCCTGGGTAGCCGTAAGTATGACTCCATCTTACTCCAGCTACCACACTAAATAATACATTAAGTAATATAGTAACCTCCCATATTTCCCACACATCAATACAACCAACTTTCCATCTTGTGTACCAATGCGTGAGCTAATACATCGCATAGTAATCAACATATAATAGAAAACATTATATTTGTGTACCCGCAGGTCTATTAATATCTTCAAGAACACACAAACTATGTAACTTTGCTAATAATTGTCCAGTAAACTAATAATCGTCCATGAATACATGTCGAGGCGCTGCATTGCCTTTGTCTTCCATCGCCCAATATATTGCATTAATAACAAACCATAATAACCCACGCCAGATAGGATATAGAACCACATATTAATTGTTTATGTGGCCTGATGCCCTTGGTAATACCTTGACAGCAGGTCTGCCATGGTGTTGTCTTCGCCCCGTATGGGCATCGGCAGAAATGCGTATTCCTGCAAAAATATGCTCCAGCGATGAACCCCTGCGTTCTTAATCGCTCTGTATGGATGAATGTAAGTGGCCTGTGATCAGTTTGTAGAGTGAATTGTCTGCCCAACAAATACCTGGAGAGTTTGTGTACCGATCATACAATCGCCAGGGCCTCACGTTCTAGTGTTGAGTAATGTTCCTCTGGTGCCGAGAGTTTTCTGCTGACATATAGTACTGGATGCATGATGTGGTTCTTTTCTTGCATCAACCATCCTCCGATTCCTGTCGATGATGCGTCTACCAATTGTGTACCCATCACTCATGGTCCCTATATATGTAAAATACCTGTAGGCTATCCATAACCCTGGGTCAGTGATGTCGTTAGCACTCTTTTGAACTGACTTAACTTTCCTATCTGTATTATTGCACCATTACACAGGATTCTCTATTTAGCTTGCCCTCTTTACAAAATCCTGGCCAATAAAACTGGGACACGGCTATCTGCTGTGTACGCATTATTCCCATGTGTCCTGCAAATGACATATCATAAGCTGTTCTCAAATTCAGTTGTATATGCGCTAAAGGTACCACACCTTGCCTGCTTATCATCTTGTCATCTGACACCTCGTTAGTGAGACTATTATTCTTCCTTTCGAAGCCCTACCTCTTGTTCGTTAATGGCGTATGTTCTGGTTTACTATACCCCTGATAACATTTGTCCATAGTGATGTCTTTTCTTTGACAGTCTCTACTTCTTCAGCTATATAATCTAATCTAGGTTGTCTTCTGGTAACTACCTCGTTACTGCTTACACCATATTTGTGGTACCAATGGACTACTTCCTCTTCTGTACATTCTTTACCTCGTGGCACATTTCCAATGATCAGATCTGCCACTGGGGAGTCTAGGACACACGCTGTCACTCTTCCTGTGATAAATGGTGTTGTCACTGTGATCTCGGCCAATGGGTAAAATTCTACTGTTCCATTTAATGTTATACACTTGACCGTTTTTCCTATGTAATCCGAAGGGTTTACCAAACTCTTTCTTACTCCTTTGGTCGTACATCCGGAATCCCTGAGGGTTAACGCTGGACTATCATTGACGAATCCATGGTGCAGCTTCAGACTCCCTCCTAAGTGTACCGATGACATCGCTGGGAATGGGTGCCCACATATCAGGATAGGTTTACTGGTTGTGTCGAACAAAAGCTTACATCCCTCACAACTCTCATTGTAAAGTGTCTCAATCACTCGGGCTGCATTAGAGTGCTCAGTTTCCCCACCCGAACATTGGTAGCTGAAATGGCCATTTTTCCCACATTTGAAACACATAATCGTTTTTCTGTTATTCGTTAGCCCACTGGATGGTTGTACATCACATTCCGCCATTTTGTGCTTCCAGATCCCACAATTCCAACAACCGGCATAACCATTCGGACGTCTCTTAAAATTCCCCCTTTTGTATGGGTAACGTCCTGCTTTGCCAAAATGGTTGCTCCGGAAACCATTGTTTTGAAGTCCCTGTTGCTCTTACCTCTGTACTGAATCCACACTCTTCGACCTTTGTTTAATACCTGGTTTCTGATCCTGTTTAGTATAAGCCATACAGACTATTTCCTCACCAATTTGTCTGCTAATAGAGCTGTTCGGATGTGCAGTCATGTAGTTTTGCCCCAACTGGGACATTGTGTCTATGTCCTTTTGTTTGCGTTCTTGAAAGATAGCCACTAAATCTGCATTACATGACGATAATACCTTATCCCTTAGCATCAAATCTACTAAGCGACTGAAATCTTTTTCAACTTCTGCAAGCTCCATTCATTTATTAAATATGTTCTTCAATGTATTGACAAAATCTGTAAAATCCTGATTTTACTCTGGCACTAACTGTATGAAATTTGTTCTGTATCCATGCTCAGTTAGGTTGAACATTGTAAGCAAGCGTTGACGCAGACAAGTATAATTGTTTCTTTCTGCCACAGGTAAAATGAACATGGTATCCAGGGCCTTTCCCGTGAGATACTCACTCAGCGTCATAGCATACTCTCCTTCTGGAATACCTAAAGCCTTGTCTTCAGCCTCGAATATGTCAAGATAAGCTTGAAGATTGTCTCGGTTAGTAAAATATGGCAATTTCAATCGTTGTGACGACTGCGAAGGTCTTCTGCCTTTCTCACTTTGACCCTTAGATGCTAGTTCTAATTTTTTTAGTGCAATTTCAGTTTCCATCTGACACTTAAACCTTTCTTTCTCAATTTCCATCGCTTTTGTTTGTTTTAAATTTTCAAGTTCTACTTGCATTAAATTGACCTGTGTCTCTTTCTCTTCCTGTAGCCGCTTGACTTCAGCTAACTTTTCTTCATGTAAACGCTGGGCTTCAGCTAACTTTCCTCATGTAAACGCTGGGCTTCAGCTAACTTTTCTTCCTGCAAACTCTGGGCTTCAGCTAACTTTTCTTCCAGTAAGCGCCTTGCCTCGCTTTCACTCTGTCTCTCCTCTCTTTCCCAGTGATAAAATTCTTTCAATTTTGCTTCTGCAAACTCCTGTAGTTCTCTCCCACTTAGGCCTAGCCGTTCACCTGCTTCAATGTATTCCATTAAAGTAGGCATCTTGTAATTGTGGACACTTAGCTGTTCGTCAGTCAACTAAAATATAAGACACTTCTTCTAGTCTTTGTATCCCTTTTCTAAGTTCACCACAACTCAGACTTTACGTAAATTCGTAGTGCTGATAATATCCCTGTCTTTATACAGTCACTCTATAAGAATTTTAGTAGTGATGGGGGTATTAACTATACTCCCTCGAATATATAACAAATAGTTGTAGAAAGTTTCTGGAAATAGTGTTAGACATACATATATATCCACGAATGAATGAAAAACAATAAGTAATGTATATGAGACGCAACACGCATAGGCTAGTGACACACAAAAAACTGACATCGACAAGCCCATGTAAGACAAAAATTAATACGCATAAAAACCAACAAAACCCATCTAGATAGGTTATTTTCTAACGTGAGAATTACAATAATACCATATATCCGAATCAACCCGATATTATATGTAAATATAAAGAAAGAAGAACAAGTAATCTCCAGTAACTTAAATACAAAGATTTGACGTAAGACACCACGGCTCTGGATATTGTTCAGGACACCCAATGCTGGAGCATTGCACCAGAAATGACATATGTATTACAAACTCCTTTTTTAAAACAAAAGAGATGCATAAGGTCACATGGAAACATTCAAGATCAGGCCATTGACACCAGCTGGACTTCATCAGACACACGGAGACAACATCTGGACCATATATCATTGACTCGAAGTTACCACAGTGCTGACTGTGATACGGATCATTCTTTGGTTGTTGCAAGGGTTAGACTGAGACCAAAGAGAATCTACAAAGCTAAACACAATCTAGCCCCAGGATTAATATTATTAACACTCACGATCCTGAAAAGTGCTTTCAGTTTCAACAGAAAATTGAAGACGCTTTCACTGATACACCAGAAAATTGTACAGTAAATGGAAAGGGGGGTAAACTTAAAGAAACTCTTTATAAAACTGCCGTAGGGGTTTACGGCATTGTGG
This sequence comes from Cepaea nemoralis, assembly GCA_014155875.1. Lineage (NCBI taxonomy): Eukaryota > Metazoa > Mollusca > Gastropoda > Stylommatophora > Helicidae > Cepaea > Cepaea nemoralis. The sequence goes on from JACEFZ010001371.1 coordinate 734,348, forward strand.
ATCATAAGAGGAAGGACTGGTTTGCGGCAAACAGCGAGACTTTGCAGCCCTTGATTGATAAGAAGATAGCTCTCTTAAGAAACAAGGAAAGACCAACGCGTAAAACTCTGAGTGAACTAAGGCAAGCTAGGAAGGATGTGCAAAAGGCTGCCTGGCAGTGTGCAAATGATTATTGGATCAAGTTATGCGAGTCCATTCAAAACCGCAAGTGATGCGGGAAACATAAGAAGCATGTATGAAGGAATAAAGAAAGCCTGTGGTCCAGTGATCAAAAGAAGTGCACCATTGAAAACCTTGACTGGAGAAATCATAACTGATAAGAAACAGCAGATGGACAGATGGGTAGAGCACTATTTAGAGCTTTACTCAAGTTAGACCTAACTAGCGGATGATGCCCTTAACGCCATAGAGGCTCTACCAACTCTTGACCACCTGGACACACTTCCCACCATAACAGAAGTTAAGTGTGCTATAAATGAACTTGCATCTGGCAAGGCCCCAGGTAAGGATGGGATTCCATTAGAGGTTATCATGAGTGGGCAAGACATACTCACTCTACAGATCCACCAGCTAATAGAGCTATCCTGGCGAGAAGGACAAGTCCCACAGGATTTCAAAGATTCACGCATCATAACACTGCACAAGATCAAGGGTGATCGGAGCGACTGCGACAACTATAGGGGTATCTCACTTCTGTGTATTGTTGGGAAAGTATTTGCCAGAATTGTTCTGCGCAGACTTCAAGTCCTAGGAGATCAAGTCTACCCCGAATCACAGTGTGGCTTTCGACAGAACCGGTCTACCATTGATATGATATTCTCATTGTGCAAATGCAAGAAAATGCCGTGAATAGAATCAACCACTGTTTATTGCCTTCATCGACCTCACAAAGGCATTTAATTTGTTCAGTCGTGAGGGTCTGTTCAAGGCACTAAAGAAGATTGGCTGCCCACCAACTTTTCTGTCCATTTTGGAATCGTTCCATACAGAAATGAAGGGTATAATCAAGTTTGATGGTGCAACTTCTGAAGAGATTGAAATCAAGAGTGGAGTTCAAGGTTGTGTACTAGCTCCCACACTCTTTGGAATATACTTTTCACTTCAACTGAAATATGCCTATCGTGATCAGGATGGTGGTAAATACATTCACTCACGTGCAGATGGCGGCCTCTACAATACTCAGAGATACAAGGTCAAGACCAAAATTAGGAGGGTACTGATCAGAGAGTTGCTTTTTGCAGATGATGCTGCGGTTATGACGCACTCTTAGGAAGAATTGCAATGTCTACTATCTGCATTCTCTAATGATTGTTCTGAATTTTGTTTAACAATTAGCAAAAAGAAGACACAGATTATGTCACAAGGTGCACATGGGGTACCATCAATCTTTATTGACTACATCGAACTAGAGATGGTAGACCATTTTACATATCTAGGATCAGTGGTAAATAGCAAATTATCCCTAGATCAGGAAATCAACATCCGGATTGGTAAGGCAGCAACAACAATGAACAGGTTAAGAAAAAGAGTCTGGGAGAACAGGAAGCTTACTGCAAAAACAAAAGTCCTTGTCTATCAAGCCTGTGTCCTTAGTACTCTTCTTTATGGCAGTGAAACCTGGACAACTTACTCACACCAAGAGAAACGTTTAAACAGCTTTCATATGCGGTGTCTGCAAAGAATTCTTAGTATTAAGTGGCAAGACAAAATCACAAATACTGAAGTATTGGAAAGATCACGTTGTGTGATGGTTTATTCCATGCTCAGTCTTCGTAGGAGGATGGATGATGGTAGAATACCGAAGGACATCTTTTTTGGTGAATTAGAGATGGGTAAGAGATCTCAGTGTCGGCCTCTAGGGGAGACTGGGGAGAAATGGACTAGCAATTTTGTAGTTTTCAATTTTTGCTCATCACCGGAACAGATTTTATCGAAACATAACAAAACCATGACTAAAATGTTGTACATTCATTTATTTTAAAAGGGGAAAACATTTAGCAATCTATTTCTATATGTTTCTTTACAAAATGCATTTCAAAAATGTATATGAACATGGGGAGAAATTGACCACCATTGGGGTGAAATGGACCAGCACGTGGGGAGCAATGGACCATAGTGGGGAGAAATTGACCTTTTCTAAAAAGAAGCAGCAACAACTCATCCATATTGCTATAAGAAATAAATAATCATTAAAAGGATATTTGCAGTTTTTTTTTATTATTTTAAGCGACAGTAAAAAAAAGTTTAATATGATATATTAATCTAATATAAAGTTTTATCGAACATTTATGCCTGCAAGACTTTCTTTGAAGACATGGCCATCTTTGGTCCTAGAAGTGGTTCCAGTGATTGTAGATATAGTAAGCTGTGCTTTAATACATGTAATTGAGACACTGGCGACATCTTCTACCTTAGGCTTAACAAATTTACCAGCAACCTTCTCACTCTTGCACAAGAACTCTACCTCAACATCACCATCATCATCAATGTCTCCCCTTACAATTCCTACATAGTAAACACAAGTCTTCTTTGTTCCATATTCACATAGCACACACTGGCCTTCAAAAACCTCACGCACACCAGTCAAGCTAACCGTACACTCCTCATTTTCACCAAATGAAACATCAGAATCTGTGTCATCACAAAACGAAATGTCAGTTTCTGGATCTGAATCAACATCAAGTTCTTTCAGCAGCTGTCTCTTTGCCTTTTTGGGTGGAACTTTTGCTGCCTTTTCTTTCATCACCGCTCTTTCCCTAATTCGATCCATTTCTGGCGTAGAAGTAGCCAGCATAGTTTTTCCTCTTTTCCTCATATTATTTGAATCTTTTCGTGGACCAGCTTTTGGTAGTCCTCTGAAAACATGAGGCGAAGTAGAGGAAGAAGTAGCTTTATGTTGAAGACTCCCTGATATTTCCTGCAAGTCATCTACAAGGTTCTCAACATTACACTCTTTCTGATTTTCATGAAATTCTTGTGCAGTTTGATCTGTGCTGGTACCACAATGTGGAGATGCTGATCCTGTCTGTTCATTGCTTTCTAAAGTGGCATTTTCACTGTCCTTGCTGATGGGCCTGTTCGTTATTTCTGAAGGCATAAAATCATCTTCTGTAAAAACATCTTCGTTAAAGGGCCAAATACCTGACACTGCAAAGCCTGATTGGATGTTAATGGGAGTTGCCGCTTTAAGAAAAGCGTGGCCTCCTAGATTTGCAACTTGATAGATTGTCAGTGGTGTCCCAACATTTTTCATCATCCATGAATCACACGCACTGTTGTAGACCGACTTCATGGGTCCAAAAACTGAACGGTCCAAGGGCTGAGTTTTAGATGAGTTGTGTGGTGGCAACGTGATCACATGAATGTTGTTTTTCTTGCACAGTTCAAGTGATTCAAATGAAATGTGGGAATCGTGATTGTCCAAGATCAAAATCAAAGGGAAGTCTTTGGAAGGTCTTGAAAGCTTAATGAAGTGATTTACAACTTTGACGAAATTATCACGGGTCATCCTACCTGATTCATTCACAAGGCCAAGGGAACCTTCAGGTGCTCCAGCAAGCATAAAATTCTTAAAAAATTTTCTGGGAAACACAAAAACTGGAGGGATAATGTGACCCGCAGCTGACACAATGCAACAGATTGTGACCAGTTCTCCTCTTTCTCTGGATGCCACCTGGCCTATTTGCTTCACTCCTCGTGGGGCAATTACTTTTGGCACTTTCTGTACTGTGGTCAGACCTGACTCATCCAAATTGTAGATTTGAGCTCCACTCACATTTAGTTTTGTAATGGTTTCCTTCACAATGTTGAAGAAGGTGCAAATATTATGTTTGTTGAAAGCTGTAGCTCTAGCCAGAGATGTTGCCTCAGGTTGCCTTATGGTCAGCTCGGGATTCCGTCGCAAAAATCCACAAAGCCAGTCATTCCCTGCCATCATTTGCTCATCCCAGGTTAAAGGATGTGCAATGTTATTGACTTTCGCCATCTCGTACGCCAAAATACGAACGTTTTTAGTTGTGAGTCCATGGAACATTCTTGCACAATCTTTCAAGTAACTAGCAAAATCAGCTTCTTGCTTAGCTGTGAAAACAAGGCTATGCCTATAATTTGGTACGAGTCTAGTAGGCAGACCATTTCCTTCTCTGTCTTTTGTAAGATTGTTATTGAGGGTAGAGCGAGCAATGCCGTACTCCCTTGCAGCTTTCCTCACTTTCATTCCATTTTTCACAGCATTAACAGCTTCTCTCATACGTTCCTCCGTAACGAGACCCTTGTTGGTGTTTCTGATGTACAATCTTGGCATCTGAAACAAAAGAGTGACAGAATTATATAACATTTAGAATGGTAGGCCTATCATTTGCAAAGAAATACTGATCATAGCACGAATGGCGTGCATCTTTAATAAATCACTGAAATCAAATTTGTTAACAGTTTTATTGGTCTAGATTTAGACCCCAGTATTAAAAAGAATCAATAATGCTGATATTCGAATGCAATCTTCAACACTTTTAATAATAACAGACTGTCTTGTCAATTTCTTCTATGGGGAGAAATGAACCATAGGGAGAAATGAACCGGTCCATTTCTCCCCCATCAATGTATTAAACTATTCAGCCATAAAGTCTCTTAAATCTAATATTATATGCTATATTTTTTATATGAACTCTTAAATAACAAGTAAATAAAGATATTAACGTAATTACCTTGTCCTGATTCCTGACTATGCGTCTGCTTTACGATGGTGTCTGGAACTGGAAAAAGAAACTTTAGTGGTGAAAATTTTTCAAACTTTGCGTGGGAACGACCTGTGCTGGAAGTCGATGGCAAATGAAAAATTCGGACTATGTTTGATGTGGAAAACAAACTTATTATGGTTTCACTTTCATTGCATCACAGCCAGGGGCCAGAGAGGGGGTGGTCCATTTCTCCCCTATGTCCATTTCTCCCCAGTCTCCCCTACTACGATACAAAGATGTGTGTAAGCGGGATATTATTGGTACAGGCGTTGATAATGCACATTGGGAGCAAGTCGCCTCTGAACGTGTTGCATGGAGGGCAAACATCAGAAATGGAATAAAGACGAAGGAGAAAATGATTGCAGATAAGTCACACACCGAGCGTGAGCCGAGTTCGTCAATCAGGGCCGACTTAATGGCGAGTCCCACACCGGACTGGCGTCTTTCTTTTCCTTCCACTCCAGAAGAATGTGTAACCGCGTGTTCACATGCACCCACTGTGAACGAACATTTACAGCCCGAATTGGCCTTATCAGTCACATTCGCTACAGCCATAGGTACAAGTTATTATGCCTTTTTTTAAAGCACAAACTATCGTCTGTCGGGACGGCAAGGTGCCAATATATTTGTATTTGCTTTCGAATAATGCCACTCCAAGGAGTGGTGTCCATGCCTACTCTGGTATTGAAATTCCCAAGGAATATAAGTTTGTCTCCTTTTTGAACAGATGTTAATGCATTGTGCAGGTCCTCAAATAACTTGTTCTTGACGTCAACTTCATTGGTCATGTTTGGTGCGTAGACACTCACGTTGGTTGCATGCTTCCTTTCATTCAGCAGGGGAACCTTAATGTCATAAGCCTGTCGTTTATAGCCTTCGGAAATCCAGCTAGTTCGTCAATCAGGGTCGACTTAATGGCGAGTCCCACACCGGACTGGCGTCTTTCTTTTCCTTCCACTCCAGAAGAATGTGTAACCGGCACCTATACTTCACAGATTTGGCCTTCTTCTACAAGTCGTGTCTCGCTCAAGGCTGCAATGTCGATGTTGTACCTGCCCAGCTCTCTCCCAATCAGTGCTGCTCGTCTCTCTGGACCCGACGCGCCGTCTCTATCAAGTAGGGTGCGTACATTCCAAGTTCCGATTGTCAAGGGAATATGGTTTGCTCTTTTTGCTTTACTTCTTTTTAGTTTGTTTGTATGTCGACCGCAATATAGGGTACCCACCAACCGCGGCTAGCTGATTAGGTAATAATGGAGCAGACAATGTTTAGGGCACCTTTTCTAGCCCCTTCCTCATGCTATGGAGGTGAGCAATGCTTTCTTATAGAGGACTGCTCAGTCGCACAGGGGGCTGCCGAATCCCACTGCTGGTTCGGTCAGTAGAAGACGACCATATGGCCTGGGCCGCCTGTGTGCAGGTCTGCGACTACGGCTGCCAGCGTACCCACGCCTGCCGCTTCGCCGCTCGCCCATCGCAACAGGGTCTGAAAGTGATATATGAAGTTGGATGAAGAATGACTTGCGCGATGAACTGGATTAATGTGAGGAAGAGTTGCGCAATTCGTAGACCTCACTCTCTCGCCTGAGTCCATCTGAGTCCAGTGGCAAGACAAGTCAAGACGAATGGAGACGAATACAGGTGCAGTGGATGACCAGGGCACTCTACGTGCCTTGCCGTGCTCATTACGTTCCACAACGCTTTGCAGGTAAACGCCGACTTGCCCGTTGAATCAACAATGATTTCTTCTGCGCAGTCTGCCGAATCCGGCCTTCATATGTTGGGTAAGACAATGTTATGATAGCCAGATGAATACATAAGCTATTTATATGGTAGAGAAAGAAAAGAATTAGCATAAGAAAGTAACATAGAAGGTATACCTAGTCTAAACAAAGTAGTTACTGATGACTTATTAAAACTTATTAAGAACAGAAGAATGACTGGACGGGTTGAAATCACGTTAGAAGAACAGTGGTGCTATGAGAATTTGGAATGTAAATGTTAATTAAACTACTGAGGCATTTTTAGAATAGTGAATACATATGTAGCAAAATGCTTAAATTTTTAAGTACATATAGCTTTATCCAAGAGACCAAGAGCAATCAAATGTGAATACTTTAGAATATTTAACGTATGCGAAGATTTTCGAGCAATCAACCTAATAAATCACGTCATCAAAATGTTTACTAAATCATGTATAATTAGAAAACCAAAATCATAAAATAGATGCAGTGAAGAAATGTAGAGATCTGTGGAAGGAAAAGGAACACATAATTAGATAATCACATACGGAACACTAAGAGAGAGAGAGAGAGAGAGAGAGAGAGAGAGAGAGAGAGAGAGAGAGAGAGAGAGAGAGAGAGAGAGAGACAGACAGACAGACAGACAGACAGAGAGAGAGAGGGACAGAGGGAGAGAGAGAGAGAGAGAGAGAGAGAGAGAGAGAGAGAGAGAGAGAGAGAGAGAGAGAAATAAATTGAAACACAGAAAGATCTAAACTTTTGCTTTATAGATTACACCGAAACATTTAATAAAGTGAAGCAGTTTGAAATCATCAATATGTTTCAGGATATCATAATCAACAGGAACAATCTCCGAATGATACAGCATATTTATTAGAAAAAGGTAGCGGAAATTACAATGGGGATTGAAAGATAACATTGACAGAATTGATCCTCAACACCATGTGGCCAGATCTATGTAGCGACAAACCGCCCGTGCCAAGATATGGTGCGTAACAATAATCAGTAGTGATTTTATTTAGCAGTATATCTTATGTTTGCCAACGCAGATTAGTGGGGCTAAAATGTATGACAGAATCACCAATGTAGACAGAGCTCGCGAAGAGAACTAAACACGAACTAGGGAATCAAGAAGTGAGCAAAACACCCTGGAGCTTGATAGGACACACACTGAGAAAATATAATAATAACAATATAACTAGATCTTCATTGCCTGGCAAGCGTGATAATGCCGGTCTAAAAAAAAAAAAAACATGAAAAAGAGGATTAGCGACAGCTGAATAATGTTGGGAGGACGTGGAGGTAACTGCAGGACGTGGCGAAAGAAATGAGGGCTAGGTGTGAGTTGCTTGAGGACTTATGTCCCAATAGGGACATAGAGTAGAAGAAATGTTATCGTCATTTGGCAGTCATTATAGCACATAAATTCATACTGCGCAATCACACAAAACCGAAGCATAACATACTCATGTCTATATTTTCACAACTCTACCTTTTACTCGTCGTTGTTCTGTATCTTACCTTGTTTGGTTTGTCATGTATAAGCTAACCTTCTGCGACTGTAGTGGTTTTAGAAGAACTCATTATATAAGGCCGGTCTCTCTGGCCGAGGGGTTACAACACTTTCTCCGTTATCCCGTTTATCACGCAGAGTCTCGTAGCGGGCGAGAACTGGGAGCGGTTCGTCCCCCGCTGGTGACTTGCGGGATACTGAGCCGGCCGCTCAGAAAGCAATCGCAAACTACTGAGCGTAATCTTGCCAAGAAATCAGCAGACAGCTGAAAGATGCTGCTGTTGACAGCGATGTCCTGTGAAGGATATGCAAAAAACATTATATAAGCTGTCGTGGTTGTAGTGTTGCATGGAAGAAAATATCATTTCATATCATTATCATGATCACCAAATACTTGCGGATTGGCATAGGCGATCGTGCTTCTCTGGGTATCGTAATCTCTAACAGCAGGTATCAAATTCGTGTGCTGTCACTTTTCCGAATCATGCCAAGAGGCTGACAAGAATTGTTTCTACTGTTCTTGCAGACATAGGACTAGTTATCACAGCACGTTCCAGTTTTATTTCATAATGTGTCGACATATGATGACTGTCTTTTCATGATGTTTGTGATCAGCTGCCTTTGTGTTTTAGTCTCTATCAATACGCCGATTACTCATTTTGGCTGTCAGTTGAATTTTCAGCACTCTTCTGTAAAACTACAACCCTGAAACCTAGTGGGACTTATCGATGCATATTTACCAAGTGTCTAAGTGTACAGGATTAACAACGATATGGTAAAACTGGTTCTTAGTTAAATGAAACAGTTGTTTACTAGCATCCAATGACAGGGATTTATTGGATAAGATGTTCTTCATTTTATAAAATACAGTATTTGCTTATCCTATTCTATTATTTATCTCTATGATACATGTTTCATATGGTGTTATCCATGTGTCTAGATACTTGAATGACTGCTCTTGCTCCAAATTATGCCATTGACTTTGATTGTAAATGTGGATCTATCTGTTTCTTTTGTAACCATTACTTTCGTCTTTTTATTATTCAAGTTGATGCCAAATGTTTAACTTTCTGACCTCTTGCTATTAGAAAGGTGATCACCAACATAACGTATCTTATTTATATTATGACCACCAACCCCAGATCCCTGGTTTATTCTCATATATCTCATTACGGCTGCTGTTTGCTGCCAATATATGTTCTTTATTATTCGCAAATTGTTGCCATCAATGGTTAATTGTTTTAGTATTTTGATCATTATCTAATGTTTAACACTGGGAGATGGTTTTATATAGTTTATGAAGCACAAGTACATATATGTATTTACTTCTACAAGCATCCTTAATGTTGTTTTAAGAATGCATTTGGCATGTTTACGCCTTTCCCCTCTACAAATGCACATTGCTCTTTACTAATTTCTGGTTTGATTTTGGTTTTACCCGTTTCATAGTCATTCTCGGTAACAGTTCTATTATATGATTTGGAAGATCTATTGTATAACTATATTCACATTTTATAGCAACTTTTTTTTAAAGAAGAGTTACAAATATGGAATATAAATGGTCATTGGGAATGCATCCACTATTATAGAAGTCATGTAGCCATACTGTTATATAAATTCCAAAGTCTCATGAAGCCTCAATTTCTCCTATCCTAATGCCTGATCTGGATGTTTTTCCGTTTTTAATGTAATGTAACATTTAGTAGATGCAGTTATTGCACACAGTGAACAACTAGGGTTCCAATTACATTGTAAGAAGACAAAGATTATCGTCGTCACTAGGAAGAAGGAAATATCACAATACAATATACAAGCAAATGGGAATATTAGTAGTTATAAATGTAGTATTCGGGTATCATTTGGTGGATTGACCTGTGGATTGACCTTGACCGCGGTTGATTTTCACTCCCCCTCGGTCATATAGTTGGGTGGTGTAAGGGGTGATATCTAGGTCATATCTAAGGGCGATAATTCTAAGATTTTATGTTTCTAAGGGCAGATAACTATTGAGTGGGTGTATAAAAATTTTAATTAATTATTAAAAATAAAATAAATAAAAAATAAAAATAAATAACGACGGGGTGCGGGGTGGTGGCGATGGGGTGGGCGCGTGGGGTGAGGCTAGGCGTTTCGGGTTTAAACACTATCAGGTATATAATAATTTTTATTAAATCATGTATAAACAATACAAGGCATATTAAATAAGTAGCGGCATAGTGGACAATTCTGGAAGGTAGTACCGGGGAGTTATACGTCGGCAAGTGTGGGAAAATCTCCGGCGGGTGTGACGGTGGTCGGTTCATAACAGACGTGGAGGGGGTGCATACGGAAAAGTTATTAAGTAACGGGTTGTAAAAACGTGGGTGAGTGGTGTGTTAAAATATTTTGAACTGTTAGCGCATTGGTGGTGTACATTAGTACGAATAGAAGGAATAGGTGCGGTGGGGATAGTAGTGGGTATGGGTTAGTGAAATTAGTTGATAAGGGTGGTTATTAGTGCTATGTAGATGTTCATAGTAGCTTATTCACTAACATAACACGTGTTACAAATGAAACCTTGAAAGCTAAAGATCGCTGATTGTAATTATAGTGTAGTATCATTCGGTGGTAAGGGGTGGGTACCAGGTATTAGTGGTCAACAGATGGTCAAGTAGTGGTAACGTGGTGGTCAAGTGAGGAAATTTTAGGGAAAAGTGGTTATAATGATAGGGTGATGCTTAAAGGGTGGTAAATTAGTGGTCAAGTAGTGGTCAAACAGTGGTCAAGTAGTGGTCAAGTGGTAGTCAAGTGAGGAAATTTTAAAGAAAAGTAGTTGTAATGATATGGTGATGATTAAAGGGTGATAAATTAGTGGTCAAGCAATGGGCAAGTGGTGGTCAAGTGAGGAAAATTTTAGGGAAAGTAGTTGTAATGATATAGTGATGATTAAAGGGTGGTAAATTAGTGGTTAAGCAGTGGTCAAGTGAGGAAATTTTAGGGAAAAGTGGTTATAATGATAGGGTGATGCTTAAAGGGTGGTAAATTAGTGGTCAAGTAGTGGTCAAGTTGTGGTCAAGTAGTGGTCAAGTGAGGAAATTTTAGGGAAAAGTAGTTGTAATGATATGGTGATGCTTAAAGGGTGGTAAATTAGTGGTCAAACAGTGGTCAAGCAGTGGTCAAGTGAGGAAATGTTAGGGAAAATTGGTCGTAGCGACATGGTGATGCTTAAAGGATGGTAAATTAGTGGTCAAGTAGTGGTCAAGTAGTGGTCAAGCAATGGTCAAGTGAGGAAAATTTTAGGGAAAGTGGTTGTAATGATATAGTGATGATTAAAGGGTGGTAAATTAGTGGTAAAGCAGTGGTCAAGTAGTGGTCAACCAATGGTCAAGTAGTTGTCAAGTGGTCAAGTGAGGAAAATTTTACGGGAAAGTGGTTGTAATGATATAGTGATGATTAAAGGATGGTAAATTAGTGGTAAAGCAGTGGTCAAGTAGTGGTCAAGTGAGGAAATTTTAGGGAAAATTGGTCGTAGCGACATAGTGATGGTTAAATGATGGTAAATTAGTGGTAAATTAGTGGTCAAGTAGTGGTCAAGTGTGGAAATTTTAGGGAAAAGTGGTTGTAATGATATGGTGATGATTAAAGGGTGGTAAATTAGTGGTCAACAGATGGTCAAGTAGTGGTCAAGTGAGGAAATTTTAGGTAAAAGTGGTTATAATGATAGGGTGACGCTTAAAGGGTGGTAAATTAGTGGTCAAGTAGTGGTCAAGTAGTGGTCAACCAATGGTCAAGTAGTGGTCAAGTGGTCGAGTGACCATTTAAATTGTAGAGAACGATGTCCCTAAGATTATGGTAGTGGTTAAAGTGATCGATGACATGGTCAAATAGCGGTCAACCAGTGGTCAAGTGGTCGAATTAACACTTAAAAGGTAGAGAAAAGTACGTATATTGAAACGGTGATGGTAAAATGGTCGACAAAGTTAAAATTTTAATTAAAATTAATCAATCGCAATTTTATTGTGCAAGATGTAAGCTCGATACACGTTCTATACCTACCCTTTTGTCTACACCTAGCCTATACCTGTATAACAAGTGAAGCTCATAATAAAATTGCGATTGATTAATTTTAATTAAAATTTTAACTTTTTCCATTTCTAACAGTGGTTTGTGTCTATGTCTCTTAAGAAAGAGTTTGTTGTGGCTGATGCATAGTTAGGGTTAGGGTTAGGGTTAGGGTTAGAGGTTAGGGTTAAATGATGTATAGTTAGGGTTAGTAAGAAAGAGGTTGTTGTGTTTGATGTATATAATGCTCTATTTTCCTTAGGGTCATTTAGGCGATCATCGTTAGTTACAATGGCTGTCCAAGGAATGCAAGTCATACGTCTCAGGAACCCAATCTCTGTTGTTCTTTTCAAGTTCTTCCTAGTGGTGCTGGTCGACGACCGTATTTGTTGTCCAGAATAGCGGCGAGTAGGTTAGGGGGACAGATGATTTATCTCCATTAGGGTGGAAAATCTGTCTAGTCAGCCTAAAATGGGTTGTTCTATAATCAAAGAGAATGTTAATGTTATTGGTTATGAAACGTTGAAAGTCTGTTAGAAGACGTGGTAGAGGGTATTCGAGGGCTCAATAAGGCAGGCGTGGTTTTAAGAAAGGTTGACTTCATAACACACTGTTGATTAAATGTAGACTTGCCGCTATTGCAGTTGTGAAATGACAACGTGTGAAAGAGGTGGACAAAGTAAGAAATGTTATGTTAGCTAGCCTTCGAGAACACCTTTTGTGTTGTTGAAAGTTGAAACAATGGAAGGTTAGTGTAGCAGACATTGTGATATAGAAAGTTGAAGACGTAAGTCTTGGGAAATGGTTCTTTGCTGACGAATACTCAGCTGATATCGAAACTATCCCAGGTGGATCACAGACTGCATTGCCATAAATGTTGTTATGTCTGTTTCATTAGACCTCATGCACAATGGAGGTTTGAAGTTCTTGGTGATGTGACATGGACAAGTTTTGAAGCTATCTATGAAAGACTGAGATACGTTGTGTTAGAAAGAAATCAAGAGTGTTGAGAGATGAGTGATTAGTCTGTTTAAGTGCTTCTTTAGCAGATACGTTGGAATGGTAGATTGGAGCTTTCGGTAATGTAAAATCGGGGAAGTGGTGACGTTGATAGTTATGTACTGTGAAATGTCTTTTCAGCTTAAAGTTCAAGGCACGTTTGACATAACTACAGAAGGTACATTTTTTTCCTAATTTTGGTAACACATTTGTCTTAGTTTGGTCGAGTTATTTCTGTATTTGGCCAACAATTTTCCCATTTGGCTAACAAATTTTTTCTACTTTTTATTAGATTGGATGATATATTTATAAGTTTGGTTGAAACATGTCTTTGCTTGGACTAAATTTTTCACCTTTGGTTAATAAAGCTTCCTACTTTTCATAAGTTTGGCCCAGATATTTATAAGTTTGACCGATACTTTTTCCTATTTGGCCAACAATTTTATTACTTTGGTTCACGTAATTTTCTACTTCGGTCGACATGTTTCTTAGTTTGAGCAATATTTACCCCAGTTGGTTAAGACAATTTTCTACCTTTCATAAGTTTGGATGAAATATTTCAGTATTTGACCTACATTTGTCGCATTTGGGTACCAAAGTTTCGTACTTTTCATAAATTTGGAGGAGTTATTTCTTTACTTGATCAATATTTGTTTTGTTCTTTCACATTTGTTTAACAAAGTTTCCTACTTTTTTATAAGTTTCGACGAGATATTTCGTTACTTGGTCAATCTTTTCCTTCTTTTTTATAAGTTTGGTTGCGATATTTCTGTATTTAGCCGACCTTTTTCCCAATTGGCTGACAAATGTTCCTACTTTTTTTATAAGTTTAGTTGAAATATTTATAAGTTTGGTTGAAATTTGGCCAAAATTTTCACATTTAATTAACAAAGTATCCTACTTTTCGTAGGTTTGAACATTGTATTTCATTACTCGGACAATATTTTCCCCATTTGGCTAACAAATTTTCCTATTTGGCCAAGATATTTTCCATTTGGTTAACATATGTTCCTACTTTTTATAAGTTTGGGTGATATATTTCTCTGTGTGGTCGATACATTTTCATACTTGCTTAACAAAGTTTCGTACCTTTCATAAGTTTGGTGCGGGTATTTCGTTACTTGGTCAATCTTTTTTTTCTAATTTGACTAACAAATTTCCCTACTTTTCATAAGTGTGGACAAGATATATCGTTACGGGGTTAATATTTTTTCTATTTGACTAACAAACTTTCCTACTTGATTGATATTTTTCCCAATAGGTTAACAAATGTTCGTACTTTTTATAAGTTTGGACGAGCTATTTCTGTATTTGACCAATAATTTTACTATTTTGTCCAACATATGTTCTTATTTGACGGTTGAAGTGGTACATAGAAGGTGTACTTTTGTCTGGTTGTGAAGTGTGGCACTGAGCAGGTACACTGAAAAAAAAAAAAAACATATATTGGTCTTGGAAATGGCTTTCTGGAGAAAGAGGTAAAGACACTATGGACACATAGAAAGGAAATGAAAGTGTGGATGCCTAATTTTGATACGTGATAACGTCGCTGGTTATGACGGCGGACACGTGACCTGTCATGTTACGTGCATTGCCTAAGGTTGAATCGGGGCAGTTTGTTGTGTTTGTGTGCATCTGATAACATCCACTACCCACTCGTCGCTGTATGACCCGATAGTTGTTACGTACAGATACGCTTTCCCCGACTAGCATCGGTGATCACATATCTGTACTATGAGTATGCGAAAGGCTTAGTTGGAAAACTGTGCTTAGTTGTTTACACGCGCGTATGGGGTTTTCGAGAACAGTTTATGTTGTGTTAATGCCCGGGTGTCCTTTGGTGTAGCCCGGTACCACTACGACTACACGGATATAGAAAAGAGAGAGAAGGGGGTGACCATTTTACCCTTCGGATGCAGTGTTGATGATGCAGTGTATTCTCTCCTATACACAGCGATCATCATACTTTAGGTTCCCTGACTCGACAACCGATAGGACACCCTTTTTCTGTAGTTTCCCTCTTAACCATGTGTCTCAGATGTACCATTACCCCTGTTACCGGATGCACCACCGTCATTGAACGTTTCGGTTATTAGCCACGTGTTCCACGTGTATCGTTATGCGTGTCACTGGATCCATCACCATCTTTGACCGGTTTAGTCATTAACCCCGTTAGTGGCTGTACCCTTATACATGTGATCGGAAGCAGGGAATTCTTTGACTGGTTTTAGTTAGTGAGCCTGTGTCTCGGATGTACCATTACACATGTGACCGGATGTGACGCCATATTTGACCAGTCTTAGCAAATAAGACGTAGTCTGGTTGTAGCAATAACCCATGTGTGATAGAGTGCGCCGCCATCTTTGGTCGGCTGTAACTATTGTTAATGTATGTCGAGTGTACCTCTAGGTGCTATTGACCAATACAAAAATCAGTGCTCGAGGCTCTCCTGTCAGGGAAATTGCCGATAGTAAGGACATTACTTTCTTAACTTAGCAGTCGGCATAACGTCTTGATCATGTCATCGATCACTTTAACCATCATCATGTCACTACACATACCATACCCTACAATTTAAGTGATCATTCGACCACTTGATCACTACTTCACCAGTACTTAACCACTATTTGACCATGTCCTTACTTATTTTACCATCACCGTTTCACTACACGTACCATACCCTATAATTTAAGTGGTCATTCGACTACTTGACCAGTACTTGACCACTATTTGAACACCACTTGACCAACTCTTGCTCATCACCATGTCACTATACCTACTTTCACCGACAATTTAAGTAGTCACTCGAACATTTACCACTACTTGGCCACTACTTGAGCACGTCATCGATCACTTTAACCAACACAGGTTCACTACACGTACTTTCCCTTACAATTTAAGTGGTCACTCGACCATTTGACGCGTACTTGCCCGCTACTTGATCACTACTTGACAACGTCACTACTTAATATATCCATCTCTGTTTCACTACACGTACCATACCCTACAATTTTCTCACTTGAGCGGTTGACCACTGGTTGAGCACTGCTTGACCACTGCTTGACCACTGCTTGACCACGTTGTCGACCATTTTACCATCACCGTTTCAATATACGTACTTTTCTCTACCTTTCAAGTGTTCATTCGACCACTTTACCACTGGTTGACCGCTACTTGACCATGTCATCGATCACTTTAACCACTACCATAATCTTAGGGACATCGTTCTCTACAATTTAAATGATCACTCGACCACTTGACCACTACTTGACCATTGGTTGACCACTACTTGACCACTGCTTTACCACTAATTTACCACCCTTTAATCATCACTATATCATTACAACCACTTTCCCTAAAATTTTCCTCACTTGACCACCACTTGACCATTGCTTGACCACTAATTTATCACCCTTTAATCATCACCATATCATTACAAATACTTTTCCCTAAAATTTCCTCACTTGACTTCCACTTGACCACTGCTTGACCACTACTTGACCACTAATTTACCATCCTTTAACCATCACCATGTCGCTACGACCAATTTTCCCTAAAATTTTCCTTACTTGACCACTGCTTGACCACTGCTTTACCACTAATTTACCACCCTTTAATCATCACCATATCATTACAACCACTTTCCCCTAAAATTTCCTTACTTGACCACTAATTTACTACTACTTTACCATCCTTTAACCATCACCATGTCGCTACGACCAATTTTCCCTAAAATTTTCCTTACTTGACTACCACTTGACCACTGCTCGACCACTGCTTTACCACTAATTTACCACACTTTAATCATCACTATATCATTACAACAACTTTCCCGTAAAATTTTCCTCACTTGACCACTTGACCATTGCTTGACCACTACTTGACCACTACTTGACCACTACTTTACCATCCTGTAAGCATCACCATGTCGCTACGACCAATTTTCCCTAAAATTTCCTCACTTGACCACTGCTTGACCACTAATTTACCACCCTTTAAGCATCACCATATCATTACAACTATTTTCCCTAAAATTTCCTCACTTGACTACCACTTGACCACTACTTGACCACAGCTTGACCACTACTTGACCACTACTTGACCACTAATTTACCACCCTTTAAGCATCACCCTATCATTATAGCCACTTTTCCCTAAAATTTCCTCACTTGACCACCACTTAACCATTGCTTGACCACTAATTTATCACCCTTTAATCATCACCATATCATTATAACTACTTTTCCCTAAAATTTCCTCACTTGACTACCACTTGACCACTACTTGACCACTGCTTGACCACTACTTGACCACTAATTTACCACCCTTTAAGCATCACCCTATCATTATAACCACTTTTCCCTAAAATTTCCTCACTTGACCACCACTTGACCACTACTTGACCATCTGTTGACCACTAATACCTGGTACCCACCCCTTACCACCGAATGATACTACACTATATCCATTGCAATCAGCGATCTTTAGCTTTCAAGGTTTCATTTGTAACACGTGTTATGTTAGTGAATAAGCTACTATGAACATCTACATAGCACTAATAACCACCCTTATCAACTAATTTCACTAACCCATACCCACTACTATCCCCACCGCACCTATTCCTTCTATTCGTACTAATGTACACCACCAATGCGCTAACAGTTCAAAATATTTTAACACACCACTCACCCACGTTTTTACAACCCGTTACTTAATAACTTTTCCGTATGCACCCCCTCCACGTCTGTTATGAACCGACCACCGTCACACCCGCCGGAGATTTTCCCACACTTGCCGACGTATAACTCCCTGGTACTACCTTCCAGAATTTTCCACTATGCCGCTACTTATTTAATATGCCTTGTATTGTTTATACATGATTTAATAAAAAATTATTATATACCTGATAGTGTTTAAACCCGAACCGCCTAGCCTCACCCCACGCGCCCACCCCCTCGCCACCACCCCGCACCCCGTCGTTATTTATTTTTATTTTTTATTTATTTTATTTTTAATAATTAATTAAAATTTTTATACACCCACTCAATAGTTATCTGCTCTTAGAAACATAAAATCTTAGAATTATCGCCCTTAGATATGGCCTAGATATCACCCCTTACACCACCCAACTATATGACCGAGGGGGAGTGAAAATCAACCGAGGTCAAGGTCAATCCACAGGTCAATCCACCAAATGATACCCGAATCCTACATTTATAACTACTAATATTTTTAAACAAGTGTATTGGTACAATTATCTAGAGACAGTCATAACATCTGATGAGAGATTCATTGAAAAGATTAGAGAAAGAATCGCCATGGCGAAGGAAGCCTTTTGCAAAATGGAAAACATACTGACCAATAACAAGATTTCATTTGCAACGAGAAATAGAACGAACGAACGAGCGAACGAAAATCTTTATTTTCAAAGGGTTTAGAATTGGGCACGCAAGCCCGTCTGACATTCTGCCCTTCTTTTCTATTTCCTCTCATAATTCTCTCATTCAACTTCTCTTGTGAAGCAAATCTTTGACAACAGAAGAACAATAAGCATTAAAACACATGAAAAATAATCGATAATACATGACTCACTGAGGCAATGTTTAACATGAGCATTATAAATACCCAAGGATGGCGTAAAGTGCCATACATATGGGAATGTTTTTTGGCTAGTTGTCGTTCGAGATAATTTACCATTATTATTGCCTGTGTTGTTGTTGTTGTTGTCTTTGTGTTGTTGTTATTGTCTATGTTGTTGTTGTTGTTGTCAAGAGTGGAGTTAAGCAAGGTTGTGTACTAGCTCCCACCCTCTTTGGAATATACTTTTCACTTCTACTGAAATATGCCTTTCGTGATCAGGATGGTGGTATATATATTCACTCACGCTCAGATGGCGGCCTCTACAATGCTCAGAGATTGAAGGCCAAGACCGAAATTAGGAGGGTACTGATCAGAGAGTTGCTTTTTGCAGATGATGCTGCAGTTACAACCCAATGTCTACTATCTGCATTCTCCAATGCTTGTTCTGAATTTGGTTTAACAATTAGCAAAAAGAAGACACAAATTATATCACAAGGTGCACATGGGGTACCATCAATCGTTATTGTCGACGCCGAACTAGAGATGGTAGACCATTTTACATATCTAGAATCAGTGGTAAATAGAAAATTATCCCTAGATCAGGAAATCAACATCCGGATTGGTAAGGCAGCAACAACAATGAACAGGTTAAGAAAAAGAGTGGGAGAACAGGAAGCTTACTGCCAAAACAAAAGTCCTTGTCTATCAAGCCTGTGTCCTTAGCACTCTTCTTTATGGCAGTGAAACCTGGACAACTTACTTACACCAAGAGAAACGTTTAAACAGCTTTCATATGCGGTGTCTGCGAAGAATTCTTGGTATTAAGTGGCAAGACAAAATCACAAATACTGAAGTATTGGAAAGATCAGGTTGTGTGACGGTTTATTCCATGCTCAGTCGTCGTAGACTTAGATGGATAGGGCATCTTAGGAGGATGAATGATAGTAGAATACCAAAGGACATCTTTTTTGGTGAATTACAGATGTGTAAGAAATCTCAGGGTTGGCCTCTACTACGATACAAAGATGTGTGTAAGCGGGACATGATTGATACATGCATTGATAATGCACATTGTGAGCAAGTAAGATGGTGCATGATGGTGGAAATGACCACGTGTTCATATGCACCCACTGTGAACGGACATTTACAGAGCGAATTGGCCTTATCAGTCACATTCGCTACCGCCATAGGTAAAAGTTATTATGCCTTTTTAAAGCACAAACTATCATCTGACAAGGCGGCAAGGTGCCAATGAACGAATGAATGATGTTGTTGTTTTGTTTTTTTAATGGGGGAATGCAGTCTGTCCTGAGGTAGTGTTCAAACAGGTTTCGACTGTATGTATAATGATTGGTAGTGTCTTTGATTTCTTGTGGAAGATTGTTCCACAACTGAGTTGCAGAGTATGCTAAGCTTGTTTTATATAAGTCTATCCTAGGTTTAGGGACATGAAGTATAATTAGTCGTTCGCTATGTCTTGCGTTATATTTAAACAATGGCCAAAGGTAGCTTGGAGCATTTTGCAATAGGATTTTGTGAATTAGTTTAGCCTTATTAAAAAGTAGGCGTTTGTGGAGAGGCAGTAACTGAAGACGTTCATGTAGGTTAGAATTGCATGTAAGCTTATCGCCATTAATTAAACGCACTGCCCTTTTCTGGAGTGAAAACAGGCGTTTTGTTATTGATTTGGAGCATCCATCCCAGATTTTGGAGCAATAATCAATATGTGTTTGTATGTGGGAAGTTTAGAATATCTTTCTTGTGTGTTTCGTCGAGGAAATTGTTAATTTTGGCATGTTGGTATACTTTTTTGGCTATTTGTTTAACTAGAGCATGAACATAGGAATTAAAGGAAAGATTTTGATCTATGATAAGAGCTAGTACCTTGTCCTCGGTTACACTTTCTACAAGCGTGCTACCAATTTGCAGCTGAAGAGTTCTTTTGGGAGTTTAGAGTGTGAAGTCTTTGCCTGGTTCCTATTAACACAGTTTTTGTTTTAGAAATGTTAATTTGCATGCGGTTTGCATGATTCCAGTTAACTACATTATTTATTTCCTGTTGCAAGGATAATTCTAGTACATTACGATCAATAGCGCTTGTATATACTGTGCTGTCGTCTGCAAATAGATCGCAGGACGACGGCAGATATAAGGGAAGATCATTTATATAAATGGCAAATAACAGAGGGCCAAGTATAGACTCCAATATTAATATATTGAGGTACTCCAATATTAATGGTAATGGCTTGAGATAGAGATTTATTATGTGATACTACTATGTTTTCTGTCTAATAAAAATGACTTTATTAATGTCACTATATTAAAGCTTACTTTCATTGTTTCTAGTTTTTTTTTTTTTTTAAATTAGAATAGTATGATTTATCATATCGAATGCTTTTCTAAAGTCTATAAACACCGTTCCACATAGAATATTGTTGTTGATTTTTTGATGCCAGTTTTTTATCATGTTTGTTAGGGCCGTATGACAAGAATATTTTGGCCGAAATCCTGACTGACTGTCAACTATTAGTTTGTGGCGAACTAAGGGCTCTGGTGTTGTTTTGTGGATGTGGTTTTCTAGCGGTTTTGGATAGTGAGGATAAAATTGAAATTGGCCTATAATTATTCATGAGACGATCGTCTAATGAACCAGCTTTTAAATGAGGATACACTTTTGCGATTTTAAAGGCTGATGGGAAATGACTTTTGGTGAGACATTGATTATATATAAAAGTTAGCGACTTGCAGATCGCCGGTGCAGCGTCGAGAAATATTCGGTTACTGATTCCATCTAGTCCTGATGAGTTATTGTTTTTTAGGTTACTGAGATGAGTAAATACTTCAGCGGTTGTCATTAGCGGTATGTTGGAGGGAATGTCACCATTGCATTTGTTCTCACATAATGATGATAATAAAGATATGTCATGAGGCGCATCTGGTATTGCAGCCTTCAGTTGGTTTATGTCGGACTGAAAGAATCTACTGAATTGATCACAAGTAACCTGATTTGATGGTAGTGGTTGTGATGATTTGTGTTTGTTTGTCAAGGTATTAATTGCTTTCCATATATTTTTAGTGTTGGTTTTACCTATTATTAAGTTCTTAAAATAGCTACTTGAATAACTACTTGAACTTTGTTTCTCAGACTACGGTATATAGTTAGATCTCTATTTTTATGTGCCCTGTCTCGGTCTCTCATAAGTTCAACTACCTCCTGTGTAATCCACGGGGGCTTAGTGTAATGTTTAACACGGACTTCCTTAAATGGAACATGCTTATCAAATACACTTAGAAAGGTCTGTAGCCAGTGGTCCGGAGCATCGCCTGGGTCATGAAGCTGGTAAACATAGTCCAGAGATGAGTTTAGCAAGTCTTGTAAAAAGACATCTTGATTGAAGTTTTTATAATTTCTATATTTTATACTTATATGTTTATGTTTCGGAGTTTTGGTACCTCTGTTCGACCACGTTCATTACATTGGCACCTTTCCGTCTTGACAGACGATAGTTTGGTACATTGTGCTTCAAAAAGGCTTAATAACTACGATCCATGGCGGTGGCGAGTGTGGCTGGTAAGGCCAATTCTTGCTGCAAATGTTTGCCCACAGTAGGTGCATGTGAAAACATGGTCACTTCCACCATTTTGCACCATCTTACGTCTCTCACGCTCTGTGTGTTCTTTATCTGCAATCATTTTCTCCTTTGTCTTTATTCCATTTCTGATAGTTGCCCTCCATGCAACACGTTCAGCGGCGGCGCGCTCCCAATGTGCATTATCAATGCCTGTATCAATCATGTCCCGCTTACACACATCTTTGTATCGTAGTAGAGGCCGACCCTGAGATCTCCTACCCGTCTGTAATTCACCAAAGAAGATGTCCTTTGGTATTCTACCATCATCCATCTTCCTAACGTGTCCTATCCATCTAAGTCTACGAAGACTGAGCATGGAATACACCGTCACACAACCTGATCTTTCCAATACTTCGACCACGTTCAACATACTGGGTAATGATTGCTCATTGCATTAATAGGTACAAACATTATGTGATGTTGTCAGCACACATAGTATAAATATGATCTATAAGTATTGCAGGTGATTTTGTTATTCTAGTGGCTTGTTTGACTAACTGTTGGAAGTTACATGACTATTATGTTTTGTTTGATTTGTTAGTGTCTATGTTGAAGTCACCTAGCAGTATTATTTCTCTAAAGACTACATCCATCATAGTGGTGAATTTTTTATACCAGATATTTCATGCACTGGGGTTTCGATAGAGATAGCCAACTACTAGGGGTATGCGACTTTGAAGTTTAACTTCAAGCCATATACACTCAATCTCACAGGTTTTAAAATCTAACCTGCGGCAGGCGTTAAGCGAGTTAGAAATATAAACTGCAATACCCGTCTCTTGTTTCTGATAGGGATCTTATCTAATGGTTTTAAAACCTCTGATAGCGATGTCATCATCTGAGATGTTACCATTTAATCGACTTTCGCTGACGCCGAACATGTGAAAATTTTGATTAAGTATAAGTGATAGTTCGTTTAGGCAGCTTCCCTAATAGATGGCAGATTTGTAAATGCCCGATTCTGAGCCCATTATTACTGAGCCAGTGTTCGTACTTATTAGACATTTTAACATTGCGTAATAATAAATTTTTAAAACACAAAATGAATACAACTTACGTCCCTTATAACAATACACACTCTAAAGTACAGAGAAACGGTAATATCTCTGTCAATATAAACACACACAAATACGTCTACAGATAAGTAAGGATGAGCGGTGAAGACCCCGTCAATCACAGTAGAAACACAATAAAATGTATTATAAAAGATATACAACTAATTATTAATTTCTGTGAAGTCAATACGAGTCAATGTTTATAGTCATGTACAATCTAATACGTTACTATATGAAAAAATAACCAAGTATGCACATTAACGTTCTAGGAGAGGCCCTTTCTTGTATTGAGATCCGGTGTTGCTTTGTGCTGAATTGCTAGTAAATACCAGGCTGTGTTGGTCCTTGGTACAGCGACATCATGAGTGCCTGACAAAGTGAAGCTGGCCTAAAACGTATGAGGTATAACAACTCTGGGTTACAATGAAATGGATACTGTTGATTTCTCACGGGTGTGTAACGACTACCAACAACAGGCTTATTTGTGGCTAATGCTGATAGATTGTACCTTGCTGTGGAGAGGAGGAAACCTATCTTCATAATTTTCACCCTCCTGTGTGAAAGAGGGCGTATTGTACGTATTTGGTGTGGTGGAAGTGTTCCGTCTGGCTTCGGTTTCAGGTGCAGTGGTTATGAGTGGTCTACGCTCTTCTGACCTATTGGTTCTTGATGTGACGGGCG
This sequence comes from Cepaea nemoralis, assembly GCA_014155875.1. NCBI lineage: Eukaryota > Metazoa > Mollusca > Gastropoda > Stylommatophora > Helicidae > Cepaea > Cepaea nemoralis. The sequence goes on from JACEFZ010001371.1 coordinate 758,326, forward strand.
TATGTCGTCTGGCTTTAGTTTCAGGTAGAATAGCTAAAAGTGTCCTACGCGATCCGGTATTGGATGTATATTGTGTCCGTTCTGGATATTTGATATTTTTGGCGAGCAAGCTGGTGCCCAATGTAGACAAATGTATTTTGATCTTTATAAAGTCGCTTTTTTGGTGCACCAGCCTGTGAAGTAAACAACTGTGTGTTGTTGGTGAACTGTATGTTGTTGTGAGAACAAAACTTCTGCAATATGTTGTTATTTATATCAGCTAGACGACGCTGGAATCCATAACTCAGTGATATGATGGAGGAGAAGAAAATAGACGAGTTAGGAAAAGTGTGACGTAACCCGTTCAAGAGTGCCAGCAGTTGAGATACTGTGATTTGCTGTTTGTTCATTGTGTCGTTAATACCAATGTGTACGCTTGCTTTTGTAACGTTACGATATACAGCCAACCTGCTAATCTTGTATGTTAGCCGTTCAACACCGGCCCCAGGCAATGGGATTAGAGAAATAATGTCTTTGTCTGAAGTGGCCATCCGGTCGCTGTATAAACCTTTCATTAAAGAGTCGCCTATTATGATGTGTGTACAGTCGGGTCGTGCTGTCTGTATGTGTTGGTTGTTAGTACGCCTTGCCCGTTGTTTCTCCCATGCAACAGCAGTCTCTACGTCTCCGTGTAACTCTCCCTGTATTTCCTGCAGGCGTGCGTTGTCTGTTGGTTGTGCACTATAGCACTGTACGTTTTCTGACGAATTTTCCAGAAGCACTTCGAATCGGTTGCTTATTTTTACATCAATAGGATAGACTGCTTGTAGCATTTTATCTTCCTCTGCACGTTGAGTTTTTTTCGCGTCTTGTTTAGTTATTTGTTTTTGGTGAACCTGGGCTTCTAGATTCTCCGAAGAAGTTGGTACAGCTGCTTGGGAATTACACGCTTGTTCAATTGGGTTGGTGGTGGACTCATGCTGTAAAGCTTCTATTGTTTTTCTTAGCAACAGGTTTTCCTCTCTCAGGAGCGTGATTTCTGCTTTGAGATCAGTGTAGTCACTGCTGGTCTTGCTGTTCGCTTTAGTGTTCGCTGTGACAGTAACAATGAGCGCCTTTAAGGATTGTTCTATTACCTCAATGCGCATATGACAATCGCACGATTGTTCACTGTGTCACAAAACAAAAACCTTGCGTTTAACCAGTTGATTATTATAGAGGCTTTCTGATTAAACGGACTATCTGCCAGCGACAACTATTTACTAACTAAAAAAAACAAATCGGATGTTAAACCCCAGGACGGTAAATAGTTGCAGCAGCACGGGGTTACATTGGGTCGACAACAGGGGAACATTTGGAAGTGAGTGAGCTGAATCATACATCGCTTTGACAGATTATAAACAGGTCGGAGTGGAAGCGGAAGTACTCAGCTCGGAAGAAAACAGTCCATCTGTCAATTTATAGTTTCCGGACAGCAAGAAGATTGGCAGCTTGTTGGGGAAAACTGTTGTTGGGATCATACCGTAACTCGTTAGTTTGTTGGGGGAGTCAAAACAAGTGATGACAACTTTGACAGTGACTAGGCCAGGGAAAATCGATTCTTGACAATGGATGATATGCCCAAATAACACCTGCAGGACATCAACCATGTCACGTGACCAATTTTAGAGGTTTTGCCAAAAACCATGATTGGAGAGGACAGTTGAACTCAAACCTTGGATTTTAGTGGACGTGCTTCGGCACTGCAGTTCTGATTTGGAAAATGTCTACCGTGTGCGAATTGAGTTAATTTAATTTTACACGTGCCTGTCATGGCAAGAGTGGATGTAATTGGATCTAACTGCGGTGTTGCCTAAGGTAGAACCTATTATAATTAGTTCTAATTAATATAGGCTGTAGCCTTGTTAAAACTAAAGTGTGATGATTAGCACTGTTAGTGGAAAACTAGCTAGAGTAGGGAAGTGATACTTGGCTCTGTTAGTTGAAAATAGATTAGTGAAGTGTCGATAAGCTTTACTAGTTGAGAATTGAGTAATGAGGAATAATTGGGATATTCCAGTGGGTGCTCCCTGGTGGGGGGGGGGGGGGGGGGGGGGTTTCCGCATTCTGTTTGCTGATTTTTTTCTTGTCTTGGCCTGATGATAACCTATGTGGTCAGTTCATCTGTCCCTGACAGGTTCACTGTATTTTCTGAGCGAGGCCGATGGCCACGATCATCTAATAGAGATCAGTGACGGGGAGGCTATCACCAGTTGTATGATTTATTTTACAGGTTCCTCTGGTTGGAATGAAGAACCCGGAACCAAGGACAAATCCGATCCCGGATAAAGTTTGGCGCAGGAAGATTGGCCAGCAACTTTATAAAAGAGCTTATGCTAGAGGAAGATGATCAACATTGCTCAGTGGAGCTGAATGGTATATGTATCCTACAGGATAAATACCGAATGAGTTTAGGTCATACCAGTTTTAACACACCAGTCGTGATGGATATTCAGTTCACTTATGACTAGAACAAAAATAAAGGACTCTATTGGAGTATAGACAATAACTGTTTAATAGTGAGAACTAGAGAACATTTAGCAAGAGACAAAAAGTCCTGTTCATAGGACAGTGTTCCATGTTTGTTTCACTGCGCCGGAATTATGAAGCCGGAGTTTCTATAAACTATTAGGAACAGTTGTGTTAGGAACTATAATAGTATTTTCCACGGATTATATATTTACATGGGATTCAGATCTCATGGTCATCAGAGTTCCTGGAGGAGGACATGTCTGGAGAGAAGGATACGACTTCGGTGAGGTTTATCGTACTGACTCGTGTGATGTCGTGTAATCCTTGCCATGATGTGTGCACTATGATCCTGAACTTTGAAGGCTGACATACACATTTATGTTATAGTACACGACACACAGTTTCTTTGCATACACGTCTCATATACGTTACACTTTTCTTTTAATAAATTAATCTTTATTAATTTTTAGAAGCAAGAGTTGTTGAGTATGTTGCGTTGGGGAAGTATGAGAGGGGGCATAGTACGACAGTGAGAGAGTGATAGGAAAAGGTGTCCACGGGCTGATGGAGTGTGTTGGACGGAAGCTGGTGGATTCTCCAGGATATTGATATGGGAAAAAAATATTATAATGTGGGTGTTGACTCTCTTCACTCCAGGGACGACACTTTAAAGGAGGACACGACACATTGATAGTTGAGGTGTTATCTAAGGCTTGTATTTCTTCTGCCGCTCTTACGTTGGTCTCTACATTGTTTTGGAGGTGCTCCATTGGATATTCAATGGCCAAGAGCACTGATGGGGTAGCTGGCCTCGTGTTGATGGTATTGACCTGTTCACTCATTGTATGTATTAGTTGAGAAACATTGTCTGCTGTGATGTGCACAGCTGTAGTTGTGGGCTATGTAGATTCTGATTCCTCACTCGCGACGAGCATGCTCTCCGCCGGTTTGTGTGTGGTTATAGACTTTAGTAGACTTTGTCTAAACAGACACACACTGCAAGGCAGTCAGCGAGAGAAGCAATTATGGTCTCTTACGTTCCGATGGCCGACAAGTCACATAATTTTTGGGTACTTTATAGAGATGGCTACCACAGACGCACTCGTCTTTTTTCAACGATCACCGTTTATGCTTGTCTACGGTCGCTGTTCAACAGCTTCTTTCAAGGATCACAGTTTATGTTTGTCCAGGTCGCTGATTCAACATCTTCTTTCAACGATCACCGTTTATGTTTGTCTACGGTCGCTGATTCAACAGTTTCTTTCGACGATCACCGTTTATGTTTGTCCACGGTCGGTGTATCAACATCTTCTTTCAACAGGTTACCGTTTATGTTTGTCCAGGTCGCTGATTCACCAGTTTTTATCAACGATCACCGTTTATGTTTGTCCACGGTCGGTGTATCAACATCTTCTTTCAACAGGTTACCGTTTATGTTTGTCCAGGTCGCTGATTCACCAGTTTTTTTCAACGATCATCGTTTATGTTTGTCCAGGTCGCTGATTCACCAGTTTTTATCAACGATCACCGTTTATGTTTGTCCACGTTCGCTTATTCACCGTGTTATCTTATCCCGCAGCTCTATTGTGGAACATTCTTCCATAGTGTATTGAAGACACCACCAACCTCTCTACATACACTTACTTCCAAGACATTTGAACAATATCTTTACTTGAGATTATCGGTGCTACGGACGCGGATACTGTGGCCAAAGGACAGTAACGCATTTCACAATTACACGACACCGAGCAGAGGGTTATAAATCAGCTGTTGGCGGTTTTGGAGCAAACCGCTTGCGTCGATTTCGATTATATGATGCGTCGGTCGTTGATAAAATAATGGTAAATCCTGTACGTAAAAATTGCCTTGTAAATCACATTCTAAAAATTTTCGGATTGATTTCCACGTCCTGTGAAGCACATGCAGCTATCTTTAACTTCAAACAGACTACTTGCCCCTTAAAACTTAGGCACGTAGTCGTGATTTGTGCAGTTCCGTGCGTTTGCAGTGTATTTATTGTTAGTTACTGTTTCTTCAGATTAATATAATAAGCGACGCATCAATGTAATAAAGTATGACAGGAAAGAGAAGATTAAGGTAAAATATCAGACGAACCCGCGTTCTCAATTCTGAACCATTTGAAAATAAAATTCGTTCTTTCGTTCACAACTAGTAATTATATTGTCATATATAAGCCATTGTGATAAGGTAGTCTTAAACAAACATTCCTTATCAGGCAGTTTTTGTTCTGTCTTTTCTCAAAAATTAGTTTGTACAATCTAGTGATTAGATGTCAACAGTATTTTGTGGAAATTGTAGTGTAATTTTGAGTCAACTAATTTAACATTCTGCTGAACTCAGTAAATCATAAATAGCCAATGCATGCTGGGGTTAATTGCAACGTCCTGTAAAGGAAATGCAACTAACTTAATTTTAACACTAGGAGTCGTGGTGGCACAGTGGCTATCTGGCTTGCCTGCCGGTCCCATGGTCATGTGTTCGAATCTTGACCGAGGCAGTTACAAGAAAATTAATCTTGGCCTCCAGGTCTACCAACTTAGATATGTGCCAGGAATAAAGTAGGTAAAGGCGGCCGGCGTGACATGTAGTACATCAATAATCAAGTGCAGGTTGTCTATAAACATGTGGGGCAAGCATTTTATATCTTATATAGTCGCGTTACCCTCTAAGGACAGCAATAATTTTCAAATGAATATCCTATCTGTGGCTGCCTCGGTCACGGGAATATTAATCGGAGCCATGAAAGGACCATAATATAACTTCTATTTGAAGTTGAATGGAGTAGGGGTAGTGGTATAATCGAGTCGAAAACTATATATCTACTGCGATTCAAAAAGTGGAAAACGGTTACGAAACATATAACATCTTCCCCAGTAAATACCTCAACGACACTCTGCGGAAAACGGTTACGAAACATATAACATCTTCCCCAGTAAATACATCAACGACACTCTGCGGAAAACGGTTACGAAACATATAACATCTTCCCCAGTAAATACATCAACGACACTCTGCGGAAAACGGTTACGAAACATAACATCTTCCCCAGTAAATACCTCAACGACACTCTGCGGAAAACGGTTACGAAACATATAACATCTTCCCCAGTAAATACCTCGACGACACTCTGCGGAAAAACACCGTTATTCCGCCGTTATTTTATCGGAAGTATAATCGAAAACTATAGATCTAGAGCGACTCAAGGATTGAAAAACAGTCCTTTACTTGTATCTACTTATGTTACCATTCGTCTCCCTATTTGGGCCAAATAATCACAGAAGATGCAGGATGTGAAACGGAAATCAGATCAAAGACTAGGGCAGCCAACAAGGTTCAGTAATGCTGAACTGCGACAACAAATAATCACTATGCATATCTGGCCCGTAACACAATGCTGCTCTACAACAAGACTCCGAAAAAAAGAGACGATAAGAAGTGAAAGTATGTGCAGCCACACGACAAGAGTTGAATACTGAAGATAGATAGCTACTAAAGACGATAAAACAAAGAAAACTGAAATATTTTGGCCACTTGAAACATCATGGTAGTTTGGAAAGAACAATAATGGAGGGGTACATTCAATGGCAAACTAACTTCTTTAAATATGCCTAGTTTATTATGATTCGTTGTATCACAGAACGTCACAAGAAAAGGACAGCACTACTGAAATTTGCGACATGGAATGTTCGATCATTAAGCGAAGACGGAATATTGAATAACATCATACAAGAAATCCGAAGAGATAATATTAATATATTAGGAATGTGCGAGACGAGATGGAAAGGAACAAGGATTAAGCCAGGGAAGGATTTTAAGATTATTTATTCTGGGGGAGAAGAAAGGCAAAGAGGTGTAGCAATTATCTTATCAGACATCAATATCTGTAAAAGGATGTTGGGCAGTATCATAAGGGTTCTAATGGTAAAATTAATCTGCAGACATTTTAACATAAACGCCATTCAAATATATGCACGAACAGGAGAAAGCAGTGAAGATAGTAAAGAGGAATTTTATAATGAGACTGAGAATACATTCACGAAATGTAAGAATTCAGAAATAAATATCATAATGAGCGACTTCAACGCAAAAGTAAGAAATCAAGGCGATGGATGCACAGTGGGCAAACATGGTTTGGGAGAACGAAACGAGAGATTATACAGGCTTGTAGAATGAGCAAAAGAGCAAGAAATGATTGTCGGAAACATCTGGTTCAAGCACCATCCTAGAATATTATGGACATAGCGGAGTACTGGCAGCAGGATTATAAACCAGATTGATTACATCCTGATTGGCAGAAGGTTTCGAAATACGTTAACAGTCATCGCAAAAACAGTTTCAAATGCTGACTTTTACAGTGATCACAGATTGCTTACAGGTACATTGAAGGTAATTTTTTTAAAAATCAAGTATGCAAATGGAAACACTAAAATTGATCTGCATACATTGACAAATGACAAGGAAATACAAGACAATTTCAACACAATAGTAAATTTTTTTTTTAAATTAATAAACAGTAATATTTGATAATAAAAATAAACAGATTTAATATACTGTTTGACCTAGAGATCATATTTCAAGATGTGGCTGATCAATGGGAAATGTTGAAGACTTCAATCAGTTTGGCTGCAGAAACAACTATTCTAAAGTTAAAGAAAGTGGGTCGTAAGAAAAGGATGACTTAAGCAATTTTACAACTAATGGAAACAGGAAAACACAGCAAAAATAATCTTGAAAAATATGAAGAGATTCACAGAGAAGTCAGAACATTATGCAGGAGGCAAAAGCCGAGAAAAATTTCATCCAAAATTGAAAAACAAAAATCAATCAATCAATCATGTGCCATGCCGGAAAGCGTGGGCGGTCATGACTCGCCATTTCACTCGATCACCAGAGTCGTGGATCAGCTCAGTGTTTCTGTCTCGTCCATGCCACTTGGCCAAGCCACCCAGGTATTTTCCTCTCGGTCTTCCTCTTGGTCTGTTCCCCTCGATCTTGCCAGTTGTCAATAAGTTCTCCAATTCATTTCTTCTCATAACATGTCCAACAAATTTTGACTGTCTTCGTCTAATTTCTCTAATCAGTCTACGATTTTCATTTGTCTCCTGTAGTTCTTAGTCATTGGTTTTTCTATCTGTCCACAACAGTAATAATACAAAATTATGCACAAAATACTTCCGGACATATACTAATAAAAGAACACGTACATCAACAGGGTGTCTAAGATCAAAAGATGGAAAAATCGTACTAGAAAAGTTCAGATTTTACATGTATAGTAAGATTATGTGAAAGACATTTATGGTTATACCTGACAACAGTATGATATTCGAAATAATAATGATGGACCATCCATTTTGAAGATAGGAGATTCAGAATTAGAGAAAGTTGTAAGGAGGGTAAAGGAGGAATGTGATATTGGAGGAACATCCAAGCTGCTTGGTTATGCAGATGATATAGATATTATAGGGGAAAATGAACAAAAGACATTGGAAATATTGACTCACTAAAAGGAAAAAGCCCAATAGATGGGCCTGGTTATCAACCAAGATATGACAGAATATATGGTAATTTCAAGAGAAGGAATGACTAAAAACCTCTGGCCACATACAAATAGATAATATGACCATTAAAAGAACGGAAACATACAAATACCTGGGTACAATCTTCAACTGCTCCAACATCATAAGGGAAGAAATACAAACTAGAATCAATTCTGGAAAGATATACTATGCACTACAACATTTACTAAAACCAAATGCGCTATCTCGTAACACCAAGATCACAATATACAAAACACTGATCAGACCAGTTGTGCTGTATGGCTCTGAAACCTGGAGTACAACGAAAGGAGACGAAGCCTTGCTACAAACCTTTGAGAACAAAGATTTAAGACGCATCTTTGGACCCATTAGGGATACACAAAGTGGAGAGTGGAAAAGAAGAAGTAACAAAGACATTTATGATCTGTTTAAGTCCCCTCTAATCACTGGTATCATGAAGGCTAATAGACTACAATGGCTGGGGCATATAGAAAGAATGGAAGATAATAGAAACAAAACTCGCTTACACTCAGGAAATAAATGACCGTAGACCCCAAGGTAGACCAAGAAGACGGTGGAGGGATAATATATATATATACAGACCTACAAGCACTTGGAATCAACGACTGGCAAGATAAGGTCAACCAGAGAGACGAATGAAGACGGATTGTATCTGCAGCAAAGAACCTCAATGGCTCGGAACGCTGAAGAAGAATATATATATATATATATATATATATATATATATATATATATATATATATATATATATATATATATATATATATATATATATATATATATATATATATATAAAACAACAAGCTGCCATAAAGATTGATAATGAAGTAGGTCAATATCAACCCATTTAGAGAGATGTGAGACAGGGATGTGTAATGATTCCAGATCCTTTTTCCTTCTGCAGTGAAAATATTTTCAGAAATGTAGAAGATATGAAAGGAATCGTCATTGTGGGACGTAACATCGAACAAACGAACGAACGAACAAACTTTATTTTCAAAGGGTTAAGAATTGGGCACGCAGGCCCGACTAACATTCTGCCCTTCTATCATTCTCTTTCGTACATTATTTCATTCACATATCATTCAATGCTATCAGAGAACAGCAACAATATAAAAGATATGCATTATAAAGGCATGGGCAAAATGCGAACATCAATACTATACGACTTAGTAATATTAGCTAATGGTGTGAAACTTGTTATTAGCCATGCGGAATATACTGGCCTACCAAAATGGGACTGGCTGTTATACTAGGGTTTTGTTATTATTATTTGTATTATTAAGGGGAAGATAATCCGTACTGAGATAGTGTTCGAATAATTTGCGATTATATGTATATGGAATGGTGATGTCTTTGATTGCTAGTGGAAGATTGTTTCACATCTGAGCTGCAGAGTACGTTAAGCTTGTTTTATATAAGTCAATCCTAGGCTTTGGAATGTGTAATATATTTAATCGTTTACTGTGTCTAGCATTATATTTAAACAATGACCAAAGGTAATTTGGGGCATTCCGATGTAGGATTTTGTGAATTAGTTTAGCCTTATTGAAAAGCAGGCGTTTGCGGAGTGGTAGTAACTGAAGGCGTTAATGCAGGCTATGATTGTCAGATAAATGTTTGCTATAAATTAGACTCATGGCCCGTTTCTAGAGTGAGTAAAGTCGCTTGGTGCTTGAATTAGAACAACCGTCCCAGATTGTAGAGCAGTAGTCAAAATGTGTCTGTATATGAGAAGTATAGAATAGTTTCCTTGTGTCCTCATCAAGGAAATTTTTGATTTTGGCGAGTTGGTAGACTTTTTTCGCTGTTTGTTTAGTGAGCGCTTGAACATAGGAATTAAAGGTTAGGTTTCTATCAATGATTAGACCTAATGTTTTGTGCTCAATTACACTTTTTACTGGCATATTATCGATGTGAAGTTCTTCTTTCGTTCGCCTGAAATATGCTTATAACTGCAATGTTGTCTCTTGTATGAATCCAACAGTCTTTTTTAGTTCATTCAGCGGTCCATAGAGTTTATCTTCCACTGTTGTCTCTCTAGGCCAGAAGGTTCGCCTGGATATGTTGTAGTTTGGGCAATCCTGGAGTATGTGCTCTGCTGTCTGCGACGCCAAACCACATGTGCACATGGCTGAGTCACCAATCTTGAATTTTGTATACATGTGGTTGCGTAATCTATTGTCTCCTGTTCTGGGGCGCAGAAGAATGGCCTGTTCTGGTCTGTCCATAACGTGGTAGTCGTCTTGAGTAAGGTTTGGTGGCCTTCTGACTGATTTGATCATTCTTTTCTTTTGGTGGTATGTAATAGGCACATCAGGTTGTTCTTCTTTTGCTCCTTCCTTAGCCAATCGATCAGCTCTGTCGTTTCCGGGGACTCCACAGTGGGATGGTAGCCACTGTATGGTGATCTTACGCTGACTGCTAAGTTCAGAAAGTAGTGTCCTCAGAACTGGCAATTTCCCAGACAGGAGCGCCTCTATTACGGATTTTGCATATGTCAATATCACCACAGGTTGTGTACCATGGCTGGTATTTTGTAATTTCTATGTGGCTATCTTGATTGCCTCAATGTGAAGTTGAAGTGATGTGTGTGAGTTTAGAGTTTTAAGTCGTTGTCTGGTTGTTAATAACATTGATTTTGTTTTAGTGATATAGTTTTCGTGAGATCAATAACATTAGATATGCGGATGATACATTATTGATTACAGACAATGAGCAGGATCTGCAACATTTAGTAGATGCAGTTGTTGCACACGGTGAACAACTAGGATTATAATTAAATTGTAAGAAGACACAGATTATGGGATCGTCAGTAGGGAAAAGAAAGTCCACAATATAATATACAAGTAAATGGGAATATTCTTAAAAAATGTGAATCGGTACAATTATCTCGGAACAGTCATAACATCTGATGGGAGATGCCTTGAAGAGATTAAAACAAGAGGGGGACCCTTTTGCAAGACGAAAAACAATCTGATCAATAAAAAGATGTCAATTACAACGAGAAAAATATTGTTGAGGTGCTACATAGAACCTGTACTCTTGCATGGATGTGAAGCGTTTACAATGAGCAGACAAGCTGAAAAACATCTGATGGCCGTAAAAATGTGGTTTCTGAAGAAAATGTAAAGAATACCACAGACAGACAGAAAAGTCAATGACCACGTCCTACAAGAAACAAATGAAAATCGTAAACTGATTAGAGAAATTAGACGTAGGCAGTCAAACATGTTTGGTCACGTTATGAGAAGAAATAAATTGGACAACTTGGTGACAACTGGCAAGATTGAGGGAAAGAGAACAAGAGGAAGATAGAGAAGTGCATACTTGGATGGCTTGGCCACGTGGTATAAGAACACAGAGCTGATCCACAACTCTGGTGATCGCGTGAGATGGTGAATCTTGACCGCCCACGCTTATCGGCATGGCACAAAATGAATGGAATGAATATGTCCGGGAAGAGAGTAAAAGGAAAGACAATTAAAAGATGGGTGCAGGATGTGGCAGATGATCTCCAGATTGGTGTTCCGGCTGCGGGGCATCTTGCTTATGACCGAGTAGTTTTCCGGAAGGTTGTTATGGGAACGAGATTTTGCAAAGGACATGCTACTGAATGAATGAATGAATGAATGAATGAATGAATGAATGAATGAATGGTATTATCGTGGTTTGCATAGAAATGACTGGCAAGAAAACAGATCAATTAAACACATTCGTAAAGACGTTGCTAAAAATAGACAACTATTGAACATCATACAAACAAGAGGGTTAACTTTTGTGGTCACAATATAAGACATGATGCCTACTTCTGTGGTCACAATACAAGACATGGGTGTCTTCTCTTATGGTAACAAATAAAAAATGACTGCTTACTTCTGTGGTCACATTATAATGCATGGGTGCCTAGTTCTGTGGTCACATTATAATGCACGGGTGTCATCTCTTGTGGTCACAATATAAAACATGAGTGCCTAGTTCTGTGGTCACATTATAATGAATGGGTGCCTAGTTCTGTGGTCACATTGTAATGAATGGGTGCCTAGTTCTGTGGTCACATTATAATGCATGGGTGCCTAGTTCTGTGGTCACATTATAATGCATGGGTGCCTAGTTCTGTGGTCACATTATAATTCATGGGTGCCTACTTCTGTGGTCACATTATAATGCATGGGTGCCTAGTTCTGTGGTCACATTATAATGCACGAGTGTCATCTCTTGTGGTCACAATATAAGACATGAGTGCCTACTTCTGTGGTCACAATATAGACATGGCTGTCTACTTCTGTGGTCACATTTAAGGCATGGGTGTCTACATCTGCGGTTACAGTATAAGACATGACTGTCTACTTCTGTGGTCCCATTATAAGGCATGGGTGCCGACTTATGTGGTGGCAATATACGGCATGGCTGCCAATTTATGTGGTGGCAATTTTAAGTGGTGGCAATATAAAGCATCGCTGCCTACTTATGTGGTTACAATATAAGGCATGGGTACCTACTACTGAAAGTACTGAAAGACACGATCACATGACGTCCTAGAAAAACTACATTACACACGCGTGCTTGACGTTAGAATACACCTTCATGCTAAACTGAAGAACACACGAACACATTTTCAAAGAGCTAACATCAGGCACACAGGCCCGTCTAACATTCAGCTGACAATAGATGGATCGTATTGGGTGGTCATGATCTTGTGGCTTTAACACTTATCTTCTGACTGAATGACATAATACATGATTTTTAACAGTGGCTTCCTTTCTTGTCTGTCTTTATGCTGTACCTCTTTTGTCTTTCAGCGCCAGGAGATAAAGGACTTTCTTGACAAGTCTTTTAGTGAACTATTTATAATGAGATGTTTGTAACATGCACAATTAATGAACGAAAGATGAGTGATTGGAAGGGCCGAATTTAAGACGAGACTACATGCCCAATGACGACCCTTTGAAAATAAAGTTCATTCGTTCGTTCCCTCCTTTTCCTCCTCATCCCCCTCCTCTTCCTCCTCCTCCTCCTCCTTCTTCTTCACTTCAACTTCTTCCTAGACCTTCATACGTCAATATAAATAAATCTAATGAAAACATAAATTTGTTTGAGCTTGTTGATATCTCCATAGATGTTTTTTTTTTTAATTCCGGTCTTACAACAATATGTGGAATGCGCCTGGCCCTGCAGCCAGCAGGGTTAGGATCGGCTAGCCTCTCCCAGGAGGGGTGAAGAGCGAAAATTAGTAGCCTGCCGATGACCCGCAGACTACACAAGTCAACCCCCACCTCCACGTGGTGCAGACCGGGCAACCATGACCGCGAGGTCATGGGCTAACGGGGCTATGGCTCGCCATGGGGGATGGACTCCCTGTGGTCAGATTAGTGTCCTAAACCTGCGACTGGCCTAGCAAGCCGGCAGGGGATCTTCATACTGCTCGTAGAAAAACTAAGAAGTATAAACGGACTGACCCAAACGGCTATCGACCCGGCAATGTTAATGGACTACGAGATAGATCAGCGATTCAAAAAATAGGCACAATGAACGTCTGTGGTTTCAATAGTAAAGAAGAAGAGCTTATAGAAACAATGGAGAAGAGGAATATTGGTCTGATGGGAATAGCGGACACCAGAACAAAAGGGAAAGGATGCAAGGAGCTCCACCGCAGTTACACGTTTGTTTACTCTGGAGTAGAACAGCAAGAAAGGGCAAGACATGGTGTGGGAATAGTCATCGAACCACGGCTAGCAAGAGCAATACTAGAAATAAAATATATATCAGAAAGAATCATAACAGTGAGAATAAATGAACAAACAATCACAACATATGTACAGATATACGCACCATGTAATGCAAACAATAATGAGCAAGAATGCGAGGACTTCTACGAAGACATACATGATGTGCTAAATAAAATAGATAAGCAGGACAACATCATAGTTATGGGAGACTTCAATGCAAGACTAGGACATAACAGAGTGGGCATAGAAAAACACCTGGGAGCATTTGGAGATCAGCAAAATGAAAGGAATGATAACGGAAGTAGACTGATAGAGCTTTGCAGCCAACACGACCTCTATATAACAAACACATTCTATAAACATAAAGATTCGCAAGTATACACCTGGTATAAATGGAACAATCTAGATACTAAAAGCCAAATTGATTTTATATTAACAAGAAATAACAGAAAGAGAAATATATTAGATGCAAGAGCAGTGCCCAATTTCAGTATAAACACAGATCATAAAGCAGTCGTTGCCACAATAAGAACCATTAGAAGAAGAAAACAAAGAGCAGGAAAATACATGCCATGCGAATCAGTAAACTTAAAAAACCTTAAAGACGAGGCAGTAAGGGAAAATTATGAGAAAGAACTAACTGAACTCTTTGTAAAATTACCTACGGAAAGAAAAACAGTGGAAGAAGAATGGGAGATGTTCAAATCAAGCATTTTAAATACTGCAAAAATAACATGCGGAACCACGAAAAAACGCAAAACACGGATAAAGAAAATAACAAGTTGGTGGAACGCAGAAGTAAAGAAAGCGGTAAAAGAAAAAAAGGAAAAATATAAAAAGTGGTTGAAGAGCAAACAGGAATGTGATTACAGAGAATACAGAATAGCGAGAAGACATGTGAGTAGAATAGTAAAGAGGGAAAAACAGAAAGACTGGGAAGAGTATGGAGAAACCCTAAATAAAAACTACAAGGAGGCAACCAGAAACTTCTACAAAAAGATAAGTGCAATCCGAACCAGAGGAGAACCCTTTGACCCAACTGAAATAATTAACAGCGAAAATGGAGAACCAATAAGTGAACAAAAACAGATCCTAATAAGATGGAAGCAGTATTTCGAACAACTTCTCAACATCCCATCAGATGTCACAGGAATTCAAGAGACCTACACAGATGTCACCGAGGAACTAGAACCAGACATACTAAAAGAAGAAATTATAGAAGCCATCAGATTAGCCCCATTGAACAAATCACCAGGACAGGATGAAATACCAAATGAACTAATTAAAGCAGCAAGGGAAGTAGGAACAGCTTGGCTACATAGACTATTCAACCATGTTTGGGTAGAACAACAGACACCACGAGACTGGGGAAACGCCATAATTATCCCAATTTGGAAAAACAAAGGCAGCAAAAGAGATTGCACACAATACAGAGGCATTTCACTGTTGAGTCATACTGGGAAAATATTTTGCAAAATTCTTGAAAAAAGATTACGAACTACTTTAGAACCCCAGCTAAGCGAAACGCAGCTTGGATTTAGGAAAAACAAAGGATGCACAGACGCCATTTTTGCTCTTAGACAACTTATAGAAAAATCAATTGAATTCAATGAAACACTCTACTTAGCCTTTGTTGACCAAGAAAAGGCATTTGATAGGGTAGATAGAAACAAGCTGTGGGAAATCCTTAAACAATATGGAGTGAGTACACATCTAACAAACCTATGTAGAAGTTTATACAACAACAGTGAATGCATAGTGAGAGCAACTGGAGGACACTCAGAACCCTTCACCATAAGATCTGGAGTACGACAAGGTTGTGTCCTGTCCCCTCTCTTGTTCATAACATATATAGACAACATATGTAAAGAAACCAGCCAAGAAGAGACAGCAAGAATACCGCATGACGAGAACACAGAAGAAGAACCATCTGCAAATCTAACCATTAGAGAACTCCTGTTTGCGGACGACCAAGCACTAATAGCAAAATCAGAAGCTGAATTACAAGACCACATGAATAGTCTAAACGAAATGTGTAGGGAACATAACATGAAAATTAGCACAAGCAAAACAGAGGTAATGACTATAACTAAAGAAGAACAAACAGCAACAATTCACCTAAACGAACATCCCTTGAAACAAGTAAAGAGCTTCAAGTACCTAGGAAGTATAATATCATCAAATGGCAGATCAGAAGACGAGATCGAAAATAGGTGCAATAAGGCAAATCAACTCATTGGACAAATGGCACCAATACTAAAGAACAAACATGTATCAATAACTACTAAGAAAGCACTTTACAACACAATCTTCCTACCAACTCTGTGCTACCAATGCCAAACCTGGACAATGACAGAAAAAGAGAAAAGAAAAATCACAACAACAGAAATGAGGTTCCTGAGAAGAATACTCAACGTATCAAGAAGAGATAAGATCAGAAATGAAGAAATCAGGACTAAAGTGGGGGTTAAAGCTGCTCTAGATTTTATTAGAAAGCAGCAAGTCAAATGGTTTGGCCATGCAAGTAGGCTACCAGTCAACAGCATGCCACAACAAGCAATGATGTACAGACCAGATGGAAACAGAGGAAGAGGCCGACCACGTAAACGTTGGACGGAGGGAATAACAGAATCCATGGGAATGTCGATATACGAAGCCCATAACCGGGCACTCTCACGAAGTTTATACTTCACCTCGACACCGCAAGGTACAAGAGGAACATGATGAGATGAGACAACAATAAACCTTTCTGAACTATATTTATTTTATTTGATGTGTTGTTCAGCTTGAGACACATGTCAACGTGTACACATTGCTGTTAAACATTTCTTTAGCTTCGTGTAAATGTGACTATTGTGTCCTCTGTTCTACTCCTTCTTCCCCCATGTAGTGAGTCTAATAATACGAGCGTGTCAGATCCTGTGCAATAGATAACAGTCCTCCTGTGATTGAACAGGTGACTCTCTAGGCATTTAATTAAGTTTTACGTTTGGTATTATGTAACTGAAAAGTCTGATGGTTGTGCCCCAGCGCCTTTTTTCCCAGTTTGTCAGCCAGTTCATTTCGTGGTATTCCGCAATGGTATAGTCTGTACAATGTAATAGCACTATGTTGTTGACACATGTGTAGCATTCCATCTTGCTGTTTGGGTTGGATTTAAGTGCTTGTCTGTATGTAAATGTCAATTCTGTTTGCGGTATGTTGTTTATGGATATTCCTACAACATATCATCGATCTGACTGTTGATGAAAAGATGGTGTTAAAGAAAGCTTTATGCACCCTATTATGCATTATCGGAGACTTTTGGCCAACGGTCTGGTGTTTCGATTAGCTTTTGCCTTTAATATTGGTATTGATTCTTGGCTTATCTTAACGATTTTTTTTCATTATGAATATGACTTTTATATCTGTTGACTGGTTAGATTAAACGTGTATACATTTTCTTCAGAATAATCCTCGATCATACATTAAATGTGAATAGTAATGGTCCTATGACAGTTAACGGTGCTATCTGCTTTCTGTTAGCGCCGAATGTTCGGCGGCGCTCACCAAACCCGACACCCCACATTGTGCCAACGGCTTCTGGCGAAGGAGTGCAATTGGGATGGTACAAGCCTTACTCTAGTGCAAGGAAATGCAACCTAAAGACTAAATGTCATGGCAGGGCAGACCAGGCCCTTGGTTGGCAATTGGTCTAGGATGGAAGCTCCGACAGGCGGACAGCTAGAGCATTGCTTTGCTGATCCGGCAGCTTCTGCAGCTGTCTTGTTCCAGACGTATTGGTGTTACCTTTTCTCTGGAGTAAACTAGACAGGTCGAAAGAAGGATCATGCTGCATGGGCAACACACGGTCTCTAAATTCAGCCCAGAATTGTTGTTATGGAGAGGTACTCCATGCTACAAACTATGGTCTGTCAAGACGGCAAGGTGCCAGTCAGTCAATGGTCCTAACGTTTCACTTACCCACAGTAGATTACTTCTGCGGGACATTTCCTTTTTGTGAGCGTAAATGCCTTTAATTGTATTTCTACTACTTCGTAGTATTGCAGTATACTCTCTTGGCTGCTGCTTGGGCACAGGATCAAACATAAATTTATAGATCCACATCTGCAATGTACCTTATAGTCGTCCTTTGTTTACTTTGATATGTAAAGGCGAGTGAACTTGGTATCTGAGCAATTTTTATTTTTCTGAAGTCAGAATTGAATAACCAAGCTCTGGTTCCAGAACTGAGACTGATCTTTTCTCTAACATTTTTCGCCAGCTCTGTTTGCTCGGCAAATCCCTGTTCTTTTTTCCTATGGATGGAAAATCAACAAGGTACCATATCGCCCTGCATGCCCTATTTCTTATGCACCGAAGTGTGATGAGCATAGCCTCTTTTTGTGCGTTCGCTCCCTTTGAACTCAAGCGTAGTCCATACACGTGCTATTACTTCTAGGGCACTCTACTGATTTCTGTTGTGTATTAGCTTTCCCTGTTACCAGTGTCTCTGGTCATTAAGCGAACCAACTCCGACTTCTGCGGTACTTGTAATTTATTTCCCCAAATCAAGGACGAAAAATCAACATTTTAGTCCAGCTGACCGGTGTAGGAGTTTAACCCACTACCTCGATATCAACACAGTTTATGAGCGATGGCTCCGATCCATTCGGCCACGCTTTGCGGACTTACACCCAGGTTAATCTCAATGACATGTAAATGACATGGAGCAAACGTTGTACCCATGTCTGTGATCACAATCAGCACATCGATGTCATGTAAATGACATTGAGCAAACTGTGTACCCATGTCTGTGATCACAATCATCACATCGATGTCATGTAAATGACATGCAGCAAACTTTGCACCCACAAATTGATTTCATGTACATGACATGCAGCAAACTTAATAACCATGTCTGTGATCACAATCACCACATCGATGTCATGTAAATGACATGGAGCAGTCTGTGTACCCATGTCTTTGATCACAATCACCACATTGATTTCACGTAAATGACATGGAGCAAACTGTGTACCCATGTCTGTGATCACAATCACCACATCGATGTCATGTAAATGACATGCAGCAAACTGTGTACCCACAAATCGATGTCATGTACATGACATGCAGCAAACTAAATAACCATGTCTGTGATCACAATCACCACCTCAGACTGACATTTTCTTATCATGTGATTTCTTCTATTCCCTGTTACGATCACATTTCAGTTTCAACTTAACACGGTTTGTGTAAGTTTCAAAGTTGTCTGATGTTAGAAGGTTTTTCATATCGTTGAATGCTGTGATATCGGTTCCTAAATCAATCAATCAATCAATCAATCAATCAATCAATCAATCATATCGTTGAACGTTACTGTTTGGCTTTTTCCTGTTTTTTTTTGTCCCACACATGACGTCTTCTGTTGCTAACTGCCATAGGTGTAAGGCTCTATTCGTTTGATAGAGTTTCATGTCGATGGTATTTTCAAAATAACCTTAAGAAAAACACCCAATGTCAGAAAGACCCAGTTCTTTCATCCAGCCACGCCGTATTGTTGTAAGCACACGTCCTGGTATGTTTGCACATATTCTCTATGTACATATTAACCACGCATGACAATAATTGCACATGTTTTAGCGTCACGTTGTGTGTACAGGGGACAATATAACTTGACCTGAATTTGTTTGCCCTCCCGGATATATTTATGGACATACAGTTTATATCAATCAATCAATCAGGTGCCGTCTCCGCAATGAAGGTTGACTGCAATGGATCTCCAACACTGTCTGTCTCTCGCCTTGACTGTACATTCTGTCAGGCTGATGTTCGTCCATCTCTTGATGTTATCCTCCCACTTGTATCGTTGTCTACCTCTTGCTCGCTTGCCCTCAACCTTGCCTTCCAGTATGGTTTTTATAAGAGTATCATATCTTTTAACGTGGCCAAAATATTTCACTTGACTCCTCTTTATTTCTTTCATCAACTCTCTCTTCATTCCCAGGTTTTCTAGGACCTCTGCATTTGATTGTTTTTGTTTCCATGAAATACGACCTATTCGTCTGTTTATCCTCATCTCCAGGGCTTCTATGCGACTTTCTAGTTGCTTGTTCAATGTCCAGGCTTCCGCGCCATACAGTAGCGTTGAATATACATAGCATTTGACAATTCTCATTGTCAATGCGTTATTAATCTCTCTAGATGTTAATACTGATTTCATGCCGTTGAAAGCCCTTTTGGCCATTCCTACTCTCTTTTTGATTTCCATTTCACTTCTGCCATCATCTGTTATTATATGTCCAAGATAAGAGAAACTTGTTACTTGTTCTAGTATCTGCCCGTTTACTGTGACGTTCGTTGATGACCTTTCCTTTTCACTGTTAATTATCATAGTATTTTTTTTTTAAATGTTAATATCTAAGCCACATTCTGAACTGTGTCTGTTTACTTCTTCCACTAGGTCTTGCAATTCTTGCTCACTTTCTGCTAGTAACACGGTATCGTCAGTATACCTAAGATTGTTTATGATTCTTCCATTGGTGTTGAGTCCAGGCATTGCAACTTGTTCAAAAATTCTTTCTGTGTATAGAGGCTTGGGGACAGTACACATCCCTGCCGTAATCCTCTTTTTATCTCTATAGGTGACGAATAGTTATTACCACATCTAATAAACGCCACTTGTTCCCGGTACAAGTTACTAATATGTCTGATGTCCATTCCGTCTACTCCTATATCTTGATGGCACGTAATTAGTCGTTCATGTTGTACTCTATCAAAAGCTCTCTTGTAGTCTATAAAACAAACATATATACTTTTTTGAACTTCTATATATTTTTCAATTAACATCCTCAAACAGATAATTGCTTCTCTGGTGCCGCTGTTTTTGCGAAACCCAAATTGTTCTTCAGCTACTTCCTCATCTATTTTATGTTGAATTCTTTCTTGTATGACCTTGAGTAGAATCTTAGTTATGTAGCTCATTAAGCTAATAGTTCTGTAATCCTCACACTCAACAGCTCTTGGCTTCTTCGGTAGTGTGATGAAAATGGATGTTTTCAAATCCTTGAGGATGTACCCAGTATTATATATTACATAATTCTGTGATAGTTTCAATGCCAAAGCTGGATAAGGATTTTATCATCTCTGTTGTTATCTTGTCAGGACCTGCAGCCTTTCCTTCTTTCATCTTTTTAATAGCCTTTTCTACTTCAGCCGTTAGTATTGTTGGTCCATCTTGAGTATTATACAATGTTGGTCTATTGACCCTGTTCTCCCAGAATACATCTTCTGAGTACTCTGTCCATCTTTTATTATGTCAGTGTTATTAATTATAATTTCTCCATTGTTTCCTCTGATACAACCGTTTCCTGTTATATTATATTTCTTCTTTGTAAATCTTGTTATATGTTCATGTAATTCTTTCGAGTTGTGTTTTATTTCCAGATCCTCTATTTCTTTGCAATGTTTCTGCAGCCACTCTTCTTTGGCAACTCTGCACGATGTGACGGATTTCTCCATCTATTACTATATACTCTTGAGTATTCTTTGCTTTATTTCTTTGAGACATTTTACTCAAGATTTCATCTGTTATCCATAATTGTTTTTTTTTCTTATTGATCTTCACTGGCAAGGTGGTATTTGCAATCTGAATACTTGTTTTTACACTTTCCCATTTTGTATTAATTTTATCCTCGGGATTTTCTCGTCGATATTGCTCCATACTTTCAATGATTAGCCCATCATATCTATTTTTGACTTCAACTAGGTATAGTTGACTTATTTCTGGTTGTTTCAATGCCGATATATCTACTTGAGGTGTCTTCGATTTCCCTATTCCTGGGTTTTTAAGTTTTATTTGTAATTTTAAAACTACATGATTATCGTCAGAGTTGATATCAGCACCAAGGTATGTTTTGGCATTTTTAACATTGTTTTTAAATCTATTTCTAATCATAATGTAGTCAGTCTGGTTTCTTGTTCTATCTCCAGGGCTTTTCCACGTATACAGTTTCCTAGGGTTATGTTGGAAAAATGTGTTGCAAACAAATAAGATTGTTTTCTTCACAGAACTGTATCAGCCGGTCTCCTCTGTCGTTTCTGTTTCCCATACCATTTTGCCCTACTATCTGCTTATATTTATTTTTTCCAACTTTTGCCTTCATGTCTCCCATGACAATTAGGACCTCTGATGATTTTACAACTTTCAGTGTTTGTTGTAGGTCTTCATAATATTCTTCCAGCTGTTCATCATTATAATCAGTTGTTGGAGCATATGTCTGAAGAATTACTATGTTGAACGGTCTTGCTTAATTTTGAGAAGTATCATCCTATCTTTATGAGTCCAGAATCCACTAATATTTTTCTCTAAATCTCGTTTTACTAAAATTCCTACTCCTCTCTCGTGATGATCTCCTCCTGAATTAATGAATACGTAATCTTCTCTCCTTATGTAACTTGTATTATGCCCTTCCTTATTCACTATAGGAGTTGTCTCTTCCTTGTGAATATTTACAACAGGCTCATCTCCAGAGGACCAAGAATTACCCGTATCGCTTTTTTCTTATTGTTGAATTACCAATTCTGTCTTTGGGATATTACATGGTGAGGTCCCAATCTCTTCCACGATGGCCAGCCATGTTCACTATCGCTGAACACGCCAGATGTGTGCCCACACACTCTGCTGTATTGCTTTCGAAGCCGTTGATCTATTTAGATTCACCCTACTTCACTCATGTATATTCACTGTGCAGACTTGAAGCATGTATGCTTCATGTGTATTTATATTCATATTTATACATTAAGACGTGACGACAGAATGAGAAGAATAAAAAGATGAAAAAATGAAAGCAATGAAGAGAAAATAAAAATTGGAAACAATGCTCCTACTTACCGGAGTCACAGGATATCTCCGTGACTATATGTTGTGTTTTGTGTATGTGTTTGTTTGCTGATGAAGGCTAATCGCCGCAACGTCCTGTATGTGTCGCAATTCTGTTAAGTAAACCTGCACTACTTTGTGTCATTGTATATTGTTTACATTTTCATAGCTTTACGGCAGTTCCACCAAATGTTATTCTTACCAGAGTTGTGGATTGTGTCTGTGTTTTCGCGATTATGCCATGCGGCCTAGCCGTCCAGATATGTATCGTTATGCCTTGCCCTTGTTCTTTCCCTATCAACTTTGTCAGTTGTCACCAAGTTTTCTAGTTTATTCCTCCTCACAGCGCGCCCAACACATATTGATTGCCTATGTCTAATTTCTCTATACAATTTACAGATTTCGTGTATTACATACTTTTCGTCGGTGGTTTATGAGCTAGTGAAACGTAGTTTCATAATTCCCGTCATGCCGAGTCCATGGTTCGAAATCAATTGCTGCAGGCGATTTGGAATTGCAAAGCATGGCTTTCTTACATCTGTAAAGAAGGTAGTTTGCCATTGATTTCCTTCTTAGCAATGACGATACTGATCGATGACCGTAGGCATTGCCTCCCAGAACATAAAGAGGTCCTCTACCTACAGTCATAGAATTGGAGACCCTAACCTGCAACTAGCTGTCAGCTGCTCTTCAACTTCATCCACCACCTGCACAATTGGCTTCATGTAACCTTAATCGGGGGGATAACCGGGTACCCCACCTTGCCCAAGGGTGTCCAGTAGCGGAGGGAAGGAGGCATCTTACTTCTCCTTTAATAGGGATACCCTTATATCGCCACCTACTTAATAAGATGAAATAAATTGGAGAACTTGTTGACACGTGGCAATATTGAGGGTTAAAGAACAAAGGGAAGACAGAGAGGTAAATACTTGGATGGCTTGGCCACGTGATATGGTCGAGACAAGAACACGGAGCTGATCCACGACTCTGGTGATCGTGCGAGATGGCATGGCGAATGATGATGATGATAATTTGGAAATAGACCGATTTACTTTGATGTCGACGGTCTGAAGCCTAGGCCGCTCAGAAAGCAATGGCAAACTACTGAACTAACATTGCTAGTACATCACAAATAGCCATTAAATGCTGGGGTTCATTACAACGTCCTGTAAAGGACATACAGCTAACTTGATATAGTTCGTGCTTTATATATAACGGAGCTGTGTTTCTATTGCAGCAATCCTCTACAGTGGAGAATTCTGGACGACAACAAGATTCCATACAGAACAGACGAATGGAGGGGACCACAGGTAATAAATACATAAGTGACCCACTCATACAGTCATTAATCAAGAATCTAGACAAACTTATTTGTCCACATTTGTGCATAACACTAAACTTGTTTCGCTTTTAGCAACAATAAAATGGGAGATGGACGGTTAGTGTTAGCTGTTATAATAGAATGGATAATAGGGTGGTTAAATTAAGAATAGATTAGAAGCAACAATGACGTTCCGGAGACGAATGCTGTCTACATCTCAATTCTCTAATCAGTTTACGGTTCTTCTTCTTCTTCTTCTTCTTCGTTCATCCGGAGTTTTTTTCCGGATGTGATTGCGTTGTGCCTGTTTACAGCAGAGCTGCGTTCTTGCGCCGTTAGGCCGACACATCCGACTTCTGCGGGCATTTGTTGACCGGGTTAACCTTCCCGGGGGTTTCTTAGGACGTTTGACTCTCACTGTTGTGGTGTTATCCCCCATCCCAGCTGGTCCATATAGAACAGCCAAAGATCCTGGTCAGCCCTCAAGGGAAGGCAGGGGCAGACCATGGGCATTCCCCGCCATCCAAGGAGGCTTCCATACTTGCAGAGCCGATACATAGCGCTCTGATACTGGGCTCACCCAAGGAATCGTCACGTCCTGCACATGGCTGCTTAGCCTCACTTCCGTATATTGGGCCTTCCGTTCACCACAGGCTGTTCTTCCGGAAACCAGAAGTATGCAGTCTGCAGATGACATCCACACAGTGAGCTTTCGATTCGGACTTTCCATGTAATGGATTTGCTATCCAAGCAATATTCCATTTCGTGCCACTAGGACACTTTTCCACCTTTTATGAAGCCCACACAGTGGGCTTTTGATTCAGACTTTCCACGTAATGGATTTGCTATCCAAGCAATATTCCATTTCGTGCCACTAGGACACTTTTCCACCTTTTATGAAGCCCACACAGTGGGCTTTTGATTCGGACTTTCCACGTAATGGATTTGCTATCCAAGCAATATTCCATTTCGTGCCACTAGGACACTTTTCCACCTTTTATGAAGCCCACACAATGGGCTTTTGATTTGGACTTTCCACGTAATGGATTTGCTATCCAAGCAATATTCCATTTCATGCCTCTGGGTCTTCATGCACCTTTAAATGTCAACCTGTATATAGTTAAAGTAATCTGCGGTCAACTTTAGCTTGTTGATATCTCCATAGAGCTTGTCCTCAAATGAAGCAGGTGTGGGCCAAAATATCTTTCTCTGTTCTGCATACGTTGGGCAATCCTGCAGCAAATGTTTTGCTGTCATTTTTCCAGTTCTACAATTACATTCATCGGTATCTCCTATCTTTAGTTTATTGAACAAGTGGTATTTCAGCCTGTTATGTCCTGTGCGGAGTCTGAAGATTGCTACTTGTTCTCTTCGGTCGAGTTTGTAATATGCATCATCCTTCTGATGGCCTGGATGCTCTGATTCCCATTTGGTTCTGTAAGTGCTTTTTATCAACCTCTTTGCCTCATTATAGGTTATGTCTATGTCAGGCTGTGGTAGTCGTCCGCCCTCTTTTGCCAGTCTGTCAGCCTCTTCGTTTCCAGGTATACTGCAATGTGATGGGATCCACTGTATTACAACTTTTTTGGATTTCTGGCATAGACCATCGAGTGCTGCTCTTAGGTCAGTTAGTTCTGTGCTGTTATTGCTCTTCAGTATTGAGACAGCTGACTTTGCATCTGTGAAGATAGCTATTTGCTTCTCTTTATTTTCCTCCATCAGGAGCATTTCTGCTGCAGTTTTTAGAGCCTCTACCTCCGCTTTGAAGTTACTTGAAAATTTTCCAGTTGCCATTGAATGTGTTTTTTTCACTCCATTTTTTAAATTTAGGAGAATTCCTCCTCCTCCATTCTCTATTGAATTTTTGGCTGATCCATCTGTATATGCATGGGTCCAATTCCTGCTTGGGTAATGTTCTTTTATGTAGTTTAGGGTTATTTCTCTTCTTTCGGTTTCATGCTGAGTGTTCTTTTTCTCAATACCAGGAATGTTTTCTATCATCTCAGGCAGTTGCTGCTGTCTCCAAGCTGGGAACTTGTGTGCATTGTGTATGGGCTTGACTGTTGATATGTTAAGAATAGGATCTGCCCTAATCCTTCGTTTTGCAGTTTCTACAAAGTTGCTACGCTTCAGTCTTCCCTTTCCAAAACCATTAAATCTGTTGTACATAGGGTGGTCTGTCAATCTTCTAAATTTTTCTGCTTGTTGCTGGGCTCTGCTATCTCTTCTATCCTGCATTGGTTGTAAACAAGTGATCTTTTCTAGTTCATTAATAGGCGTTGTCTTCAGGCTTCCAGTTATGATTCGCATTCCTTGGTTTTGGACTCTACTTATTTTGTTAAAGTTTGACTTAGCTGCTGTTGCCCAAGCTGCAATGCCATATTCCAGTACTGGCCTCACCCGTCCAGTATATAACTTCTTGAGAACTTTCTCATCTGCTCCCCACGTTGTACCAGCAAGCTTTTTCATGATTGCCATTCTCTGCCTTGCTCTTGTTCGATTTTTCTCAACCTGTGTCTTCCATGTCAGGCGACGATCAAAGGTGACTCCTAGATAGTTTGGATTTTCTTCATGGCGCAATATTTTTCCATTCAATACCAGCTTAGGTTGCTGAGGTTTATTTGAGAGGGAGAACACTGTGCATGTTGTTTTCTCCTCACTTATCTTCACTAGCCATGATTTTGACCAGTCCTCTAGCGCTAATAAGGCTTGCTGTATTCTGCTGTTAGCTGTACTAATATATTCTTCAGATGTCCATATGGCTAGGTCATCTGCAAAGGAGGATGTGTGTACTCTGGCTGGAAAATTTTCTGTGATGTCATTTATATATGCTAGGAATAATGTTGGTGAAAGAACTCCTCCTTGGGGGACACCTTGCTCCAGCAGCATCATTTTGCTTGTTTGTCCTTGTACTTTTGTCCTGGCAGTTCTGTTCTCAAGGTAGTGGCTGATCCATTTATACATTTTTCCACAAACATGCATGTTTTGCAGTTTTACTTTCAGTCCTTCCTTCCATACTTTATCAAATGCTTTTTCTAAATCTATCCAGACTGCTAGTGTGTGCTTTTTCTCTTGGAAGGCATCCTCTATTTCCTGAGCTATATAGGTTATTTGATCTTCAGTGGATCTGTACTTTCTGAAAACTGCTTGGTGTGGTGTTAAGAGTTTGTTTTCTTCCAGATGCCATGTTAGCCTGCCATTGATAATGCGTTCCATTAATTTTCCTACACAGCTAAGTAGACTGATAGGTCGATAGCCATTTGGTTCTTCCAGGTCTTTTCCTTTCTTTGGGACTGGTATTAGTATAGCTTCCTTCCATGCCTGTGGGACTATTCCTCTCTTCCAGCTGTTATTTAGGACTGCTAGTAGTTTCTTCTTTGCCTTGGTGCCTAGTCCTATTAGCATTTCATTTGTGATTCCATCCTTTCCTGGTGATTTCTTCTTTTTTAGGGTATTCATTGCCTGTTCCATTTCTTCCATTGTTAGATTTGCCATCATATATTCTGCTGCTGTCTCTGTATTTCTATGATGTATCTGTTTGTCTTTGATTGCTTTCTTCTGTTCAGTTGTAATATCAATGTGGTTTGCATTTGCATAGTGTTCCATTAGTGCATTTGCAGCCTTTTTTCCTGTAAGCAAGGCATTTCCTTGTTTAATTGTTATTTGTTTGTTTCTAGGTCCTTCATTGTTCATGGCTTTCACTAGTTTCCATAGTTTGTTTCCATCCCTGTCAAAATTCAGGTTTTCTGTTTTTTCCCTCCAACGATCTCTTGTTGTTTGATTTACTGTTCTTTTATATTTTGCTGAGATGGCTTTGAGAGAGGTATTCGCTTCAATTGTTTGTTCTCTCTCTGCTGTCTTCCTGGCATCTTCAACTTTGTCCTCCAAACTTTGTAGTTCTTCAGTCCAGTATGGTTTGTAATTTTTCCTCGCTCCTCTAGGAATGGACTCAGTGGCTGCCTGTATTATCGCTCTGTTTAGACTTTCCACCATTTGCTTTATGTTGCCATATCGTGTATTTATGTTTTCACAATATTTGTCTGTTAGTATGGCAAATCTGTCCCAATCTGCTCGTTTGTAATTCCAGCGGGGCAAGGGCTTTTGCTCCTGTGGAACATACTCCATATTCATTACAAGCTTGATTGGTCTGTGGTCACTACCTGCTAATTGGTCCAGCACATGGCGATCGATTTTGTGGAGGATGTCTCCTGTGCAGAAAGCTAAGTCTGGAGTAGAAGTGGTAAGCCATCTTCTGGAGTAGAAACTCGGTGTGTCATCCGCTTTGTTGAGTAGATGGAGATTTGAGTCTATTTCCCAGTCCTCCAATTCATCTCCTCTTTTGTCAGTATCTGGGTATCCCCATCTTTCTGAACGGCTATTAAAGTCTCCGACAATAATGCAGTTTGTGTCGGTTATTTTCATGTTTGAGAGTGTAAGGTCCTTATCTGCTGGGCTATACAGATTGTAGATTCTTATTTTCACGTCCTTTATCATTATATCAACACCTATAATTTCTGTTTGGTTGTCAGAGATCACAGATACTTCGCTGCAAGGTATTGTATTTCGTGTAAGTATTAGAACTCCTCCTTTGTGTCCTTCGCGGTCGAAACGTGTGGCCTGATATCCTCTGACTGAGAATTTGTGATTGGCGTTGAGGTGTGTCTCTTGAATGCATGCCACATCTATTCTATCTTTATGAAGACGCTGTGTTAGGGAGTCTTTCTTCTTGTAAACTCCTTCGGCATTCCACTGTAGTATGTTGAGTGTCCGGGGTATTTGGTCCAATAGCTCTTAACCTACTCCTCTGTGCCTTGACTCCACAGCACAGGGGAAGGTGACCACCAGTAGTCATGGGTGGACCCCCTCGAGGCAGGGGGCCCGGCACTATCGCCGCCTGATGGGACTTCACGGGATTAGCACCATAACGATTAATTTTGATTTGTGACATCATGAATTAAGTTACGTTGCACTACTTTGTCAAGCCTGTGGCTCAGTGCATCCGATTTCGACAAGCATTTATTTGGGATGCTTTCCCTAGCCTTTGACTGTCCCCAGTCTACCTACAAGGCAGCAGGTTTTACGTTGCACTGCTTTGTCAAGCCTGTGGCTCAGTACATCCGATTTTGACAAGCATGTATTCGGGTGCTTTCCCTAGCCTTTGACTGTCCCCAGTCTACCTACAAGGCAGCAGGTTTTACGTTGCACTGCTTTGTCAAGCCTGTGGCTCAGTACATCCGATTTTGACAAGCATGTATTCGGGTGCTTTCCCTAGCCTTTGACTGTCCCCAGTCTACCTACAAGGCAGCAGGTTTGTGTGTCTCTTCGTCTGGTCCCTCTCCCCTGACCTGTCCGACATGGGTGGCCCTACCAGTAGCTGTGCTACCGTCGGCATAGCTCTTGGGGTCATTGGGACGCACAAGCCCCTCTACCTCGTCACGGTGGACACACAGCAGAGGGGTTACGGTTCTCATTTGTTACTTTTAGGACTTGCTTATTTGTGTTTCTGTCTTTGCATTTTCCTCAGAAATCACATCTCCACTGCTAATAGATGTTTTTTTTTCCAGCCTGTCTGCTAATTTCCACGTTTAACATCCATAGAAAAGTACAGATTATACGTAGCACTTCAACCCTCTTTTTCTCGTTGCAAATGACATCTTTATATTGGTCAGTATGTTTTCCTTCTCGCAAAAGGCTACCTACGCCATAGCGATACTTGCTCTAATCTCTTCAAAGCATCTCCCAAAAAATCTGCAAAGATCTCCTAACAGTCCGAGATAGTTCGACCGATTCACTTGTTTCAGAATATTCCCATGTACGTGTATATTACATTGTGGTTTGTCTTTCTGTCTAGTAACAACCATAATCTGTTGTTACAATGCAATTCTAACCCCAGTTGTTCACAGTGTGCAACAACTGCATCTACTAGATGTTGCAGATCCTATTCTTGGTGGCCAGTCGCCATTAAATATTGTTAGATAGAGCGTTATTGGGCGATAATTCCTATATGATATGACATTGTGGGTGACCTACTCTTCTACGTGAACCCTTTATTCCCTGTTGGGACCTAGCCCCTCAGCCGACTCACTACAAACCGCCGTGTCCCTAGCTGTGTCAGGCAGCTCTGTCCACGCCCCTCCCATACTGTTCATTTCCGCTCCTACTTAGCTTCTCCTTGTATGTATGTGTTGTTGTTGTTTGGGGGGGGGGGGGGGGAGGGGAAGGGAGGGTCTTCCTCTATTCCTTTTGCTCCGTGGATTCCAAACAAAGGCTGGGGACTTAGTGTTTACTGATAAATGTTATTTTTGATAATTGTATATCCTGTTCAGGACGTTGCTATTAAACCCAGGTTGATTTGCTAGGCAGTTTTACGTTCTGTAGTTTGCTTTTGTTTTCTTATCGGACAGTCAACAATTACGTCCAACTGACCGGTTTGTGGAGCGAACGCATCACGCCAAAGTCAGAACATTAGTGTGTGTGTGTTAAACCTCCCAGCCATGTCGACCTCTTGTGGACAACAGCAAAATTTGTTTAGCGGTGTTTGTAGTCTTTAAAAAAGCTTTTGATATGGTAGATCGCGATGTTTTAATTAGAAAACTAAAACAAAAGAAGACAAGCACCAATATGGCGAACATAATTACGTCATTTCTATCCGACAGAAAACAAGTCATGTCCTTCAACAACTGTCTGTTAAGACCCACACAGCTTAATATTGGTGTGCCTCAGGTTCAATACTAGGTCCGCTGCTTTTTGCAGTTTATATTAATGATCTTCCTTTATATATCAATACAACTTGTGATCTATTTGCAGGCGACTGTACTATATATACTAGTCAAGAAAATCGAAGTGAATTAGAGAATTCTTTACAAAAGGAACTTGGTAATCTTACTAGATGGAGCAATGAAAACCGCATGCAAATTTGCAAATTAACATCGACAAATCCAAATCCATGCTAATAACGACCAGACAAAAACTACACACTAACCATAACTAGAGAACCGCTCGAACTCCGCATAGATACATTACCTATAGTTAATGTGAATGAACATAAAACACTAGGTCTTTTCATTGACAGCCATTTGAGCTGGAGCTCTCGTGTTCACGTTCTTACCAAGAAAATAGCACAAAAGGTTTATCAACTTTCTAAAACCCAGCACTTCCTGACCGAAAGCACACGAAAAAATATTCTATACAAGCTATATCCAATAACATCTCGATTATTGTTCCATAGTTTGGGATGGTTGCCTTAAATCTAATTTGAAACGACTATGTTCTCTACACAACCGCGCTATACGTCTAGTTTCTGGAATAAAGCACGTTGAAAGTAATAATTTATACAGTCATCTAAGACTTCTACCACTTCGAAAGCGCTTCCTTTTTAACAAAGCCAAATTAGTGAATAAAATTATATCTCAAAATACCCCAGAGTATCTTCTACCACAGATTCAATCTAATACAATGTACAGCAAGCGCCTTAATTTGTTACGTGTCCCAAAGCCTAGATTGGACCTATACAAAAGATGTTTCGCCTATTCTGGTGCTCACTTATGGAATGATCTTCCTCCAGATCTGAAAACTCCAATGAGTCCCTACACATTTAACTGAAAACTCTTTCAATACTTAATCCATACCGACTTTATGCCACCATAATTCATCTGCTGGTATAATTGTTCATTATAATTGTTTAACTATAACTGTTCACTATATATGTGTGTGTGCGTGTGGGAAAGAGAGAGAGAGAGAGAGAGAGAGAGAGAGAGAGAGAGAGTGAGAGAGAGAGTGTCAGAGAGAGTGGGAGAGTGAATGTGTGTGTGTGCGCGCACGTGCATGAGGGTGTGTGGGAGAGAGTGATTGAGCGAGAAATGGTGATGGAATGTGCCAGTGCATGCAAACGTACATGTGTGTGAGAGAGTGAGTGAGGGAGTGTGTGTGTGCGTGAGTTCATGCGTATGTGTATGTGTGAGAGAGTGTGATTGAGAGAGTGAGTGTGTGTGTGTGTGTGAAGGATTGTGTGAGAGAGAGTGAGTGAGTGAATGAGTGAGTCAGGAGTGAATGAGTGAGAGAGTGTGTGAGTGAGTTAATGAGTGTTAGTGTGTGTCTGTGTGTGTGTGAAAGAAGAGAGAGAGAGAGAGTGAGAGAGAGAGAGAGAGAGAGAGAGTGAGAGAGAGAGAGAGAAAGAGTTGAGCGCACGCATATCATGTAACATGCGTGTCATGTAACACGCTAATCCATATGTTTGTGTATTCTCATCTGTCATATTATCAGTTGAATGTCATTTGATTTCATGTGTAATATAAACTTATGTATATTACTTTAGTTTGAGTGAGATAGTCAGTGAGTGTGAATGAGGGACAGAGTGAGTGAGTGTGAGAGTGAATGTGTGTGTGTGTGTGTGTGTGTGTGTGTGTGTGTGTGTGTGTGTGTGTGTGTGTGTGTGTGTGTATCTCTTCGTGTGAGAGCATCACTATTTTTTACTCCACACACTATATATGTACACATTTTTCTCTTCTCCATGTTTTACATTTTTGTGAGACTGCTCACGACAATCGTCCTTGTATGTGTGTGAGTAAAGTGTGGGAGTTTGTTCATATTAGTTTCAATGATCACGCGAGGCATTATGTATGTGTCTAGATGTGGGGATGTGTGAGTGTGTGTGTGGGAGATGTGTGTGAGTGTTGGGATGTGAGTGGGGGAATGTGTGGGCGAGGGTATGCGTTTGGATAGATTGGGGTGTGTGGGTGTTGGTGGGTAGTGAGATGTGTGGGTGTTGGTGGGTGGGGGTATGTGTGGGTGGATGTGTCCGGGTGTAAGTAGGGGTGTGGAGGGTGTGTGTATGGGTGGGTGATGGTTGCGGGTTATGTGTGTATGGGTGGGGGATATGTGTGGCTGGGTGAGGATATGTCGATGGTTAAGGGGCGGTATGTGTGTGTGGTGGGGGTGTGTGGGTAGGAGATGTGTGTGGGTGGATTGGGTGAAGTAAGGTTGGGTGGGGAGAAGTGTATGGTGTGTGGGTTGGGGATATGCGGGTGGTGTGTGGGTCGGGGATGTGTGTGTGGTGTGGGTGGGTGTAGGTGTGTTGTGGGTGGGTGGGGGATAGTGTGTTGTGTGTGGGGG
Source organism: Cepaea nemoralis (assembly GCA_014155875.1). Taxonomy (NCBI): domain Eukaryota; kingdom Metazoa; phylum Mollusca; class Gastropoda; order Stylommatophora; family Helicidae; genus Cepaea; species Cepaea nemoralis. The sequence continues at coordinate 791,416 of JACEFZ010001371.1, forward strand.
GATGTGTGTGATGGGTTCGGGAAATGTGTGTATGAGTGTTGGATATGTGTGGGTGTGTAGAGTATGTATGGGTGGTGGGGGATGTGTGGGTGGGTGGGTGTGAGTGGCTGAAGAATGTATAGGTGGTTGAGGGATGCGTGTGTGTGTCGGAGCGGGATGTGTGAGTGGGTGGAGGATGTGTGTGGGTGGGGTTATGTGTGATCGAGAGATGTTTGGTTAGGGGTGGGTGGTTGCGGGGTGTGTGGGTGTGTAGTGGAGGATGTTTGGGTGAGTGAGTGTGTGTCTGTTGGTGTATGGGTGGGGGATGTGTGTGTGGGTGGGGAGATGTGTGTGGTGTGTTGGTTGGGGATATGTGTGTGGTGTGTTGGTGGGGATGTATGCGTGGTTGGGGGATTTGTGTGGTGTGAGGGTTTGTGAGTGGTGGGTGGGTGAGGCTATATGTGTGGGTGTGGATGGGGGATATCTGTGTGGTGTGTGGGTGGGGATATTGTGTGGTATGTGGGTGACGAAATGTGTGTGGTGTGTAGGTGAGAGATGTTTTGGTGTGTGGGTGTGGGATGTGTGGGTGGGGGATACCTGCGTGTGGTGTGTGGGGTGGGGAATATTGAGAAGGTGGGGGATGTGTGTGGTACGTGTGGGGGATATGTGTTTGGTGGGGGATGTGAGTTAGTGCATGTGTGGGTGGGTGTGGATATATGTGTAGGTGGTGGGATGTGTGTGTGTGAGTGGATTGGGGATATATAGGTGGGTAGGGAGATGTGTGTTGTTGGTAGGGAGATGTCTGTTGGTTGGGATGTGTGTGTATATGGGTGGGGATGTGTGTGTATATGGGTGGGGATGTGTGAGTGGGTGCGTGATGTATGGGTTGGTGGGGGATGTGTGTGTCGGTGGGGAATGTGTGGTCGATGGAGGTGTGGTTGGGGGATGGGTGGTTGGGGTGTGGTGGGTGGGTAGAGGATGTTTGAGGTGGATGGGTGTGTGGGTTAGGATGTGTTTGTGGGTGGGTGCAGGATGTGTGGGTTGATGGGGGATGTTTGTGTGGGTGGTGAGCGTGTGTGAGTTGGGGGAACGGGTGAGGGCAGTGTGTGTTGGTGGGGGATTGTAGGAGGGGATGTATCGGTTGGTGGGTTATTATGTGTCCCTGGGTGCTTGTTTGTGTGTGTGGTGGGTGTGTGTGTGTGTGTGTGGGGTGATGTGTGGGTGGGTGGGAGATGTGCCTCATAACATGGTAATTTGCATTGTTTATGTTTACAACATTCATTTGACAATGTTTTTTTCTTCCTATGTAAATGTATAATGCACCATTGATGAACGAAAGATGAGTGATTGGAATGGCCGAATGTAAGACGGGCCTGTGTGCCCAATTTGTGACCCTTTTAAAATAAAGTTGATTTGATTTGATTTGATTTTTGATTTTGTTATATATTCTAATAGCGTATGAAAGGATTTGCAATAACCTGGCTGTTGCCCGGGGACACGCCTTTGATGAAGAAGGTGTCTTGTTTTAATATGTTGTTTTCCTTTGACCTGTACTCATTATTTTGTTGGAGTCTGTGGCAGTGGTTTTGTTGTAGTCTGCAGAAATAGTTGTACTGTAGTCTGTGTCGGTGATTTTATTGTAGTCTGTGGCAGTAGTTTTATTGTAGTCTGTGGCAGTGGTTTTGCTGTAGTCTGGGGCAGTGGTTTTGCTATAGATTGTGGCAATGATTTTGTTGTAGTCTGTACCTGGACGATTATTGCTGTAGTCTGGGGCAATGGTTTTGATGTAGTCTGTGGCAGTGGTTTTTCTGTAAGAGAAAGGTGATCCTGCCAGTGAAGATATTCAAAATTACCGAGCGCTAGTTCATGTATTTATTTGTGTAAGTGATCTCAGATTTCACTGACTGTACTTACGCAACTGAAAACACGGATCCTTTCCCTTCTCCCCCTTTCCTCATTGTAATTGATTGTTCATGAATATTTACTACCTTAACGCAAGGAGCAAATTGAATCCTGACATTAAGAAAAACAGTCCTTTGGTGCGGGTTAAAGATCGCGTCCATTTACTCGTGATTGAATATATCTGCTGAATAGCATCGAGTATGCCCTGGCCATCCTCACTGTCAGCCCTACACAGATTGGAAGACTTGAAAAGGTACAAAACGAAGCCATGCGCATCATTTTGGGCTGCACGAGAGACACCAGCTGTGTAGCAATGAGATACCTCCTTGACTTCCCGACAATGGAACACAGGATCAAGATCTGGAGAGCTCGTGCATACTTAAAAATAAGTGCAGATGAGCAGCACCCTCTGCATGACGCTATATTCAGAGAAAAGGGTGACAGGCTAAACAGGGGCAAATCATGGATGGGTCGGGCGGAAGATGTCGTCAGACAGGTCTGCAGTCTTACCAGTATCAACCCCGGCAAGGAATGGGTGCCGGTGCCTCCGGCATTTAACTGCACTTTCTCCTGCATTATCACACTCGACAGACGGTGCAGAGAGCAGAACCCTGCCGCTGTCAATGCAGAGGTTAACGCGCTCATCTATGAACACTCAGATAGCCCCAAAGTGCTCATCTATACAGATGGATCTGTTGTAAAGCAGCAGAGAAGTGCGTGGGCATTTACAGCCCGTTCAGCAGGCTGAACCGTTCAAGAATCCAGTTGTGCCCACTTTAAGATCTCGAGCAGCATGACGATGGAGGTGATGACAGTTACACAAGCTTTCATATGGCTGGAATCACAGCATTATACCAACGTGTGTGTACTAAGTGACTCAATGAGCGTGATTCAGAAGGTCCAAGCTGGAGCTGTACGCAGACAGTGGACTGAGTCGCTGCGGAAGTCTGTTGTCCTTAAAGTCACCTTCATCTTCGTCCCCGGACATGCGGGGGTCGAGGGAAATGAACGAGCTGATAAACTGGCTGGCTCTGCACCCCCTGTAGATGGCCAGCCCATGGATCGTGCCGATGTTATTAACGTCCTAAAAGATATGGCGAGAACAGAGGACTTTGACGTCAGTGAATCCACATCGTTGTCCAGGATGAAAGACTTGGGAGTAAGGATCGGCACGGCTAGACGCGAGAGGTACATCGGGAAAACAAGGCGCCTCGTCAACCAACACAGAACTGGCACTATTAGCCACCGAACGCTGATGCATATGCTGTGGGGAGGATCTGAGCACCTATGGACATGTCCAGAGTGCAATGACGATACCCCAACTAAAAACCGATAACGGATATGTCTCCAGAAACGCCCCCGGACACAAGGACACACTTAGCACAACACATGCGCGTTGTAACGCCGGCAAGGATCCAAATGTGTAAACACGTATGTTCTACCAATTTGTGTGTGTGTGTAGTGTGTGTGTAGTGTGTGTGTGTGTGTGTTTTTTTTTTGTTTTTTTTCCATATCCTTTACAGACGTCTCGCAGTAAACCCCAGCATATTTTAATGTTTGTGATTTCTTCGCAATGTTACATTAAGTTGTTTGACATTGCTTCCTGAACGATCGGCGCGCATACCATTTCTAATCCCTTCGGCACAGACATGATCGCTTTCGCCAGTCGGCAAGGCACTTTATGATTATGATGTGTTGATACAACGGATTGGTTCGACATAGAACTGGGAGTGAGACACGGTCGCATTATGTCCCCTTATTTGTTTCATTTGTATTCCTAAACCATCATGAGAACTGTTATTGAAAATATTGACAATGAACTACACGATATCTTTAGTCACCGGATGAATAGAAATACATATATTCAAATGTGCTGACGGCACAGTTTTACCATCAGCAACTCACATGGGAATAGAGACATTTATAAAGTCGATGAAATGGCCAAATGAAACATAAAATTTATATCTCGTTGCAACAAAAACATAAATGATGACAACCAATCAAAGAAATACTTCAGCAGATATATTTAATAATGGTCAGAAATTAGAGCACGATATATGTGGGCATCAAACTGGGAGACCCGACATGTGTGCGTGAAACTGGTAGACCCGACACGTGGGAGTGAAACTGAGGGGCCCAACATATGGATGTAAAACTGGGAAACCCAACATATGGGTGTAAAGCTGGGAGACCAAACATGTGGGTGTAAAACTCGAAGACCCAATATGTGGGTGAAACCTGGAGACCCAAAATGTGGGTGTAAAACTGGGAGACCAAACATGTGGGTCTAAAACTGGGAGACCAACATGTGGGACTAAAACTGGGAGACCAAACATGTGGGACTAAAACTGGGAGACCCAACATGTGGGGGTAAAACTGGGAGACCCGACATGTGTTCGTGAAAATGGGACACCTAACATATGGGAGTGTAACTGGGAGACCCGACATGTGGGCGTGAAACTGGGACACCTAACACGTGTGTATGAAACTTTGAGACCCAATATGTGGGCGTGAAAATGGGATACCCAACATGTGGGCGTGAAAATTGGGAGACCCAACATTTGGGAGTGTAAATGGGAGACCCAACATATTGGCGTGAAATTGGGACACCTAACATGTGGGCTTGAAAATGGAGACATGTAAAATCTGCACATATGTACGTTTAGGTACATGTGTTACACACGTGTATGTGTAATGTCTTGGGAAAAAAAGAGAGAATAAACAGATTTGTCCGATCACAACTCAGTAATGAAGATGGCCCTCACCATCTAATATCCTCTCATCTTGTTGCTCTTGTACCTTGCGGTGTCGAGGTGAAGCATAAACATAGGCAAAGTGCCCGTTTATGGGCTTCATGTATCGAGATTCTCATGGACTCTGCATTTCCCTCTGTCCATCGTTTACGTCAGGTGTCCCCAAACTTTTTTTCACTGCAGGCCGGATAACTGACAAAATAACGAACGCGGGCCGGATACTCATTCTGTACAATACTTGCAGCCGGCTTCGTGGCTAAGGTCTAACGGACGCGGTTAGTAATCCAGTATACCTGCGTTCGAAACACATCTGCGCGCTGATGTTTTATGCAATGGTATGGGTGTCGGTCATTCAGAAAGCAATGGCACACTACTGAACGTAAACTTGCCAAGATATCAGCAATAGCGAAAAATACTTCTGTTGACTGCAAACGTCCTGTAAAGGATATGCAACTAACTTTAAATATACTTGTAAACCAGAACGAAAACTCTGATTTAAAAAAAAAAAAAAACGAACAACTGAGTTAATCATGGGTGAGTGGCGTGCAATGCACAAAACAAACAAAGACAATCAACAAATTTATTTACAAAAAAAAAAAAAGAAAAGTTAACAAAGAAGGCGACGCTACATCAGACCTAGTGGGCACATATCCAAATTTCACAAACTAAGCAGCAAAAATGGTAAGTGAGATTTGTGAAATTGATATTTGGTTTTCAAGATATTATCAATTTTTGGTTTGGAATTGCTGCATAAAATCAAGAGAATTACTTTCAAACGTTCATCAGTCAATCTCGTTCAATGTGTTGACTTCACATACTTCATTTTTGAAAATGTTTGCTCACAGACATAAGTTGTTCCAAACAATGGTGCCATACCAACAGCAAATGTCTTCAGTTTCAGAAACTCGACATCAGGTAAGCAGCGGTAAAATTCAACAAGTTTTTCGTCTCTGTGCTTCTCTTTCAACAAGTCATTTGCTTGCAAATCAATGAGCTCCAACTGTAGTTCAACTGGCACATCATCAAGGTTACAATCGAACGGATAATGGAGCAGAAGAATATCAATTTGAGTTCTGTCAAGATCTGAAAATCTCTCCAAAAATGCTTTTTCAAGTCACAAATAATTTTTTCCCGAAGACCGAGGTTGACATCGTCGGCGATTGTAGTGCGAAACTCTTTGAGACTGTTAAAATGAGAAAAATGCATGTCCACTTCCAGTTTTGCTTCAAACAATGACAGCTTTCTCCCAAATCCTTTGATGATTCTGTAGAGATCACAGACGAGGTTATCCTTTCCCTGAAGTTTCAAATTCAACTTTGGCAGCCAGGTAGGTGACAGCTGTGGATCAGCTCTATCTTTTTCAGTGAGGAAAACATCTATTTTGTTTCGGAGCTTGTAAAACCGAAACAGGACTTTACCGCAGCTGAGCCACCTCACTGATGTGTGATAAGGCAAGTCATAGAATTCAGAATCAATTTCTTCAAGAAAAGCCTGGAACTGACAGTGATTATGTGCATGTCCCCGAATGAAGTTCACAGCAGAAACGACTGGTTTCAGTACACAAGAAATATCGAAGTCTTTCCCACAGAGTGCTTGCTGATGTATGATGCAGTGTATGAACAGAGCACCCGTAATTTGCTAATCTTCCTAAGTCCTGATCTGACCCATCGGACCTTTCCTCACTCCAGCCATATTTTTTTCCTCCATCAAGTATAACACCTCGAATCTGATTCCACTGAAGGTTATAGTCTTGCAAAACATTTTGCGCTTCCATGAAAATGTCTTTTCCAGTTGTTGTTCCATGCATGCTGCAAACGGATGCCAACTCTTCCGTTATCTGAAAGTCCAAATTGACAACACGAATGAACACGAGATGTTGTAACGTACTCGAGAAATCAGTAGACACATCCAGCGCCAGAGAATACCACAAGAGTTCCTAGTTTTCTCGCGTATCTATAGTACTATGTTCTTGCCAAGTTCTTCTGTTCTTCGCACAACTGAACTTGCCGAAAGGCTGATAGTTCCAAACAAATCGGCTTTCTCAGGACACAAGTCATTTGCTGCTTCCATCATACACTCTTTGATGAAGTTGCCATCAGTAAACGGGTTTTCTCGTTCTGTCATCTTATGCACTGTTTTGTAACTTGTACGAGTGACAGATACATTTTCAGCAAAATTTTTCGTGAAGAGATCTCTTTGTTTTCCTAAACCACGTTTCATGGACTTATATTTCTCCGAGTGTAACTTTCCATAAAACTGTGAATATGTTGATAGATGTTTTGTTTCGTAGTGACGCCGAAGATTGTACTCTTTCAAAACGGCAACACGTTCGCTGTATATAATGCAACTGGTTTTCTGGTCCTTTGTTTTTCCACAATTTACTTAACTCCCCATTCTTAATTGAAAACGCGACACTCGGCGTCCACTTTTCTTTTCTTAGTAGCTATAATGAAGGGTGAAGTATACGGGATCTGAAAATGAAAAAGACATTGGATTAAAAACATAATTAAAATCCTATTGAAATACAGGAAATGCAAAGGACTAGTGGTCACTTGTGAAGCTACGGCTCACAATAGGTACATTTAAATAATTATAGGTACCTTTGGTAATAGAATATATCTCAAAATAAGATTTGCAAAATATATAAGTAGGGCCGACCTAAATAAGCAGCCCAGAGCAGAGATTCTCAACCTGCGTTCCGCGAGTGGCAGCTAGGGATTCCGCCGAAACAGACCGAAATCGTCTAAATGCAACATTTCTGCCCATCTGGTTTATTACATAAAGTAGGACAGACACTTGGGTCATAGCACAGAGTCCCTTGAGCAACGTAAACATTTGCGTAAGGATCTGCTCCAGCAGAGAGGTTGGGGAAAAAAACACTGACATAGAGACCAGCTCGATTAACACCTGGACCGGGGAATTCTTTTTAGCTGGGGACAATATTTTCGTAATAACACGAGGCTTCTATGGCAATTTATATACTATGTTTTCCACTTTATTGCCTCTATTCGCACTTGTAGTTCACTAACCTATCACTGTCAAAGAAAGAAATCCTTGTTACATACCTATAAAATGGATGACTAGCAAAAAGAAGTAAACATTTCTGGAGCATCGGACCTGTGTTGACAGCCGGATGCATCTGTGGGAGGGAAAGATGCGTGTGTGTGTGTGTGTGTGTGTGTGTGTGTGTGTGTGTGTGTTTGTGTGTGTTTGTGTTTGTGTGTTGCCATGGAAACCATGGTAACGCAAGAACGTTAGTCGGCGCTACCACGAGCCGGGAAAGGGCGTGGGATGGCGCGAAATAAGCAAACACAAACATTACAATAAACAAGAAAATCTAGATGCAATAATTTATAACTGAAATTAGTAAATTTAAGACACCTATCAGCCTCCTCACAGTGTGAAGATCTCCTATTATTCTAAACATAATATTTACATTTAAATTGTGTTACAACCTCTTGTGTTCCATACGTTGTATCAAGCAAGTTCGAGTACCGTCGGTGGGCCGGATGAAATGACGTCGCGGGACGGATCCGGCCCGCGGTGTCCCCTGGTTTACGTGGTCGGCCTCTTCCGTTTGGTCTGTACATCATTTGCTTGTTCTGGTATACTGTTATTTGATAATCTAGAACCTAAACCCTCATTAGATGAAATTGCATGGGCAATAAAGAACCTGAAGAATGGTAAATAACCTGGATATGATGAGATACCAGCTGAACTAATTAAAGCGGGAGGAGAAGGAAGCATACAAATCTATCACGCATTATGTGAAAAGATATGAAAATATGGTATATGGCCAAAAGATTGGAAGAGAACTATCTTCATTCCAATACCAAAAAGGGCGACCTGAAATTATGCACCAACTATAGAACTGTTGCCCTGATCAGTCATGCAAGTAAAATTCTACTAAACATCATAGTGGTAAGACTTTGTAAATGGAAGAAGAAATCAACGTGATTCAAGCAGGATTGAGACAAGGAAGAGGAACAAGAGATCACATACTCAACATGCGTTTAATAATAGAGAAGTGCAGAGAATTTAATGTAAACCTATTTACATGTTTTGTGGATTATTCAAAGGCATTTGACTGTGTACAATATCAGAAACTTTGAAAAATCATGAGGAATGTGGGCATTCCATCACATGTAATACAACTCATAAGAATACTCTACCTAGACCAACAAGCAGCGGTTAGAATAGATGGCGAGACATCAGACTGGTTTGACATCAAGCAATGTGTCCGTCAGGGATGTGTGCTGCCCTCCTGTTTGTTTAACCTGTACGCCGAAAATATAATGATAGATGTCAGAGATGATATAAACAGGGAGCTATATGATGCCCTAATTATCAGTGGTCATGACATACCAGATATTCGGTATGCTGATGATAAGTAATGCTATCCACAACACAGGCTGGTATAGAATACCTAATAGCCTCAACCCAATTGAATAGCGAAAATCACAACTTATATCTTAACATTTGCGTCAGAAGACGCGTCTATCCATTCACGGTAATTTACAAAACTGGCTTCGTAATTTTATTTATTGATATTCACGGTGTTTGCCTATATTACACATACATGTCTGAGCTATTTTAATGACTTAGATTAAGTTCTAGGATTACTAATTTATTAGAGATCCTGTTCTGTTTCAGCCAATAGCTTTGTTTTCGCGTGTTGTTGTTTATTTATTTCCCTCAAATGTCGAGCATTCTGCTTCTCTTAATCTGCATCAATATGTTCTCTGCATTAAATACTGCACAGGCTGTGTATTATTTCCGAGTTGGCACATTTTGTTACTGTATCTATGTTCTATTTGCCAACTAACCCATATCTAGTGTCACCTCTTTTCAGTTTGCCTCTTTACCTATGTCCCATTCTCTTACGGCTAGCATTATATAGATGAGATGGTGATATACCTAATAGTACTGTGGCTTTTTATTTCTTTTCCTAGTGGCCGAGGGGTTAGCAGCTTTCTCCGCTAACCCCGAATACTCTCGTCACGTGACGCGACGAGAAGTAGCAGTGGTTCGAATCGCAAAAGTGACTTATGAGAGTATGGAGCCGGTCGTTCAGAATGTCGTGGCGTGCTGATGAGCGTAATCTAGCCTAGGAATCAACATACAGCTGAAAGATGCTGGTGTTGACCGCAATATCCTGAAACAGGATGGAAACGCGAAAAAAAAATAAAAAAATCTAGACTGTTCCCTTGTTTCCTGATGTTGCGGTAATATCATTTATCATGTCCATAACGTCTTTCAGTTAGATATTGTTGTAGATACTTCGGTGTTGTGATCAAGTCCGCCTGTCTCCATGATGTTTTTAAAACATGACTGACTATGGTAACGTTATGCCCCGTGACGTCATGTAGCAACATGTGTATTCATGCGCCTCTCGGTTAACTCTCTTTCTCTCTCTCTCTCTCTCTCTCTCTCTCTCTTTCTCTCTCTCTCTCTCTCTCTCTCTCTCTCTCTCTCTCTCTCTCTCTCTCTCTCTCTCTCTCTCTCTCTCTCTCTCTCTCTCTCTTCCGTTTGCCACAATTTTGTATCTAATTCTAAATCCTTGATTCTTTCCTCCGACGCTACATGGCAGTCGGCCTCTTCTTCTAGTTACATTTGGTCTGTACATCATTGCTTATTTTGGTATACTGTTAGTTTGTAATATATTTATATGGCCAAACTACTTAACTTGCTGTTTTCTGATGAAATCTAGCGCCGTTGAGTGTATTCCTCACTTTAGTCCTGATTACTCCATTTATGATTTTCTCTCTTCTTGAAGCATTGAGTATTCTTACAACAATATTTCTGTTATTGTAATGTTTTCTTTCCTTTTTTTTTTTGGGGGGGGGGGGGGGGGGGGGGGGGGGTATTGTTCACGTTTGGCATTCGTAGTATAGAGTTGGTAGGAAGATTGTGTTGTAGAGTGCCTTTTAGTATTTATTGATACGTGTTTGTTATTTAGTATTTGTGCTATTTGTCCAATGAGCCTTAATTGCATCTATTTTCGATCGCGTCTTGTGATTTGCCATTTGATGATATTATACGTCCTAAGTATTTGAAGCTCTTTACTTATTTCATGGGGTGTTCTTTCAGGTGATCCTTTGTTGTTTTTTTCTACTTTGTTTATAGCCATTACCTCTGTTTTACTGATGTTAGTTTCCATGTTGTGTTCCTTACAGACTATTTATGTGGACTTCTGATTTTGTTATTAGTGCTTGATAGTCCGCAAATAGGAATCTTTAATTGTCTGTGCCGTTAGTTCGTCTTCTGTGTTCTATTTGTTATGCGGTGTTGTTATGTCACTGTTTGGCTGGTTTCCTTACATATGATGTCTATATAGGTTATGAACAAGAGGAGGAACAGGACACATCCTTATCGTACTCCCGATCTTATGGTGACGTGCACTGAGTGTCCTCCGTTTGTCCTTACCGTGCATTCACTGTTGTTGTATAAGCTTCTACATATGGGGTGGCTGCGTGGTCTCGAGGTATGGTGTCCGCTTCGAGTTCTGGAGGTCCATGGAGGTCCCTGGTTCAAGCCCCAGTGATGACCGGGATTTTTTCTCGTAGACTTCTAGTAATAAAATTTCCCCTGATCTCTGGGTAGTGAGATCGGACACCCGTGTGTATTCTTACGCACGTAAAAAAATCCCTTGGCAGTTGGAAATCGAAAAAGAGTAGCCTAACGGCACTGCCCGGGCAAAATTTCGAGTTAAAAATCTACCCAAAGTATTTCAAGATCCTCGCCGGTGCTACGGAGTTCGTGCACTGAGCTGAGTTTCTCCAGACTCAGGTTTGAGTTAGGAGGAGAACGGAGCACTTAGGGTTGCACCCGTGTGCCGTGATGTTGATCCATCGACTAAACTAAACTAAACTAAGCTTCTACAAGTTTGTTAGATGTGTAAGCAACCCATATCGTTTAAAGATTTCGTAAAGCTTATTTCTGTCTACTATATCAAATGCCTTTACTTGGTCGACAAAGGCTAAATAGAATGTTTCATTAAATGCGACTGATTTTTCTATAAGTTGACAAAGAGCAATGATGACATCAATACACATCAAGGCTTTGAAAATGGTCACTGACTGACTTACCCACAGATCACACTGTGATGTGAAAACCAAGGTTAGATTAACAAGCAGCGTATGTAGTAACCTCTCAGCCGCCCGTCCCTAATTCAAGAACAAAATCATCATCATGTGACATACCGATAAACATGGGCGGTCAGGGTTGGTCATCTCACACGATACCAGGTCTGTGTTCTAGTTCCTATTACGAAATGTGGCCAAGCTGTCCAGAAAGTTATCGAATTGTCTTTCCCTTGCACTGTCTTCATAACGTTTGTACCGGTTGTCACCATGTTTTCGAGTTCATTTCTCCTCATAACGTGCCCAACATATCTTGATTGTCTGCGTTCAATTCCATTTGTTTCTTAACGGATTCTCACATCAATTCGCTTGTATGCCCGTCCACGGCATTCCTTGGATTTTACTGCGAAATAACATTTCCCCTCTCCTTAGATGTTTCTCACCTTGTCTGCTTATCGGCCATATTTCAGGCGCATTCAACGGTATGTGTTCTTTATAGCACTTCAACACTTCTGTTCTTGATGCAGTCGACATCATTTATTGTATTGATAAGTGCGTTCTCCATCTCGCAAAAGGCTTGCAGGTGATATGCCATGATGACTCTTGTTCTAATCGCAGGAAGGCAGCTTCTATCAGATGTAATCAGTGCACCAAGACAGTTATACCTATTAGCGAACTCAAAAACATATCGGGGTTATCGGAAGGGAACATAGATATAGTAGCAACCTGTGAAGAGATTTGTCATTAATTTGTGAATTGGACACAGATACAGTTTAGAAATTGAGAATGGAACAATGGTGTAGTAGCAAACAGAATAAATAAATAAATGTTTGCATATCCTTTACATTACATCGCTGTCAACATCAGCATCTTTCAGCTGATTGTTGATTTCTTGGCAAGATTTACGCTCAGTAGTTTGGTGCAAAGCAGAATACTTGACACAATATTGGGGTTAGTTGGTGAATGGAACATAGGTACAGTAGTAAACTGAGAAGAGGTGGCATTATATCTGGGTTATTTCATGATTGGAACGTAGATAAAATATTAAACAGAGAATAGGTGACCCAATATCTTGGTTAGTTCGTGAACAGAATATAGAAACGGTAGTAAACTGAGAAGAAATGGAATATAGTTACAGTGGCTAGCTGAGAATAGGTGACATCCTGCAGTAATCAAACTTTAGCTGTTAAAGATGAGGACGGAGAACGTATGGGTACTTCTCGAGTGCTGTAATGTCGATAATTGACTCAACTCAGCAATCAAATTGTATTGTGGTTAGTAGGTGAGGTGAATATTGACGCAGTGACATTAGCTAGTTGCGTGTCCTTTACAGGATGTTGCAATCAATCTCATACTTTATTGGCTGTTTTTGATTTACTAGACAATAGCGAGGAGCTAGAATGCCGAATTCCTCTTCGGGAGACCCGGGTTCGAATCCTAGGTAAGGTGTGGGATTTTTGTCTATCGGGGGCAAAAAAGATAATCCTAACCTGCACAGTTCGCGGCGACTGCACTAGCCAGGCGGCCTTAATTCCTTAGGCCCAAAGACCCCTCTGCCATACACCGCAAGGTACGATATTGGCAGTAAATGACAGACAGACAATAGCGAAGTAATAATGAGAGCGATAAAAAAGAAGCCGGGAATACTAATCGGAGGTTATAATATAAACAATATACGCAATAAATTCTTAACCAAGTGGATAATTTTAAATACCTTGCGCATTTATAACATCAGATGGAAGATGTACAACAGCGATTAAGAGAAGAATAGGTCAAGCAAAAGCTGCATTTCAGGAAATGAAAGTATCCTATGCAATAAGTCACCATCATTGAATGTAAGAAAGAGAGTGCTGAAGTGCTACATATAGAACCTGTTTTGCTGTATGGCAGTGAATCTTGGAACATAAATGAACAACTTAGGAAGAAAATTGGAAGCAACAGAGATTTGGTTCCTAAGACGAATGTTGCAATGTCCTTAACTGCCTAAGTAACCAACAAAGATTGCCTAAAAGAGACTAATGAAACTAGAACATTATATACATCAATGAGAGTGAGACAAACAGCCTCAAACATGTGATGATTCTAACACTTGACATAACCTGTGTGTCTGCTACGGGACTTTTTCTAACGTTTAAATTCAAAGACCTCAGTTTCCTTCTTCAAGTGATAGTAATGGGTAATGGTCCATAATGGTCCATGTTCACATTCGTTTGTTCCCAGTGTGTATATATTGGAATAACAGCCGTTGTTACCACATTCTCCTTCGGTCCTTTATCCTCCATTGCGGTATACGTCCTCAACCAACCATGCTTTGCAGCTCCTTCCATGTCTTCCCAATATTATACATCTCTGTAATTCATTTCTGCCCGTTTCCCTGGTCAAGGAGTTAACGACATTGTTCGTAATCTTGTATATCAACGTGAGGAAAACAGCATCTGGAGAGAATCGGCAGCGGTTCGCACCGCTCTGGTAACTTACAGGGGGTATGTGAGCCGTTCGTTAAGAAAGCTCTGGCAAACTACTGAACGTAAAACTTGCCTAGTACATTAAAAGCAGCTGAAAAATGCTCGTTTTGACTGCAACGTCCTGTAAGGGATATGCAACTAAAACACAAAAATTCTTATCTCCAAGCTTGTTAAGTATGACATATGGGACGCAGAGGTGTTTCCAAGGCACCAGGGCCGGGTTATATACTGGCCAAGACCTATTGACGCGTCCTCGTCGAGCGTCCTGGGCAACAGGTCCCTTCGGGGTCCTGGCTAAAGTCAGTAGGATCGCCGATTCCTCCGAAGTCGGAGAGTGTCTGCCTGTACGGCGAGGAACCACCAGTCTGCACACCAATAAGCCAGACATGGGACAACGGATACTCACGCAAAACTCAGGTCCTGTATGACATCACACTGATGTTGGACAACAGGATGCCTTCATCCGACATACAGGACTTCGCGTTGGAGCTCAAGCCAACGAACACAAGCAAGCAGCAAGCAAGCAAGTATGACATATTTCGTTTGCCTTGTGAATTCCAGACAAGAGCGTGTCTAGTTAAACTATTATCAGGTTTTCCCAGAGTGTGTCCTATCCAGGGCCTGTATCTTTTTCTCACCTCTTGATTCATTGGTAGTTGCTTAGTTCTGTCCATGAGCTCTAGATTCGTGATTCCGTGTAGCCTTTTATTCCCACCATTCTGTGCAGGCACTAGTTAGTGAATGGTTGCAGTTGACTGGCAACTCATTTAGTGGTTCTCTGTGTCTCTGACCCATACACTTGTAACATTGCAGATAAAAATACTCAGTTTAGTGCCAGGTTTAACTTCCTTTACCGTCCACACATGTCCCAATGAGAGCTTTTCTTGACTTTTGAATTCTTATTTTAGTAGCTCTGTTTGTTCCCCAGCTTTGTCCACATTGTTGTTGTTTGTCCACCAAGAATGATGATGACCATTCATTTCATCCATGTGGGGTTGAGAGTATGGAGCCGTGAGTTCTAAGATGGCTGATGAGGCCTATTTTGGCTCGAAATGTTCTTTGACAAGGTGGACAAAGAATGCTTGACGTTTCTGGAGGAGGATTTTCTGCAGTGGTTTTTCTGTTCTGTCTTTTCTTCACTGCTCTTGCAGTCCTGGTTGCCTCACAAGTGACTGCACCCTTGCGTAATGATGTACGCCACGAATTTTGGTCGCTGGCCGCAGTCTCCCTGGTGTCATGATTAATTCCAAAAGCATTCAGTGAGATTTTCAGAGTGTCTTTAAAGCGTTTCCTCTGGCCGCCTTGGGAGCGTTTACCACAACGCAACTCGCCGTAAAAAATTCGTTTAGGGAGCCTGTGATCTGGCATGCGAGTCAAGTGACCAGCCCAGCGAATCTGATTTTTCATTAGTAGAGTGTGGATACTGGGCATGGACGCTCTTTCTAGGTCTTCAGTGTCTGGGATCTTGTCTTGCCATTTAATCTTCAGTAACTTCCTAACGCAGACTGTGTGGAAGTGGTTTAATTTCCTAGCGCGTCGCTGATAAACAGTCCAGGTTTCACAAGCATATAGCAGTGTGGATAATACAACTGCTTTGTAGACTTTCAGCTTTGTTTGCAGGCTTATTCCATTTCTGTCCCATACATTCTTGTACAGTCTGCCAAAGGCCGCGCTGGCCTTGGAGATGTACTTGGAGATGTCCACATTACTTCCCAGATAGAAGTATCATCCCGCCTCTTCATGTGTGGTTTTACAAATGAAGATCGTGTTGTTATTTGCTTGGTTTAATGTCATTTTTTGTGTGTGTCTGATCTATATGCATTTGTTGTCGGCGAAGTCCTAATCATCAAGTTGCTTATACAGAGTCCAGTGAATTCCATTTCTGGCGGTAGCTGTTGTTGTCTTCACAACTAGTCTATGGTCGGTACAAATAGTAATGGTGTTGTTACGATATTTCATTATTATTGTCTCACTATTGAATAGACTACAATTCTTCTTCTTCTTCTTCTTCTTCTTCTTCTTCTTCTTCTTCTTCTTCTTCTTCTTCTTCTTCTTCTTCTTCTTTTTCTTCTTCTTCTTCTTCTTCTTCTTCTTCTTCTTCCTCTCTTCTTCTTCTTCTTCTTCTTCTTCTTCTTCTTCTTCTTCTTCTTCTGCGTTCATCCGGAGGTTTTTTTTCCGAACGTGATTGCGTTGTGCCTGTTTACAGCAGAGCTGCGTTCTTGCGCCGTTAGGCCTACACATCCGACTTCTGCGGGCATTTGTTGACCGGGTTAACCTTCCCGGGGGTACAGTCATACAATACAGACAAAGATAAGTACTAATAAAGTATTAAACCTGTGGTTTATGTTTCTTTTTATTCATATTAAAGTATTAAGAGCGGGAGTACTAGCGAAGTTGATAGCGATCTCCGCTAGTAATGTCATGTGCACAGTCGGATGTTGGTTCGACGTCTGGGCTTGACGCTTGCCAAGATGAGGGTTCGATTGTCGCCTGTCCCTCCATTCTTCTGGTCTACAAAATGGCGTGACGTTGTCATGTTACAGACCCATAGCACGAAACTGCTTTGGGACAATTTAAAAAAATATTAAGAGTCAAAGAAACCTACTAATTAAAACATCTGTGTAGGTAAGCAAGCATTTATGCGTAATCCACGATGACTAATCGGTATCGTAATAATATCCTGCTTTGTTAGATGTTTTAACGCAGATGTTGACTCCATCTGTTGCAGGCTCAGTCAGCAGTCAAGTATAACTTCAATATGCACCTCAAGTATCGCCTTCAAGTGCTTCATGCAGAGATGAAGAGATTAGCTAACATTACAGATTGTGCAAATGTCATGGCGGATCCGGTATCATTTTGGCGGAGTCGGCTTTCTAATTCTACAAATTTCACATCTGACATTGATCTAGAGCGCATGACTCTGGCTAATAAGTACGTAATATACCAAGTGATGCTATAATCAACTATATACTAATTAACTATTCCAGCACGTAACATCTTTAAATATATTCTTATTGCGTTCATGCAGAGTATTGGAAAGTGCACAGGTATAGAAGCACAGTAGTCCGATTCAGTCCTCAGTTTCATAGTGTGAAAAGATGTGCAATGGGGGAGGACGAACCGTTACAATTTGGAAATACGGTGACACTTAAAACAACTAAATCAGCAATCAAAGACAACATTTCAAAATCTCTTGGCTCCTGTTAGGAGGGTCCATCATTGGGCCCAGCAGACATCTTAAATCGTCTTAATTAAATTGATGCAACGGCCTTACTCGGGATGAAGGACATTAGTGTCAATGGGAGAGTTGCTAGACTTAAAGATTTGATAAAATACTCAGGAAAACCGTGATACCAGCGCCAAACTGGTGAGGACAGTCAATTCTAACTAGAATATCTTTGCACTCATGGACTTTGGCGTCGTAGAGTAGAGATAAGCTAGCTGAAACAAAAGCCCCGTACAGCCTAGGTGAAGAAATACGGCTAATTACCATGGGAAATCAAATGACATCTTTAGACTAAGTTGCGAGTATTTGGTCACATGCTTGCTTTCTGGTTTCTTCTTATTTCTCCCTGTATACACACATCCTCTGGGGCATGGGTCCTGAACAAGTTCATTCCAGGCAACCCAGTGTTTTGCTGTCTCGTAGATCTCCATACACGTCCTCCAACTTCTGTCTGCAATTCTCTTCTGCGTATATTTTTATATCTTCATCTGTTTTGTTTGTCCTGTACACTAGATACCAAACAAAGGACATTCTATGTACATTATACTAATGATTTTATTAAAATGTATGTCCAATCCATTTCCCCTTACTTTTTGATTCATTGATATTTGTTTAGTTCTCTCAATGAGTGCTCTTATTTAGTGTTTGTCTGTCACGCCGTTTTAGTCCTTCTATTCTGCGCAGGCATGAGTTATTGAACTTGGATAATTTATTAGTTATCACTTCAGTTGTTCTCCGTGTTGCTGATCCAATACAAAATGACTTTTTTGACGTTATAATTAAATATTTTAAGTTTTGCGCTGTTTAATTTCTTTTGACTTCCGCGATTTTGGTAGTGCTATAAAAGCCCTTCTTGTCTTTTATATATTTGTTTGGGAGTCTCCGTGGCGAAGTAGTCAAGCTGTCTGACTCAGGCTCCCAATGTTGTGGGTTCGAATCCGGGCCGCGTCCTTCGGTTCATGAGTGCAATTTTTCGGAGACTACTGAGGGTCGTCGCTGGAGCTACGGAGTTCGTGCTTTGTGCAACGCTTTCGGTAGTTCGCTGCGTAAATAAAAAACTGAGCCATAGGGGATAAAAACCAGTGCAATGACGTCGACCCTGTCGACTTTTAAGCGACTTAAAATAAACAAATCTTTATCTGGGTTTTTTTCTCTTATTTTAATTTGCGTATCTACATTGCTGCCTAAATATATTATTCCACCTCTTAAAGTGACCTTTCACCAAGGGAGATCGGGTTTTCACTTTCTTGATTTATTCTCATTATGTTTGTCGTTCCCCTATGCAATTTAGGGGTTATTATTGGGACCCCCTAGACAGTGTGTTTAGTATGTCTTGAATCTCATTTCGCGTGTGCTACAGAAGGGCAATGTCGTAAGCCAATGCCAGGTCATGGAGCTGTTTTCTCTGTTACAAAACCTCATTTGTAAATCACTGGGACATGGGTTCTAGTTTAGTTCAAGATGTGATCACAAATTCTGTGAGACCTTCTATGTTTGTTCTATTTGTACACTGACTGTGAGCATGAAAACTTTAGCGTAGGTTATTTTAAATGTGACTAACTTCGTAAAACTGTAATAGCCTTCATGACTGTTGTCTGTCCACCCGATCCAAAGACTTTTCTTAATCTACGTAAACAATGTAAAGAAGTTTCATGATTTACATAAACAATGTAAAGACGTTTCATGATTTACATAAACAATATAAAGACGTTTCATGATTTACATAAACAATGTAAAGACGTTTCATGATTTACATAAACAATGTAAAGACGTTTCATGATTTACATAAACTTCTTCTCCCTCAGTTTACTATATACCTTTCCAGTATGCTTTTATAAATAAATCCCTCTATATTTATTGATGATGGTCTCCCTGGCCAATGAGTTAGCGACTTTCTCCGTAATCCCATATATCCAAGTAAGGAACGCAACTTGCGCGAGAATCGGTAGCAGTTCTCGCCGCGTTGGTAACTTACGGGGTATGTGAGCCGGTTGCTCAGAAACCAATGGCAAACTATTGAGAGTAATCTTGCCAAGAAATCAACAATCAGATGAAAGATGCTGATGTTGACAGCGATGTCCTGTAAAGGATATGCGGAAAAAAGAAATATTTATTGAAATCACATTAAGTACTTTTTTCTCATGCAAGGGAGATTATTGCGTTTATCCAACCTTCGTGTGGTTACGGTTCTTTCCAGAAAAGACTGTTCACCTTATATAGTAAGATTGATTCACTTTATCTGCAGCATTGATTTACTGCCAAGCTCTGGTCATCTATTTATTTGTATTGTACATTTGTTATGGTAATGTTCTTTTGATAAATTCAGTTATTAGGTATTACATTGTTGGTGTGTGGTTCATCTGTTCTATCTTTGTCAAACTAGATAACATTTGCGATAATTTTAAAAACCTACGGCATGGATTCATCTAGACCCGTGGTTCTCAACTTTGCTTGGCCTATGTACCCTATTCACTATATGTACAGAATGTAATTCCCCTCTTTCGAATTTCCTCCCTATTAACCCCCACCCCCTACACAGTATATGTAAAGATGGAAGCTAAATTTAACAACACATACTAGAACAAGTCTACAAAAACGTGATTTTCAGGTCTGCTTACGTTATAAAACAAATTTTAAAAGAGCGAGAAGTACCGAACCGTAAATTATCGAGGGAAAAACAATATCAAGTAATCGGTTCTTGTATTAACGTGATCTTGAAATAATCTTAACCCCCCCCCCCCCCCCCAGGGGGGGGGGAATTCCCCACAGGTTGAGAACCACTGCTCTAGACCCATGGAGGTCAGCATGGCCAAATGGATAAGAGCGCTCGTTCTTAAAAATCCAGTGTGCTGATACCGAGGTATCGGGTTCAACGCCTACACCGGTAAATTGGACTAAAATGCTGGCGAGGGACATTGGTAACAGGGAAAGATAATCCACACGCGAAAGTCAGTACATTGAAGTAGAAGTAGCAGCATGAGTATGGACTACGCTTGGGTTCAATGCGAGCGACTTCTGAGGTACTTGTAATTTACGTCCACAAGTCAGGGACGAGAAGTCAACATTTTAGTCCAACTGACCGTTATGTTTATATACCTAGCGTTTTCCCCCGAAAATAAGACCGACCGTTATAATAAGCCCTAGTATGGTGTTTCATGATACTTTTAATATAAGACCTACCCCTAAAATAAACCCTAGTTAAGATCGTCAGCTAGAATGAGAGACTTGTTGCCGAATGGCCAGTCAGAGTACAGGGGCAACTGGTGCGCACTTGCTAATGAACGGATGTGTTTCATTATTCAATACGTCACTGGTGTGAAATATACCTGGATGGCTGGGCCACATGGCATGGTCGAGACAGGAACACTAAGCTGATCCACGACGCTGATGATCGAGTGAAATGGCGAGTCATGACCGCCCACGCTTTCCGGCATGGCACATGATTGATTGCACCACAAGCAGGACAAGAAAAGCTCATTTAAGGAAAGCTTTATTGCTGGACATGAGAGACTGGGATCAATGGTTCTACAGGACATGGAGTCTCAAGAAATTTAGGGGAAATTCGGGATTTGAAGAGTTATGACGTTGTTTCAGAAGAAAGTGACATGACTGTATTTGAATAAATGTAAAATTTTGTAAATGAATAAAAGTAGATTTTTAAAATCTAAAAATAGATAATAAGACATCCCCCGAACATAAGTCCTAGTGCATTTTTAAAGTTAAAATTAATATAAGACCCGGTCTTATTTTCGTGGAAACACGATAGCTGTTTGTGAACACAATTACAAGCATTTCTAAGGTAAGCAATACATTTCACAAGATATTCTAGATATACACGGGTTTCGTCCCCTTATAATCGTTCTCTTGGAGTGATGTGTGTTAAAGTAAAGTGTTGAGTGTGCTTGCTTGCTTGCTTGCTTGTGTTCGTTGGCTTGAGCTCCAACGCAAAGTCCTGTATGTCGGATGAAGGCATCCTGTTGTCCAACATCAGTGTGATGTCATACAGGACCTGAGTTTTGCGTGAGTATCCGTTGTCCCATGTCTGGCTTATTGGTGTGCAGACTGGTGGTTCCTCGCCGTACAGGCAGACACTCTCCGACTTCGGAGGAATCGGCGATCCTACTGACTTTAGCCAGGACCCCGAAGGGACCTGTTGCCCAGGACGCTCGACGAGGACGCGTCAATAGGTCTTGGCCAGTATATAACCCGGCCCTGGTGCCTTGGAAACACCTCTGCGTCCCAATGTTGAGTGTGAAATAGATGTCAGAAATGTTATACATAACTTATTCTGCTGTGTGTGACTGGGTCTTCAACTGTGAACGAAGACATTAGGAGGAGCCATGGACAGTGAAGTTGTGGTGTTTGAGACGGATGTTGCGAATACAATGGACTGCTAGAGTAACCAACAATAAGGGAACATTATATTCAACTCTAAGAAAGAGACAAAGTGTTTTAATTATTTAATGAGAAAAATAGAGGAAATAAGAATAGGACAAGCAAAAACTGCATTTTATCAAATGAAGAACGTTATGTGCAATAAGTTATTGTCTTTGAAAGTGACAAGCAGAATTCGTACATGTTCCATAGAACCAATTTTAACGTACGGCTGCGAATCCTGGACAATTAGTAAACAGGAGAAAAAAATCCATGGAAGCCTTGGAGGTGTTTTATAGAAGAATGCTGAAAATTAATTGGACACCTAAAATGAGCAATCAGGACGTTTTAAGGGAAGCTGAGTCGCAAAGACAACTGATCACAAACATCAGAGAGAAGCAGTCATCGTTTTGTTTTGACCACGTTATGAGAAGACAAAAACAAGAACCTAATGTGACAACCGGAAATATTTGCAGAAAGAGAGATATAGGAAGACAGCGTGAGAAGATTTTTGACAGTCTTGTGACATGGCACGGAAGGGAGCCAACACACGAATTGATCCATGCCGTTGGAGATCAAAATTTGCGGAGAGGCATGATCGCCCTCGCCAGCTGGCAAGACAATGGATGATGATGCTGATGCTGATGATGCTGATGATGATGATGATGATGATGATGATGATGATGATGATGATGATGATGAATGAGAAAAGAAGCATTAGGAAATATCATAAGGACTGGAAAGATCAGTGGTAGACTAAGCAAGGCAGACCGAGAAATGCATGCCAGGTGGTTTGAGGCTGTGGAATAGAGGGTAGCATCAATAGAAGTGATCAAGTCATCCACGGACCGAGAACTGTGGAGGTACATGAACACACGGCATATGATGATGATTAACTGATTCAGTGCCAAACAAAACGTATATCTGGACCAAACATGGTACACAAATTAAATGTATAAGTATTATAATGTAAACGTTAGTTCACTGAACATTGAATTTGCTGAAAATACCACGAAACAAGACACATGACACGATGCTTCTACTATGGCGATATATCGTCCTTCTGTCCAAATGAACACACGTAGTATTGTTTGGCGCTCACAGAAGGAGAAGAAAGAAGTAAAGACTAGAGGACGCACTAGGTGTCGTGTCCTCCTTTAAAGTGTCGTCCCTGGAGTGAAGAGAGTCAACACCCACATTATAATATTTTTTCTTTTTCAATATCCTGGAGAATCCACCAGCTTCCGTCCAACACACTCCATCAGCCAATGGACACCTTTTCCTATCACTCTCTCACTGTCGTACTATGCCCCCTCTCATACTTTCCCAACGCAACATACTCAACAACTCTTGCTTCTAAAAATTAATAAAGATTAATTTATTAAAAGAAAAGTGTAACGTATATGAGACGTGTATGCGAAGAAAATGCGTGATGTGTTCTATACTGTGTGTATGATCGGACTTTCAGATAATAGCATAGTTTCTTCATTGCAAGGGCACACCACAGCACATTAAATCATAACCAGTGCACCTCACCCGGTGTCGAAACCCTCTTGCCGGATACTGACTGTCATCTGTAGCCACCTGGTAATCCATCTTCATGATCATCCGAAATAGATACTGTTTGTAAGTACAGATTGATTACGGACTGATTGTCAACTAACTTTGTAAGTTCCTATCGGTCCTAAAGAATGCACAAATCCTTTGTAGTGTATTTAGGTTTTACTGTTAATGTTTCTACACTTGATCCTAACTAGTGTTCATATAGGGTCAAGTATATGTCATATGTAATATTACACGGGAATCTAGCACACGATGTGACTTATCCGTTAATGTTCTCGTTCCTTAAACAATGTTTGTCCGATGTGTGATATATCAACAATTATCACCCATCCTATGTGAACCATACCACGCAGGAGTCGTTATATTGGCTGGCTCTTCTGGGCCATGCCATGGTGAACCCTTCTGAGTATGAGTCCAGCGTAAACATATACCATCTTTCTTCTCGGACGTTATTCCTTTTCCGTAAGAATCATTTTAGAGTCCAACTGGTGGTCGTCCAATTGGAGTGCACTTCTTCAAAACCAGTGTTGAGTTTCCTAGTAACTGGTGGGGAACCTTATGCAAAACCGCCTCATTCCGGGATGACTACTACACTTTGCCATAACGACACATGCTAGTTAATATTAAATTAATCTAACACTGTAGAGCTCTCCCACAAACACGTCCATCATAATCCACGGTTTTGGTCAACTCCCCATCTCCAATCATGGTTTATGGCAAAACCTAAAATTGGTCACGTGACATGGTTGACGTCCTGCAGGTGTTATTTGGGCATATCATCCATTGTCAAGAATCCCTTTTCCCTGGCTTAGTCACTGTCAAAGTTGTCATCACTTGTTTTGACCTCCCCAACAAACTAACGAGTTACTGTATGATCCCAACAACAGTTTTCCCCAACAAGCTGCCAATCTCCTTGATTTCCGGAAACTATAAATTGACAGACGGACTGTTTTCTTCCGAGCTGAGTACTTCCGCTTCCAATCCGACTTGTTTATAATCTGTCAAAGCGATGTATGATTCAGCTCATTCACTTCCTCTACACATCTGCAACTGTTAATTTTGCCCGACATGTGATGGCCGACATCCGATTGCCACCATGATCCCACGGGTTCCATCTGTATTCAAATGTTGACAAACTGTCAAAGCGATGCCGGGATTTGTCTCAATCACCACCGAATGCTCCCAATCCGTCGACCAGATGTACACGTGCAGCTACAAATATTGTCCTGGGATTTTGACATCCGATTTGTTTTTTCTGTTAGTTAAAATAGTTGTCGCTGGCAGATAGTCCGTTTAATCAGAAAGCCTCTATATTAATCATTGGTTAAACGCAAGGTTTTATTTTGTGACATAGGCCCCCTCTTAAGAGAGTAGTCCATCTCACTCTTCTCCACCGTGAGTTTAATCCAGATGATTCATTCTTCTTCTTCAGGAGCTGGGTGTCTTGACAAGAAATCCGCTCCAACATTTTCCTTCCCAGGAATGTACTCCACTGTGAAGTTATAGGGTTGAAGTAACAACGACCACCGCATCAAACGGGCGTTGAGCTTCTGAGAAGTAGCCAGGAACATCAGGGGCTGATGATCCGACTGGACCCGAAACTTAACTCCATACAAATATGGCTGGAATTTTTGCACTGCCCATACGAGAGACAAGCACTCTCTCTCGACAGTTGAATAATTCCTCTCCGCCTGTAGAAGTTTCTTACTTGCGTATGCTACAGGTTTCAAAACCGAAGCATCGTCTTTTCCTTCCTGTAACAAAGCGGCTCCAATTCCAATCGCACTCGCATCCGTTCTCAACACAAATGGTTTGGAAAGGTCAGGGAGCTGTAATACAGGTTTGCTGACCAAGGCCTCCTTTAACTGACTATAGGCATTCTCACATTCTGGTGTCCAAATGATTTGATCCGGGAATCCCTTTTTCAAGGTTTCCGTCAATGGAGCTCCCAGTTCAGTGAAATGTGGGATAAATTTGTGGTAGAACCCACACAACGAGAGAAAAGATCGCACATCCTTCTTCGTTTTTGGTCTTGGTGCATTTCTGATTTTCTCCAGGTTCTTCTCTTCTGGAACAATGTGTCCTGGAGTGATGGTGTGACCTAGAAATTCCAGAGTCTGGTAACCAATCATGCACTTGGTTGGACGAGCAGTAAGCCCTGCTTCCTTGAGTCTATTAAACACTCTCTCCAAGGATTGTAAGTGGTCATCCAAGCTGTCACTGGAAATCAGAATATCATCCATGAAAGAGATGATGGACGGATCCTGTAAAGGATCAAGTAAAGTCCTCATCATGCGTGTAAACACACTAGGTGCATTGCTGAGTCCAAAGGGCATGACCTTGAATTCGTAGTGTCCACTGGGTGTACTGAAAGCCAACAGTGGTCGAATCTCCGGTTTGACTGGTATCTGATAGTACCCCCGACTCAGATCCACCTTTGAAAAGTACCGAGCCTTATGGAGCCTAGCGAATAACTGAGTTGGATTCGGCAAAGGTTCCACCTGAAATTGTGTGTGACTGTTCAGAAGTCGGTAATCTATACACAACCGGTGTTCTCCACTTGGTTTCCGTAACAAAACTACCCCTGCATTGTATGGGGATGTGGATGGTGCAATCACGTCATCCTCCAGCAGTTTTTGTATTTCCTCCTCCAGGGTCTTTTCTTTAGAGAATGGCACTGGGTAAACCTTTTGGCGAACAGGCTCCTGTGTGGTCAACGTCATCTCGAACTCAACCAACCTCGTTCGTCCTGGTTTATCAGTCAGTATCTCCTTATGAGACTTGAGAACCTGGGTTATCCTTTCCCTCTCCTGGGAGGTCAGATCAGGGTTCACTTGCACATCCCTATAGGTTTCCTGGTGTACCAAGGGATATTCCCTGCCCTCGCTGGTTCCCACTTCAGTCTCCACTGCAACTGCCATTGCCATGAGGTGAGCTGCCTTGTCTCCGGGTCTCTCTTCGTATTTCCGCAAGAGATTGATATGGAAAATCTTCGACTTTCCCCGGATCCGGATCTGATAGTTGGTTCTGGATATCACCCTTTCCACGGGAAATGGTCCTTGCCAACCTATCTCCAGTTTGTTGTTTCCCGTTGGGAGTAGCAACAAGACTTTGTCTCCCACCTCTAGAGATCTTTCTTTAGACCTACGGTTGTAGTAAGCCGCATGTCTTTTCCTGGCCTTTTTCAAGTTTTGATTTGCCAGAGTCCATCCCTTGTGGAGTTTTTCTTTCAGTTCCTCCACGTATTTATAGGATGAGATCACTTCTTCTGACGTCCCCTCTTCAGTCCAACTCCTCAACATGGCTTCCAACGGTCCTTTGATTGGACGACCAAACAGCAACGTAGCGGGTGGTAGTCCTGTTGAGCCATGAGGAACTTCCCGATAGGCAAAAAGGGCTGCTGGGATATATTCATCCCACCTATCCGGTTTTTCCTGCGCTAGTTTCCTGAGCATTGTCATCAACGTGCCGTTGAAACGCTCTACTTGTCCATTGGCTTGAGGGTGGTAAGGGCTGGTATGTATGTGGTTAGAGTGAAACACCCTAAATACCTCCTCCATGAGTTTTCCACAAAACTGAGATCCATTGTCCGTCAGAATTTGATCCGGAAAGCCTAATCTGGTAAAGGCCTCCATCAGTGCGTCCGCCACTCTTTTCGAGTCAATCGTGGTCAACGGTATGGCTTCACCCCACATTGTACAGCAATCCACCATTGTGAGTATATACATGTTCCTCTTCCTAGTCCTGGGAAGTGGACCCACGATATCGATGGCTACCCTCTCGAAAGGAGAGTTCATGATGGGCATCTCACCCAACACCACCGGTGCTGTCCAGTGTTTCGGTGCCACCCTCTGGCACTCAGGGCATGACTTCACATACCGACGCACATCATCTGTCATTCCCGGCCAATAGTAATGGCAGGAAATCCGCTGCATGGTGGCGGCAATACCCATGTGTCCACTAAAGGAGATGGTATGCCCCATATGAAGAATCTGGGACCGGTGAGCTTTCGGGACGACCAACTGACCGTATAGGTTGTCTCCCCTTCCTGCTCTCCTGTAGAGTATCCTATTCTTCATGTAGTACTGCCCCCGTCCTGGTGGATCAGCACTTTTCTGCAGCTTTCTGTAGCAAGGACGTAAAGTATCATCCTCACTCTGGGCAGTTCGTAGCTCCCCCGGCATTGGGTTAGTCACAATTGCGTCTGCCTCTTCCGTTTTCGTCTGAGAGCGAGTCTGCATTGCTCCCATATGGATTGGCTCCCTGGGCATTCCCAGAAAGACATACCGGCAACCTAGGATGACTGGAAAAATGGGATCGGTCAATACAGCGGCCTTGATGGTGCCGGTGACGTACCTTGACCGAATCTCCACATTAGCAATGGGCAACTTCATGGTCACAGCACTCTTCTGCGCAGGCTGTATCTCCCATGTCTCACCTGTGAATTGTTCTGGATGTAACAGATCCGCAGAAATCACGGCCTCCCCGTCCAGTCCTGTGTCGTACAAACACTCCACTTGACGACCGTTAACCTCTACCAATTCCACTACAGGTGGTTTTTCCTGGTCTGGAGTCTCTTCCTCGGCCTCGACCTGTTCGGTGGGCTCCACCTTAGGTTTCCCGGGGCACACGACGAATTGAGTGTCTCCTGACTTTCCCCTGCAGTCAATAGCATTGTGCGTATTCGACTTGCATTGGTTGCACCATTTCCCTGTCCTAGATTTTCTAGTGCCGGACTTGAGTGAGCTCTCCTGGTGGCGAGCTTCCTTGTTGACCTTGGCATTTTCTGTGACAACCTCCTTGGAAGTCACTTGACATGCTGCAAAGTGAGGGTTCTTAGCCTTCGATTTGCAGTCCCTCGTATTGTGAGAGGGTGACTTACAAATTGAACACCACTTCTCCGACCACGGTCGTTTTGGTGTAGAGCTTGAAGTGCTCTTGCTTCCCTCCTTCTTCTTCTCTGAACTATCCTCTGATTTTTGCACATAAGGTTCCCACTTTTTGGTTCCTGAGTTTTTGGCTTTCTTCTTATCATGTTTCTCTTGACTTTTGGTGTTGGTGGAAAGGTTTTCCCCTGCCTCCCCATGTACCTCGACGAACCGTTCTGCTAATTTAGTCACGAGGTCAATACGTTCCGCTCCTTGTTCTCCCAGGAACGTCCTGAGAGGTTTAGACATTTGCTTCTTCAGCTGGTCGACCACCATGAGCTCTTCCAGACTCTCATAGTCATGTGCGAACCCAGCCAAATCCATCCACTTATGGAGATAAGATTTTAGACGCAAACTGTAGGCGGCAAACAACTCCCCCGGTTCTCGTTTCGCTGCTCGAAATTTTTTCCGGTAGGTATGTGACGTAACCTCGAATCGTTTCAGCAGAGCCGTCTTTAACTCGTCATAATTGTTCTCATGTCCTGGTGGCAGGCGAGAATAAACCTCGTATCCGGTCCCGCGTAAACCCTGGGATAGCTTGAGATTCCATTTGTTACGCTCCAGACCCATAGCAACTGACATAGCCTCGAAGCGTTGAAGGTACTGGTCAATCTTCTCTTTGTCCTCCTCGTAGACCGCTAAAGGAAACTTCATAGCATGGTACCCATGTCCACCTACTGGTGTTGAGCCTGGGATGGAGGAACCTCCAACTGCTCCCTCAGTTTCTCCATTAGATTGACTCTTCAACTCGAGTTCCCTCATCCGGTACTCGTGCTCCCTTTTCTGAGCTTCTTGTTCAGCTTCCAGTTTCCTAGCTGCTTGCTCAGCTTCAAATTTCTTAGCTGCTTGCTCAGCTTCCAATTCCATCCTTCTCAATTCCAACTCGGCCTTTCGATCTTCCCTTTCTGCTTGACGATACTCTCTCTCCACTTCCTGTATGTAATCCGTTAGAGCAGACCCCGACAATCCCATGTCTTCCCCCTTTGCCTTTAATTCTAACGTGGTTAGTTTAGGGGTGGCCATTATACAGAGAGGTAAGCTAGCAGGTCGAGTACAATATAACTGTAAATTACTATACAGATATATGAACAAGTACTATAAATCTAGATATTACCACACACAGCACATTCACTCAGTGACAAGAGTAGAATCAGGACCACAGACCTATGCAGACGTGTGAAGTGTGAACAGGTAAGATATTAGTCCTAACCCCTATCCACATTCACTCTAGCTGGATTCTCCAATATGATATCTCCCTCTTATAACTAAGGATCCCGTGTCAAAAGACCCCGTTGTCAGAAGATCCCACTGTCAAAGGTTCCTGCTTGCAGGAGATCTCGCTGTCCAAGGATTCCGTTTACGGGAGATCCCGCTGTCCAAAGATCCCGGACGAGCCCCCAATAATGTCGTGTCCTCCTTTAAAGTGTCGTCCCTGGAGTGAAGAGAGTCAACACCCACATTATAATATTTTTTCCCTATCAATATCCTGGAGAATCCACCAGCTTCCGTCCAACACACTCCATCAGCCCTATGGACACCTTTTCCTATCACTCTCTCACTGTCGTACTATGCCCCCTCTCATACTTCCCCAACGCAACATACTCAACAACTCTTGCTTCTAAAAATTAATAAAGATTAATTTATTAAAAGAAAAGTGTAACGTATATGAGACGTGTATGCGAAGAAAATGCGTGATGTGTTCTATACTGTGTGTATGATCGGACTTTCAGATAATAGCATAGTTTCTTCATTGCAAGGGCACACCACAGCACATTAAATCATAACCAGTGCACCTCACCCGGTGTCGAAACCCTCTTGCCGGATACTGACTGTCATCTGTAGCCACCTGGTAATCCATCTTCATGATCATCCGAAATAGATACTGTTTGTAAGTACAGATTGATTACGGACTGATTGTCAACTAACTTTGTAAGTTCCTATCGGTCCTAAAGAATGCACAAATCCTTTGTAGTGTATTTAGGTTTTACTGTTAATGTTTCTACACTTGATCCTAACTAGTGTTCATATAGGGTCAAGTATATGTCATATGTAATATTACACGGGAATCTAGCACACGATGTGACTTATCCGTTAATGTTCTCGTTCCTTAAACAATGTTTGTCCGATGTGTGATATATCAACAATTATCACCCATCCTATGTGAACCATACCACGCAGGAGTCGTTATATTGGCTGGCTCTTCTGGGCCATGCCATGGTGAACCCTTCTGAGTATGAGTCCAGCGTAAACATATACCATCTTTCTTCCGTAAGAATCATTTTAGAGTCCAACTGGTGGTCGTCCAATTGGAGTGCACTTCTTCAAAACCAGTGTTGAGTTTCCTAGTAACTGGTGGGGAACCTTATGCAAAACCGCCTCATTCCGGGATGACTACTACACTTTGCCATAACGACACATGCTAGTTAATATTAAATTAATCTAACACTGTAGAGCTCTCCCACAAACACGTCCATCATAATCCACGGTTTTGGTCAACTCCCCATCTCCAATCATGGTTTATGGCAAAACCTAAAATTGGTCACGTGACATGGTTGACGTCCTGCAGGTGTTATTTGGGCATATCATCCATTGTCAAGAATCCCTTTTCCCTGGCTTAGTCACTGTCAAAGTTGTCATCACTTGTTTTGACCTCCCCAACAAACTAACGAGTTACTGTATGATCCCAACAACAGTTTTCCCCAACAAGCTGCCAATCTCCTTGATTTCCGGAAACTATAAATTGACAGACGGACTGTTTTCTTCCGAGCTGAGTACTTCCGCTTCCAATCCGACTTGTTTATAATCTGTCAAAGCGATGTATGATTCAGCTCATTCACTTCCTCTACACATCTGCAACTGTTAATTTTGCCCGACATGTGATGGCCGACATCCGATTGCCACCATGATCCCACGGGTTCCATCTGTATTCAAATGTTGACAAACTGTCAAAGCGATGCCGGGATTTGTCTCAGTCACCACCGAATGCTCCCAATCCGTCGACCAGATGTACACGTGCAGTTACAAATATTGTCCTGGGATTTTGACATCTGATTTGTTTTTTCTGTTAGTTAAAATAGTTGTCGCTGGCAGATAGTCCGTTTAATCAGAAAGCCTCTATATTAATCATTGGTTAAACGCAAGGTTTTATTTTGTGACACTAGGCAACATAAAATATGAAAGCTATAGTTACTGACCGGGATTCGAACCTGTCACCTCCAAATGACGACACCGCCTCGCTGAGGGACTAGTGTACTTCGACGCAGAACCAACTGGGAGTGTCTAGTTGGTCATGCGTCGTGTGTTTATTTATGTAACTGTTTCAGTGGCCTCAACTGGTTCCCAAATTGATTTCCTGTGTGATTCTGTCCATATGGAAGATCACATGTGACGATATATTATCCTTCGGCACTGAGTCAGTTAAGACCAAGTTGATGATGATGATGATTTTCTATTTCTTGTCGTTTTGAACTCGAGCGTCGCCCTCACAGGATTAATGTTTGCGTATGGGTCAGCTTTCCATGTTACCACCGTCCCCCGCAGTCAGCGGAACCCACTCCGACTTATAAGGTATTTGTAAATTACGTCCTCAAGTTAAGGAGAAGTCAACGTTTACGGCTAACTGACCAATTTATCGTGAGAAACCAGTTCCCCGCCATCAACGCACGGGAGGTTTAAGACCAAACGCTCTTAACCTTGATGATAATGATGATGATGTTTGTGGTGGTGACTATGTTGATGATAATAACGATAATGATGATGGTGGTGGTGGTGATGATGACGGTGGTAGTGGTGATTGTGATGATGGTAGTGATGATGATCGATGCTATTGATGTTAGATGTAGTATTCTATTGCCATTGTGTGGTTGGTGAATACTGTAGTTATTTTTCTGACATTGAAGATGCACAACGATTCCCATAGCTGACTTCCTGACAACGCCGCCTCTGCCAGCCCTGTACAGCTTTGAAACAGAATACCTGGAGGACCCTCCCGTCACAAACATCTCCAAAGTTTCCAATGAAAGCACAACCAGTGTAGTACTTGTAAACAGCAGGTATGTGTACTTGAACGTGTACTGTGTAGTTCTTGTACGCAGAAGGCACGTGTACGTGATCGTCAACTGTTTAGTACACAAACATTTATAGACATTTAGAATTTATACGGACGAAATGAGTTTTAAATATAATCACTGAGTTTATTTATGACAGTAGTAATGAAGAAATACAACACTTTTACGATGAAGTAGAAAGGGCGATAGCTCAAATTGGATCACAAGAAATAAAAATAATACTGGGGGGATTTTAATGCAAATCTAGGAAAGGGAAAAATAGAGGAGATAGGGGGAATTATGGATTAGGTACAAGAAATGAAAGAGGAGAGAAACTAGTAGAATGTGCAAATATTAATTATATGATAATAGGAAACACACGGTTTAAACACCACAAGAGACGACTATACATATGGAAAAGCCTGATAAGAAAATACGCAACCAAAAGGACGACATACTTATTAGTAAAATATTTACAAATGCGTTAATTAATATTCATACAATGCCTGGTGCGGACTGTAATAGTGATCATGTACCACTATGTGGACAAATAAAAGTAAGACTAAAGAGAGGGGAAAATGGTTCAGAACTTGAGACTTAATAACGAGGTTCTGAAAGAAAATTCAAGAAATTCAAGAACAATACAGAGTGACTCTGAAAAATATGTACAAAGCAATAGCTAAAATACACAGTATAAATGAACAATGGAAAGATGAACATAGAATATCGCTACAAATCCAGTCAAAAGTGAAATGGAATATTTGACAAGGAAGAACAGAACAGTGTACAGCGCAGAACAGCCACTCTCAGCTTCCTTGATGATGAATACCCACAGGACCTATGGATCAGAGTTTACACAGATGGGTCAGCACAAAATGCTGTTCGAAATGGAGGAGCAGGAGTGTACATAGAATACCCAAATAATACTAGAGACACGGCCAGAATTCCAACAGGAAAGTACTGCCATAACTATGATGCTGAAATTGAGGCAATCAAGATAGCCACAGAGAAATTACAAAATACCAGCCATGGTGCACAACCTGTGGTGATATTGACAGATGCAAAATCCGTAATAGAGGCGCTCCTGTCTGGGAAATTGCCAGTTCTGAGGACACTACTTTCTGAACTTTGCAGTCAGCGTAAGATCACCATACAGTGGATACCATCCCACTGTGGAGTCCCCGAAGCCAGAGCTGATCGATTGGTTAAAGAAGGAGCAAAAGAAGAACAACCTGATGTGCCCATTACATACCACCAAAAGAAAAGAATGATCAAATCAGTCAGAAGGCCACCAAACCTTACTCAAGACGACTACCACGTTATGGACAGACCAGAACAGGTCATTCTTCTGCGCCTCAGAACAGGACACAATAGATTACGCAACCACATGTATACAAAATTCAAGATTGGTGACTCAGCCATGTGCACATGTGGTTTGGCGTCGCAGACAGCAGAGCACATACTCCAGGATTGCCCAAACTACAACATATCCAGGCGAACCTTCTGGCCTAGAGAGACAACAGTGGAAGATAAACTCTATGGACCGCTGAATGAACTAAAAAAGACTGTTGGATTCATACGAGAGACAACATTGCAGTTATAAGCATATTTCAGGCGAACGAAAGAAGAAGAAGAAGAAGAAAAAACAATGGGAAATGTTAAGGGATCTACATACATCAAACTAGCAAAGAATATTACCGGAGAGATTCCCAAAAAGCTAAGTAAAAAAATGGATGAATGAAGAAATCTTAATGCTGATGGACAAAGAAATAGAATAAAATGACAAACAAGAATACTACGAAAATAAAGAAATAGAGATAAATGTGTGAATGCAAAGAAAGTTGGGTAAACGAGCAATGAAAAGAAAATTGACTTAAATTCCATAAAAATACAAAAATATGCACAGACAAATCAGTGACCTCACGGGAAGAAACATAAGAATAAATGCAGGGTGTTTGAAATCAAAACAGGAGAGATATTATTAGAGGAAGGTGCTATAATGAAGAGGTGGAATGCTTATATTAAACTGAATTATATATGGAGAAAGGGAAGAATACAGAAGAAGTAATTTAGAAGGCCTACTTATCCTAAAGAAGTCGCGATGATGCTATGAAACATATGAAGAGAGGAAAACCACCCTGGGCCAAATGAAATCACAATCAGAAGAATTAGAATTGACTTGATGATGATTTAGGAACCGGACATCACAGCATTCGGGGCATTTCCATAAACGCTTCCGTCCCCATCCTCAGCAGCCAGCGAAGAGTTCCAACACCAACTAGTACCAGTAGCAATCTGATTATATGTCCGTCTCACCTTTCCTCTGAGCGTCGAGCGTCGGCCAAATCCCCTCGTCACTCCTCGCTGTCTCATTCTTGCCAGACCATGATAATCCATTTGCTCCTCCGAGGTGTACACGTGCTCCCACAAGGCAGCAACCACGTCTGCCTTGTCATGTATCAATACTCACCAAGTTCTGCAGAGCCAGCCAGTCTGTCCGCCTGTTCATTTCCCAGCATACCGGCATGCCCCGGAGAAATTATCCAGGCGATGCTTGTCACCCGTGACCCCCGAAGCGAAGCAAGCCACTCCGCACGAAGCCTGCCCGTCCTCACCCTCCTCAGTATGCTTTCTGAGTCAGTTACAATCACGATGTGTGTGTGTGTGTGTGTGTGTGTGTGTGTGTGTGTCGCATTCTCCATCCAGCGGAGAACCGCATTCTTAAGCTGGATGTTGTGGTATCATATGCCGTGATCTCCTTCACCAAACGTCGACCATTAGCTATGGAGTAGATATATTAACCAAACATTTGAATGATATTTACAGCAGTGGATATTTACCGAGCGATATGATGAAATCTGCATTTATAGCTATACCTAACAGACCAGGGGCAATGAATGCGAAGATTTTTGTATAATAACCTCATAACCCATGTCACTTAGCTTTTTACTCAGAATTATAATGAGAAGAACAAGAAAGAAAATAAAAATGGAAAATTAGTGAAGAACATTATGGTTTTATGGAAGGAAAGGGTACAAACATTGCTTTATATATATATATATATATATATATATATATATATATATATATATAATTATAATATATATATATAATATATATATATATATATATATATCTAATATATATATAATAAAGAACACTAATAGGAAGGCCAATAGAGGACACAGAAAGACATATAATTTGTGCTTCATAGATTATACTAAGGCATTTTATAAATAAAACATGATGAAATAATTATAATTTTGGCAGATATCAACATTGATGGGAAAAGATTTAAGAATAACGAATAACATTTACTGGAACCACGTCGCAGCAATTTAAAATGGGAAATAAAGAGGGTAGTTACGAACAGATAAAGCTAGGAGTACGACAGAGGTGTGTCTTTTCACGGATCTCTTCTCCCTCTATAGGGAAATAATAATGAGAGGGATCAAACATAAGCCAGGAATACTAATCTGAGGTCTATAGGTATAAATAATATACGCTATGCAGATGACACAGTATTGGTGGCGGATAATGCCACCAGGCCTATAAACAATTGTTGGACATTGTAGTAACAGAGAGTGCAAAGAAAGGTCTCTCCTGAATATAAAGAAAACAGACCAATGGTGATATCAAAGAAAATGGGACACCAAAATGTGGGACATATAAAATTTTGTTTTGTTGCGTATCCATTACGGGACGTTGCAGTCAACACCAGCATTTTCAGCTGCTGTTGATGTACTAGGCAAGTGTTACGTTCAGTA
>JACEFZ010001371.1:830000-843393 GCA_014155875.1 Cepaea nemoralis
TTTCAGTTGAGTTATATATATACAATCATACAATCATTATCATCATACTATCATCATCATCATCATCATCATCATCATCATCATATCCTCATCATCATCATCATCATCATACTATCATCATCATCATATCATCATAATCATCATCATCATACTATCATCATCATCGAGTGCCATGTCAGCTGGCGTCGGAGTTCATGGCTCTCCACAGATCTCGGTCTCTGGTGTTCTGGATCAACTCTGCTGATGATATTCCTCCAGTCCACCGTCTAAATCCATCCAGCATCATTTCTCTTGGTCTGCCTCTACCTCTCTTCCCCTCAATCTTTCCAATTGTTACGATGTTCTCTAATGTCTCTCTTTTCCTCACAAACCAAAGAATTATGTTTGCCTCTTTCGTATTATTGTATATAGTGTTCTAGTTTCATTAGCCTCTTTCAGGCAATCGTTGTTAGTTACTCTGGCAGTCCAAGGACTTCGCAACTTTCGTCTAAAAAATCGCTTCTCTTTTTCTTCTAAGTTCTTCCTAATTTGTTCATTTACACTCCAAGATTCACTGCCATACAGCAAAACTGGTTCTATATTGCATTTCAGCATTCCCTTTCTTACATTCATTGATAGTGGCTTATTGCATAAGATACTCTTAGTTTTCTTAAATGCGGCTTTTGTATGCCATATTCTGCTTTTAATCTCTGTTGTACATTTTCCATCTGATGTTATATATGCCCCTCAGTATTTAAAATTATTCATTTGATTAAGAATTTTTCCTTCAATTTATGTCTCTGTGGCTAAGGGCTTGCGAACGCGGTTTGTGAGCCCGTATACCCGGGTTCGAAACACGGCGGTGCTGGTCTTTTCGAGAAAGGTATAGGGGCCGGTCGTTCAGAAAGCAATGGCAAACTACTGAACGTAACACTTGCCTAGTACATCAACAGCAGCTGAAAATGCTGGTGTTGACTGCAACGTCCCGTAATGGATACGCAACAAAACAAATTTTATATGTCACATTTTGGTGTCACCATTTTCTTTGATATCACCATTGGTCTGTTTTCTTTATATTCAAGGAGAGACCTTTCTTTGCACTCTCTGTTACTACAATGTTCAACAATTGTTATAGGCCTGGTGCATTATCCGCCACCAATACTGTGTCATCTGCATAGCGTATATTGTTTATACTATAACCTCAGATTAGTATTCCTGGCTTATGTTTGATCCCTCTCATTATTATTTCCCTATAGAGGGAAGAAGAGATCCGGTGAAAAGACACACCTCTGTCGTACTCCTAGCTTTATCTGTTCGTAACTACCCTCTTTATTTCCCATTTTAATTGCTGCGACGTGGTTCCAGTAAATGTTATTCGTTATTCTTAAATCTTTCCCATCAATGTTGATATCTTCCAAAATTATAATTATTTCATCATGTTTTATTTTATAAAATGCCTTAGTATAATCTATGAAGCACAAATATATGTCTTTCTGTGTCTCTATTGGCCTTCCTATTAGTGTTCTTTATATATATATATATATATATATATATATATATAATATATATAATATATATATATATATATATATATATATATATATATATATATATATAGCAATGTTTGTACCCTTTCCTTCCATAAAACCATAATGTTCTTCACTAATTTCCATTTTTATTTTCTTTCTTGTTCTTCTCATTATAATTCTGAGTAAAAGCTAAGTGACATGGGTTATGAGGTTAATTATACAAAAATCTTCGCATTCAATTGCCCCTGGTCTGTTAGGTATAGCTATAAATGCAGGTTTCATCATATCGCTCGGTAAATATCCACTGCTGTAAATATCATTCAAATGTTTGGTTAATATATCTACTCCATAGCTAATGGTCGACGTTTGGTGAAGGAGATCACGGCATATGATACCACAACATCCAGCTTAAGAATGCGGTTCTCCGCTGGATGTAGAATGCGACACACACACACAACACACAACACCACACACACACACACACACTCGTGATTGTAACTGACTCAGAAAGCATACTGAGGAGGGTGAGGACGGGCAGGCTTCGTGCGGAGTGGCTTGCTTCGCTTCGGGGGGTCACGGGTGACAAGCAATCGCCTGGATCTTTCTCCGGGGCATGCCGGTGTGCTGGGAAATGAACAGGCGGACAGACTGGCTGGCTCTGCAGAACTTGGTGAGTATTGATACATGACAAGGCAGACGTGGTTGCTGCCTTGTGGGAGCACGTGTACACCTCGGAGGAGCAAATGGATTATCATGGTCTGGAAAGAATGAGACAGCGAGGAGTGACGAGGGGATTTGGCCGACGCTCGACGCTCAGAGGAAAGGTGAGACGGACATATAATCAGATTGCTACTGGTACTGTTGGTGTTGGAACTCTTCGCTGGCTGCTGAGGATGGGGACGAAGCGTTTATGGGAATGCCCCGAATGCTGTGATGTCGGTTCCTAAATCAATCAATCAATCAATTCTAATTCTTCTATTGTGATTTCATTTGGCCCAGGTGTTTTTCCTCTCTTCATATGTTTCATAGCATCATCGACTTCTTTTAGGATAAGTGAGCCTTCTAAATTACTTTCTTCTGGTAATTCTTCCCTTTCTCCATATATAATTAGTTTATATAAGCATTCCACCTCTTCATTATAGCACCTTCCTCTAATAATATCTCTCCTGTTTTTGATTTCAAACACCCTGCATTTATTCTTATGTTTCTTCCCGTGAGGTCACTGATTTGTCTGTGCATATTTTTGGTATTTTTAATGGAATTTAAGTCAATTTTCTTTTCATTGCTCGTTTACCCAACTTTCTTTTGCATTCACACATTTATCTCTTATTTCTTTATTTATCGTAGTATATTCTTGTTTGTCATTTTTATTCTATTTTCTTTTGTCCATCAGCATTAAGATTTCTTCATTCATCCATTTTTTTTCTTAGCTTTTTTGGAATCTCTCCGGTAATATTTCTTTGCTAGTTTGATGTATGTAATCCCTTAACATTTCCCATTGTTTTTCTTCTTCTTCTTCTTCTTTCGTTCGCCTGAAATATGCTTATAACTGCAATGTTGTCTCTCGTATGAATCCAACAGTCTTTTTTAGTTCATTCAGCGGTCCATAGAGTGTATCTTCCACTGTTGTCTCTCTAGGCCAGAATGTTCGCCTGGATATGTTGTAGTTTGGGCAATCCTGGAGTATGTGCTCTGCTGTCTGCGACGCCAAACCACATGTGCATATGGCTGAGTCACCAATCTTGAATTTTGTATACATGTGGTTGCGTAATCTATTGTGTCCTGTTCTGAGGCGCAGAAGAATGACCTGTTCTGGTCTGTCCATAACGTGGTAGTCGTCTTGAGTAAGGTTTGGTGGCCTTCTGACTGATTTGATCATTCTTTTCTTTTGGTGGTATGTAATGGGCACATCAGGTTGTTCTTCTTTTGCTCCTTCCTTACCAATCGATCAGCTCTGTCGTTTCCGGGGACTCCACAGTGGGATGGTATCCACTGTATGGTGACTCTTACGCTGACTGCTAAGTTCAGAAAGTAGTGTCCTCAGAAACTGGCAATTTCCCAGACAGGAGCGCCTCTATTACGGATTTTGCATCTGTCAATATCACCACAGGTTGTGCACCATGGCTGGTATTTTGTAATTTCTCTGTGGCTATCTTGATTGCCTCAATTTCAGCATCATAGTTATGGCAGTACTTTCCTGTTGGAATCTCTGGCCGTGTCCTCTAGTATTATTTGGGTATTCTATGTACACTCCTGCTCCTCCATTTCGAACAGCATTTTGTGCTGACCCAATCTGTGTAAACTCTGATCCATAGGTCCTGTGGGTATTCATCATCAAGGAAGCTGAGAGTGGCTGTTCTGCGCTGTACACTGTTCTGTTCTTCCTTGTCAAATATTCCATTTCCACTTTTGACTGGATTTGTAGCGATATTCTATGTTCATCTTTCCATTGTTCATTTATACTGTGTATTTTAGCTATTGCTTTTGTACATATTTTTCAGAGTCACTCTGTATTGTTCTTGAATTTCTTTAATTTTCTCTTCAGAACCTCGTATTAAGTCTCAAGTTCTGAACCATTTTCCCCTCTCTTTAGTCTTACTTTTTATTTGTCCACATAGTGGTACATGATCACTATTACAGTCCGCACCAGGCATTGTATGAATATTAATTAACGTATTTGTAAATATTTTACTAATAAGTATGTCGTCCTTTTGGTTGCGTATTTTCTTATCAGGCTTTTCCATATGTATAGTCGTCTCTTGTGGTGTTTAAACCGTGTGTTTCCTATTATCATATAATTAATATTTGCACATTCTACTAGTTTCTCTCCTCTTTCATTTCTAGTACCTAATCCATAATTCCCCCTATCTCCTCTATTTTTCCCTTTCCTAGATTTGCATTAAAATCCCCCCAGTATTATTTTTATTTCTTGTGATCCAATTTGAGCTATCGCCCTTTCTACTTCATCGTAAAAGTGTTGTATTTCTTCATTACTACTGTCATAAATAAACTCAGTGATGTATTTAAAACTCATTTCGTCCGTATAAATTCTAAATGTCTATAAATGTTTGTGTACTAAACAGTTGACGATCACGTACACGTCCTTCTGCGTACAAGAACTACACAGTACACGTTCAAGTACACCATACCTGCTGTTTACAAGTACTACACTGGTTGTGCTTTCATTGGAAACTTTGGAGATGTTTGTGACGGGAGGGTCCTCCAGGTATTCTGTTTCAAAGCTGTACAGGGCTGGCAGGGGCGGCGTTGTCAGGAAGTCAGCTATGGGAATCGTTGTGCATCTTCAATGTCAGAAAAATAACTACAGTATTCACCAACCACACAATGGCAATAGAATACTACATCTAACATCAATAGCATCGATCATCATCACTACCATCATCACAATCACCACTACCACCGTCATCATCCCACCACCATACCATCATCCATTATCGTTATTATCATCAACATAGTCACCACCACAAACATCATCATCATTATCATCAAGGTTAAGAGCGTTTGGTCTTAAACCTCCCGTGCGTTGATGGCGGGGAACTGGTTTCTCACGATAAATTGGTCAGTTAGCCGTAAACGTTGGACTTTCTCTTAACTTCGAGGACGTAATTTACAAATACCTTATAAGTCGGAGTGGGTTCCGCTGACTGCGGGGGACGGTAGGTAACATGGAAAGCTGACCATACGCAAACATTAATCCTGTGAGGGCGACGCTCGAGTTCAAAACGACAAGAAATAGAAAATCATCATCATCATCAACTTGGTCTTAACTGACTCAGTGCCGAAGGATAATATATCGTCACATGTGATCTTCCATATGGACAGAATCACACAGGAAATCAATTTGGGAACCAGTTGAGGCCACTGAAACAGTTACATAAATAAACACACGACGCATGACCAACTAGACACTCCCAGTTGGTCTGCGTCGAAGTACACTAGTCCCTCAGCGAGGCGGTTGTCGTCATTTGGAGGTGACAGGTTCGAATCCCGGTCAGTAACTATAGCTTTCAATATTTTATGTTGCCTAGTGTCACAAAATAAAACCTTGCGTTTAACCAATGATTAACATAGAGGCTTCTGATTAACGGACTATCTGCCAGCGACAACACCTATTTTAACCTAACAGAAAAAACAAATCAGATGTCAAATCCCAGGACAATATTTGTAACTGCACGTGTACATCTGGTCGACGGATTGGGAGCATTCGGTGGTGACTGAGCCAAAATCCCGGCATCGCTTGACAGTTTGTCAACATTTGAATACAGATGGAACCGTGGGATCATGTGTGGCAATCGGATGTCGGGCCATCACATGTCGGACAAAATTAACAGTTGCAGATGTGTAGAGGAAGTGAATGAGCTGGAATCATACATCGCTTTGACAGATTATAAACAAGTCGGATTGGAAGCGGAAGTACTCAGCGCGGAAGGAAAACAGTCCGTCTGTAAATTTATAGTTTCCGGAAATCAAGGAGATTGGGCAGCTTGTTGGGGAAAAACTGTTGTTGGGATCATACAGTAACTCGTTAGTTTGTTGGGGAGGTCAAAACAAGTGATGACAACTTTGACAGTGGACTAAGCCAGGGAAAAGGGATTCTTGACAATGGAATGATATGCCCAAATAACACCTGCAGGACGTCAACCATGTCACGTGAACCAATTTTAGGTTTTGCCATAAAACCATGATTGGAGACTGGGGAGTTGACCAAAAACCGTGGATTATGATGGACGTGTTTGTGGGAGAGCTCTACAGTGTTAGATTAATTTAATATTAACTAGCATGTGTCGTTATGGCAAAGTGTAGTAGTCATTCCGGAATGAGGCGGTTTTTGCATAAGGTTCCCCACCCAGTTACTATGAAACTCAAACACTGGTGTTGAAGAAAGTGCACTCCAATTGGACGACCACCAGTTGGACTCTAAAATTGATTCTTACGGAAAAGGAATAACGTCCGAGAAGAAAGATCGTATATGTTTACGCTGGACTCATACTCAGAAAGGGTTCACCATGGCATGGCCCAGAAGAGCCAGCCAATATAACGACTCCTGCGTGGTATGGTTCACATAGGATGGTGATAATTGTTGATATATCACACATCGGACAAACATTGTTTAAGGAACGAGAACATTAAAGGATAAGTCACATCGTGTGCTAGATTCCCGTGTAATATTACATATGACATATACTTGACCCTATATGAAACACTAGTTAGGATCAAGTGTAGAAACATTAACAGTAAAACTAAATACACTACAAAGGATTTGTGCATTCTTTAGGACCGAATAGGAACTTACAAAGTTAGTTGACAATCAGTCCGTAATCAATCTGTACTTACAAACAGTATCTATTTCGGATGATCATGAAGATGGATTACCAGGTGGCTACAGATGACAGTCAGTATCCGGCAGAGGGTTTCGACACCGGGTGAGGTGCACTGGTTATGATTTAATGTGCTGTGGTGTGCCCTTGCAATGAAGAAACTATGCTATTATCTGAAAGTCCGATCATACACACAGTATAGAACAACATCACGCATTTTCTTCGCATACACGTCTCATATACGTTACACTTTTCTTTTAATAAATTAATCTTTATTAATTTTTAGAAGCAAGAGTTGTTGAGTATGTTGCGTTGGGGAAAGTATGAGAGGTGGCATAGTACGACAGTGAGAGAGTGATAGGAAAAGGTGTCCATTGGCTGATGGAGTGTCTTGGACGGAAGATGGTGGATTCTCCAGGATATTGGAGAAAAAAAATATTATAATGGGGGTGTTGACTCTCTTCACTCCAGGGACGACACTTTAAAGGAGGACACGACATTATTGGAGGATCGATAACGGGATCTCTGGACAGCGGGATCTCTCGTAAACGTGATCTTTGGACAGCGAGATCTCCCGTAAACGGATTCCTTGGACAGCGAGATCTCCTGCAAGCAGGAACCTTTGACAGTGGGATCTTTCTGACAACGGGGTCTTTTTACACGGGATCTTTAGTTATAAGAGGGAGATATCATATTGGGAGAATCAAGCTAGAGTGAATGTGGATAGGGGTTAGGGACTAATATTCTTACCCTGTTCCACACTTCACACGTCTGCATAGGTCTGTGGTCCTGATTCTACTCTTGTCACTGAGTGAATGTTGCTGTGTGTGGTAATACTCTAGATTATAGTACTTGTTCATATATCTGTATAGTAATTTACCAGTTATATTGTACTCGACCTGCTAGCTACCTCTCTGTATAATGGCCACCCCTAAACTAACCACGTTAGAATTAAAGTCAAAAGGGGGAAGACATGGGATGTCGGGGTCTGCTC
Source organism: Cepaea nemoralis (assembly GCA_014155875.1). NCBI lineage: Eukaryota > Metazoa > Mollusca > Gastropoda > Stylommatophora > Helicidae > Cepaea > Cepaea nemoralis. The sequence continues at coordinate 837,842 of JACEFZ010001371.1, forward strand.
TAACGGATTACATACAGGAAGTGGAGAGAGGAGTATCGTCAAGCAGAAAGAGAAGATCGAAGGCCCGAGTTGGAAATTGAGAAGGATGGAGTTGGAACAAGCAGCTAAGAAATTGGAAGCTGAGCAAGCAGCTAAGAAATTGGAAGCCTGAGCAAGCAGCTAAGGAAAGTTGAAGCTGAGGCAATCAGCTAAGTAAATTTGAACACTGAGGCAAGCAGCTAGGAAAACTGGAAGCTGAACAGGAAGCACAGAAAAAGGGAGCACGAGTACGGATGCGGGAAATTCGAGCTCAAGAGTCAATCTAATGGAGAAAAACTGAACGTGAGCAGTGGAGGTTCCTCCATCCCAGGCTCAAACACCAGTAGGTGGGACATGGGTACCATGTTATGAAGTTTCCTTTAGCGGTCTTACGAGGAGGACAAAGAGAAGATTGACCAGTACCTTCAACGCTTCGATGGCTATGTCAGTTGCTATGGGTTCTGGAGCGTAACAAATGGGAATCTCAAAGCTTATCCCAGGGGTTTTACGCGGGGACCGGATACGAGGTTTATTCTCGCCTGCCACCAGGACATGAGAACAATTATGACGAGTAAAGGGACGGCTCTGCTGAAACGATTCGAGGTTACGTCACATACCTACCGGAAAAAATTTCGAGCAGCGAAACGAGAAACCGGGTGGGAGTGTTTTGCCCGCCTACAGTTTGCGTCTAAAAAGCTTATCTCCATAAGTGGATGGATTTGGCTGGGTTCGCACATGACTATGAGAGTCTGGAACGAACTCATGGTGGTCGACCAGCTGAAGAAAGCAAATGTTCTAAACCTCTCAGGGACGTTCCTGGGAGAAACAAGGAGCGGACAACGTAATTGACCTCGTGTACTAAATTAGCAGAACGGTTCGTCGAGGTACATGGGAGGCAGGGGGAAAACCTTTCCACCAACTCCAAAAGTCACGAGAAACATGACAAGAAGAAAGCCAAAAAACTCAGGAACCAAAAAGTGGGAAACCTATGTGCAAAAATCAGAGGATAGTTCAGAGAAGAGAAGGAGGGAAGCAAGAGCACTTCAAGCTCTACACCAAAACGACCGTGGTCGGAGAAACGTTGTGTTCCAATTTGTAAGTCACCCCTCTCACCAATACGAGGGACTGCAAATCGAAGCGCTAAGAACCCCTCACTTTGCAGCATGTCAAGTGACTTCCAAGGAGGTTGTCACAGAAAAATGCCAAGGTCAACAAGGAAGCTCGCCACCAGGAGAGCTCACTCAAGTCCGGCACTAGAAAATATAGGACAGGGGAAATGGTGCAACCAATGGCAAGTCGAATACGCACACTGCTATTGACTGCAGGGGAAAGTCAGGAGACACTCAATTCGGTCGTGTGCCCCGGGAAACCTAAGGTGGAGCCCACCGAACAGGTCGAGGCCGAGAAGAGACTCCAGACCAGGAAAACCCACCTGTAGTGGACTCTGTCCTAGAGGTAAACGGTCGTTCAAGTGGAGTGTTTTGTACGACACCAGGGACCTGGACGGGGAGGCCGTGATTTTCTGCGGATCTGTACATCCAGAACAATTCACAGGTGAGACATGGGAGATACAGCCTGCGCAGAAGAGTGCTGTGACCATGAAGTTGCCCATTGCTAATGTGGAGATTCGGTCAAGGTACGTCACCGGCACCATCAAGGCCGCTGTATTGACGATCCCATTTTTCCAGTCATCCTAGGTTGCCGGTATGTCTTTCTGGGAATGCCCAGGGAGCCAATCCATATGGGAGCAATGCAGACTCGCTCTCAGACGAAAACGGAAGAGGCAGACGCAATTGTGACTAACCATGCCGGGGGGAAACTACGAAACTGCCCAGAGTGAGGATGATACTTTACGTCCTTGCTACAGAAAGCTGCCGAAAAGTGCTGATCCACCAGGACGGGGGCAGTACTACATGAAGAATAGGATACTCTACAGGAGAGCAGGAAGGGGAGACAACCTATACGGTCAGTTGGTCGTCCCGAAAAGCTCACCGGTCCCAGATTCTTCATATGGGGCATACCATCTCCTTTAGTGGGACACATGGGGTATGCTGCCACCATGCAGCGGATTTCTGCCATTACTATTGGCGAGAATGACCAGATGATGTGCGTCGGTATGTGAAGTAATGCCCTGAGTGCAGAGGGTGGCACCGAAACACTGGACAGCACCGGTGGTGTTGGGTGAGATGCCCATCATGAACTATCCTTTCGAGAGGGTAGCCATCGATATCGTGGGTCCCACTTCCCAGGAACTAGGAAGAGGAAACATGTATATACTCACAATGGTGGATTGCCTGTACAATGTGGGGTGAAGCATACAGTTGTGACCACGATTGACTCGAAAAGAGTGGCGGGACGCACTGATGGAGGCCTTTACCAGATTAGGCTTTCCCGGATCAAATTCTGACGGACAATGGATCTCAGTTTTGTGGAAAACTCATGGAGGAGGTATTTAGGGTGTTTTCACTCTAACAACATACATACCAGCCCTTACCACCCCTCAAGCCAATGGGACAGGTAGAGCGTTTTCAACGGCACGTTGATGACAATGCTCAGGAAACAAGCGCAGGAAAAACCTGATAGGTGGATGAATTATATCCCCCAGCAGCACTTTTTTGCCTATCGGGAAGTCCCTCATGGCTCAATAGGACTACCACCCCGCTACGTTTGCTGTTTGGTCGTCCAATCAAAGGACCGTTTGGAAGCCCATGTTTGAGGAGTGGACTGAAGAGGGGAACGTCAGAAGAAGTGATCTCATCCTATAAAATACGTGGAGGAACTGAAAGAAAACCTCCCACAAGGGATGGACTCTGGCAAATCAAAACTTGAAAAAGGCAGGAAAAGACATGTGCGGCCTTACTACAACCGTCGTAGGTCTAAAGAAAGATCTCTAGAGGTGGGAGATAAAGTCTTTGTTGCTACTCCCAAACGGGAAACAACAAACTGGAGATAGGTGGCAAGGACCATTTCCCGTGGAAAATGGGATATCCAGAAACCAACTATCAGTATCCGGATCCTGGGAAAGTCGAAGATTTTTCCCATATCAATCTCTTGCGGAAATACGAAGAGGAGACCCGGAGACAAGGCAGCCTCACCTTCATGGCAATGGCAGTTTGCAGTGGAGACTGAAGTGGGAACCAGCGAGGGCAGGGAAATATCCCCTTGGTACACCAGGAAACCTATAGGGATGTGCAACGTGAACCCTGATCTGACCTCCCAGGAGAGGGAAAGGAAACCCAGGTTTCTCAAGGTCTCATAAGGAGATACTGACTGATAAACCAGGACGAACGAGTTTGGTTTGAGTTCGAGATGACGTTGACCCCACAGGAGCCTGTTCGCCAAAAGGTTTACCCAGTGCCATTTCCCTAAAGAAAGGACCCTGAGGAGGAAAATACAAAAACCTGCTGGAGGATGACGTGATTGCACCATCCAATCCCCATACAATGCAGGGGTAGTTTGTTACGGAAACCAAGTGGAGAACACCGGTTGTGTATCAGATTACCGACTTTTGAACAGTCACACACAATTTCAGGTGGAACCTTTGCCGAATCCAAACTCAATTATCGCCTAGGCTCCATAAGGCTCGGTACTTGTTCAAAGGTGGATTCTGAGTATGGGGTACTATCAGATACCAGTCAAACCGGAGATTTCGACCACTGTTGGCTTTTCAGTACACCCCAGTGGAACAATACAAGGTCATGCCCCTTTTGTGACTCAGCAATGCACCTTAGTGTGTTTACAACGCATGATGAGGACTTTACTTTGATACTTTACAGGATCCCGTCCCATCATCTCTTTCATGGATTGATATTTCTGATTTCCAGTGACAGCTTGGTATGACACTACAATCCTTGGAGAGAGTGTTTAATAGACTCAAGGAAGCAGGGGCCTTTACTGCTCGTCAACCAAGTGCATGATTGGTTACCCCGACTCTGAATTTTCTAGGTCACACCATCACTCCATGACACACGTCCCAGAGAGAAGAACCTGGAGAAAATCAAAAATGCACAAGACCAAAAAACGAAGAAGGATGTGCGATCCTTTTCTCTCGTGTGTGGGTTTCTACCACAAATTTTATCCCACATTTCACTGAACTGGGAACTCCATTGACGGAAACCTTGAAAAAAGGGATTCCCGGATCAAATCATTTGGACACCAGAATGTGAGAATGCCTATAGTCAGTTAAGGAGGCCTTAGTCAGCAAACCTGTATTACAGCTCCCTGACCTTTCCAAACCATTTGTGTGAGAAAGGATGCGAGTGCGATTGGAATTGGAGCCGCTTTGTTACAGGAAGGAAAAAGACGATGGTCGGTTTGGAAACCGTAGCATACGCAAGTAAGAAACTTCTACAGCGGAGAGGAATTATTCAACTGTCGAGAGAGAGTGCTTGTCTCTCGTTATGGGCAGTGCAAAAATTCAGCCATATTTGTAGGAGTTAAGTTTCGGGTCCAGTCGGATCATCAGCCCATTGATGTTCCGGCTACTTCAGGCAAAAGCTCAACGCCCGTTTGATGCGGTGGTCGTGTTACTTCAACCCTATACTTCACAAGTGGAGTAATTCATGCGGAAGGAAAATGTTGGAGCGGATTCTTGTCAAGGGACACCAGCTCCTGAGAAGAAGAATGAATCATTGGATTAAATTTCACGTGGAAAAAAAACGGAAGAGTGAGATGGACTACTCTTCTTAAGAGGGGGGCCTTTTTATGTACAAAATAAAACCTCGTGTTTAAAAACCAATGAATTTAATATAGGGAGGCTTTTGTTGATTTAAACGGACTATTTCTGCCAGCGAAACTATTTTAAACTACAGAAAAAAACAAAATCAGGATGTTAAAAAATCCCCAGGGACAATTTTTGTAAAAAACGGCAACGTGTACATTCGGTGTCGGGACGGGATGGGAGAATTCGGTGGTGATTGAGGGACAAAATCCCGGATCAGCTTTGGCACAGTGTCAAATTTGGAATTTACAAGATGGAACGTGGGATAATGGTTGTGCAATCGGATGTCGGCCATCAAAGTTCGGGCAAAATTAACAGTTGCAGAGTGTACGAGGAAGTGAATGAGCTGAATCATACTTCGCTTGACAGATATTAAAAAAAAGTCGGAATTGGAAAGCGGAAAAAGTACTCAGCCGGCGGAAGAAAAACAGTCCATCGGTTAAAATTTACAGGGGTTTCGGGGAAAATCAAGGAGATTGGCAGTGTTAGGGAAAAACTTGGGTTGTTGGGATCATACCAGTAAACTCGTTAGTTTGTTGGGAGAGGTCAAAACAAGTGATGACAACTTTGGGGGGGGGGACATTGGGACTAAGCCAGGGAAAAGGATTCTTGATAATGGGATGATATGACAAATAACACTGCAGGGATGCAAAAAAAAACCATGTCACGTGGAACCAATTTGTAGGTTTTGCCATTAAACCATGATTGGGATTGGGGAGGTACCAAAAGTGGATCATGATGGGGACGTGTTTGTGGGAAAAAATAGCTTACAGTGTGGATGTAATTTTTACTATTAAACTAGCAGTGTCGTTCT
>JACEFZ010001372.1:0-39501 GCA_014155875.1 Cepaea nemoralis
TATCCCTATTAATTAACTTCCACCTATTTTTCCATGTACAATGACGGGATGGATTACGTCCCAACTCTTCTCACCCCTCCTCGTTTCCTGTGAAGGGTAGTTTCATCTGTCAATCAAATTAACCGATGTTCTGCCGCATGTCTGAAACAATGAAACATGCTTCGCTACTGATGCAATAGACGTTGCGTCATAACTACATCCCCATCTGCGGTTAACACAAGCCTTCCTTGGTTGCTGTCAGAAATGTGTCAGCCATGTGTTCCTACTTTGCCGCTGTATTGCAGTGAGGTGTTAAGTATCTAGTCCTAATTGCTCCTTTGGGGTGGCAACTACAGACGTTGTCCCGTCTCCCCAATGTCTGGACTTTTACCACATGTGTTATTTCAGACGGGTCTGGCTGACCCTTCTTATCTCCATTCTGCCGTGGCTGGTTCACACGTTAGGTCCTGTTGAACTAAGGTGTTAGGTGTCTGCCCCTATTCCAACCACAGGATTCTAAACTAACACGTCAATCTCAACTGACTGGCTCCGCGATGTATCAACTGAAAACAGTGAGTTTTCAACCTTTGATAGCGCCCGCCGACTGGTGCCGTGGTGTCTGGGTTTTACGTTTGATCTGTACATCAAAGCTTTCTCAGACCTAGCATTACAGAAATGATGGGGCGTGGGTGGTCAAAATGTAATTTTCTCTTGTTTTCAATCTCTGTTAGTTTTTCCTTATTCCTTGGTTGGGGACTAGATTATTTTCTGGTGTACAATTATTCTTTTACTTAGAGAATGATATAATAATTCTTGTGGGCTCTTTAATTCCTTTCAAACTTGTGTAATTCGGATGCTGCCGGGGCTGTCCCGTCACAGTATGTATGTATGTATGTATGTATGTATGTATGTATGTATGTATGCATGTATGTATGTATGTATGTATGTATGTATGTATGTATGTATGTATGTATGTATGTATGTATATGCGTAAGTGCGTGCGTGCGTATGTATTATGTGGATGGGCGGACAGACAGACAGAGAGAGAGAGAGAGAGAGAGAAAGAGAGAGAGAGGAGAGAGAGAGAGAGAGAGAGAGAGAGGGAGAGAGAGACAGAGAGAGAGAGAGATGATGGTGTTCTATTTCATCGAATGTTATCCTTGTGGTCTGGTTTACATGGGAGCAACCATTCTCCGATATCTGTTAGATTTAGGCAATTAAACAGGCAATGTTCCATAGTCTCGTGAAGTTATGCACACAAATTGGCGTGTATTACATTTTACGTTGGAAATATGATCGATACATATGTAGTCGATGGTAAAAGAACAAAGGGAGACAATCATAAAGACTGATGCTTCCTTCACTACGGTGCTAAGAGGTAAAGAGTAGTTCTGACTTCGTTAAGGCCAAAGAAGAAAAATAGTGAAAAGAGAGAGAACCTCACACCGCCTCAACTGACAAAAAAAGGGGATAGTAATTAGATAAGAAGATATACGAGATCTCGGACAGAGGCAGAAACTATTTTATAGATGTTCACACAGGAAACACCATGTTTGAGCCCAAGCGATGAATTAAGGTGTTAGATTGTGGTAGAAATAGTGACTGTAAAAAGTAAAAACTAAAAGAGACTAAACAAACAAATCAAGGACAAATAAACAAGCTCTTTATTTATTTCTTCTAACAGCACATTGCATGTCAATAACAGATACAATAGACAACTGTATATACCAAATCACCACAGTGGGTAACCCCTAACCAATCAACAGCACTTAAGACAACAGGGTACACCAAGTACCACAACACAGGTGTTCCAAACAATGGCTGGTTAGACTGACACTATAAAGAACTTTGACACAAGCAACACTGCACAGACAATAAGGCACTACAAAAACATAGGTTACACAACATAAACCCCAAGACGCGACATAAACAAGAGTTGTGACACAATTTACTATCCCACCAAGAACCCAGGCCTGCTGACACTAACTAGTCAGCCGCTCAGCTTTTTCCTCTGACATATGTTGTTCAATGATGAACAGATGGGAAACCCCACATAGCTCGTCTCAAGGCGGGCTGGCCACAAACTACACAGGGCCCCAGCACCTGCCTTCCCACACCGCTGGCCGCTACAAGGAAAAAATGGCCTCCGGTCTTTGTGATAAAGTGGCGTTTCCGGCGTGGCCAGGACCGTACGGTTTTCACAGACCAAACTAAGTGCCTTGGTTTGGCGCTGTGACACATATAAAGTGAATGACGACGCTGGCATCATTATAAGCTTGACAAAAACAACTGAGCTGACAGAATGGATGTTACTTCGGGTGTTGACTCTGTTTGAGCTGACTAAAACTAAAACAAAAAGACACACGTACATGTAGCCTAAAAACTGTTTGAGAGTAACACTCAACTGTAAACCGTGGCTTTCTGAGAACAGATTGATAGTCGTTTTTGTTAATTCCAGCCCGACCCGAAGACTGAAGTCATGTCACTTACATGAGAGAAAAACATGTTCGCCTATTTATTTATACATCATGAGTTACAGAAATATTAACGCTGGGACATATCCTAGAAGATACATTCGTGCTGAGATCTTTACGTAAAATAATTTTCCTCACACACAATTTCGACTTGCATGCTAACTATTGAAATAATTTCGTCCTCAGCCACCCCAAGACTACACGTTTTGTGATCAATCAGTATTTAACGTTATAACACTCACTCCTCAAAGCCCGCAGTTCCTTATTTACAGCCCGACCTATAACATTGGTGTCAACCCGATTCGTGACTATTGTTCTTTAGTCCTGAAGTCCGGAAACGATCCCTTAATTTTAATGTTTCAGTTCAGGTAAATGTTCATGCATTATCATCAGTTAATTTACTGTTGTCGTAGAGTGTCCATCGGTTACTTGTTAATTTGTGTTCATGTATTTATCTGTTGCCACGATGGTAATGTGGGAGTGTGACTTTTATAGTGCTTACAATCGTAGGTTTAGAACATTGGCTCCTGGGAATGTTAATCCGGTTAACAAATGCCTTAGAAGTCGAATGTATCGGCCGAAAGGCGCAAGTATCGCAGCTCTGCTGTAAACAGGCACAACGTAAAAGTCCAATAAGAAACACTCCAGACGAACGCAGAAGAAGAAGAAGAAGAAGAAGAAGAAGAAGAAGAAGAAGAAGAAGAAGAAGAAGAAGAAGAAGAAGAAGAAGAAGAAGAAGAAGAGAAGAAGTAGAAGATTGGTTTTATCTTCGTGCCAGGGCATGCGTGTGTTCAAGGGAATGAGCGGGCTGACAGACTTGCAGGTAGTGCTACTGTGGAAGGCGGACGAGCGATGGACCAGGGGGACATTCTGAATGCTTTACGAGAAGTAAGTCGTTTACGAGAACCAAGCGATGACTGGGAATCTACAACCATGGTCAGGCTGCGAGAACAACAAGTTAAAAGAGGCGTGGCCAAACAAGAACACTACGCAGGAAGCCAAAGAAAAGTAATAAACCAACACAGAACTGGTGTTGTGAGCCTCTACACGCTGCAGGATTTACTGACGAGGGGAATCCGAGCACTTATGGACTGAATGGTTTGATGTGCAATAAGGATGATCTGTCGTTTAACTAACTAACTAACTAACTAACATGGAAATATCACGAAGGAGAGAATTAGAATGCTAACCTGGTCAAAAATGCACGCAGAAGCCGGATGTGTTGACCTAAGGGATTCGACCCAAGGGTGCCTAACGCACACCGCTATCACATCTGAAAAAACACTCCAGATGAACGCAAAGAAGAAGAAGAATCAGAAATGATCAAATTGAGAAGGACATGTACAGAGCAGCACGGGATAGTTAAAAATAGAATGGGGTGGGGCGTAGGGGCGCCTGGAGTAAGTTAGCTCAGGGCCTATGCCCCAATGAGAGACAGAGCGGAAATCAACGATGAAGAATTAGTGGAGACAATTCTGAGAAATACTCCGTCTTAAATAACGATGGTCCTTTCTTTAACTTAAAAGATGAAGTTGGATTCTTGAGTGCACATTTAGTAGATAATTTGAATAGAGTTGAGTACCGACATCAGAGAAATTGGGACATTTCCGTATATGGCTCGCTCTCATTTGATCTGGATAAATCATTAGTTAACACATGGAAGCATATATAACTTCAATATCCAGTATATGAATGGAAATGGATGCATTCAATGTTTCGTCGCTTATATTAAACTTTAAATAGAGAAGGCAATGTCCCCGAACTCCAATCTGTGCATCACAAGATACACGGCCGATAGCAATTGTGTGAATAATTAGATGCTTGCTTGCTTGCTTGTGTTCATTGGCTTGAGCTCCAACGCAAAGTCCTGTATGTCGGATGAAGGCATCCTGTTGTCCAACATCAGTGTGATGTCATACAGGACCTGAGGTTTGCGTGAGTATCCGTTGTCCCATCCATCCATCCATCATGTGCCATGCCGGTAAGCGTGGGCCGTCATGTTCTGCCATCTCACTCGATCACCAGAGTCGTGGATCAGTTCCGTGTTTCTGTCTCGACCATGCCACAAGGCCAAGCCATCCAGATACTTGTTTCTAGGTCTTCCCCTTGGTCTGTTTCCCTCGATCTTACCAGTTGTCACCAAGTTCTCCAAATCATTTCTTCTCATAACATGTCCAAAAAATTGTGACTGTCTACGTCTAATGTCTCTGATCAGTTTACGATCTTCATTTGTTTCTTGAAGGACTTGTTCATTGGTCTTTCTGGATGTCCATGGTATTCTTTGCATTTTCCTCAGAAACCACATTTCTACAGCCATCAGATGTTTTTCAGCCTGGCTGCTCATTGTCCAAGCTTCACATCCATATAAAAGTACAGGTTCTATGTAGCACCTCAACACTCTTTTTCTCGTTTCAATTGACATCTTTTTATTGGTCAGTATGTTTTTCATCTTGCTAAAGGCTACTTTTGCCATGGCGATTCTTGTTCTAATCTCTTCCAGGCATCTCCCATCAGATGTTATCACTGTTCCGAGATAATTGTACCTATTCACTTGTTGAAGAATATTCCCATTTACTTGTATATTACACTGTGGTATTTCGTTCTTCCTAGTGACGACCATAATCTGTGTCTTTTTACAATTTAATTCTAACCCTAGTTGTTCACTGTGTGTAACAACCGCATCTACTAAATTTTGCAGGTCCTGTTCATTGTCTGCAATTAATACTGTATCATCTGCATATCTAATGTTATTGATGCATCGTCCCCCAATGTTGATTCCTTCCATATCTTCAATATTTCTGAAAATATTTTCACTGTACAGGGAAAACAGATCTGGAGACATTACACATCCCTGTCTCACACCTCTCTTAATAGGCTGATATTGGCTTACTTCATTATCAACTCTTATGGCAGCTTGTTGTTTCCAATATATGTTTTTTACAAGTCTAAGGTCTTTCCCATCAATTTGTAGATCTTCAAGCATCCTTATCATGTTGACATGTCTCACTTTATCAAAAGCCTTTGTGTAGTCAATAAAGCAAAGGTGTAGATCTTTGTTTACTTCTATAGAACGTTCGATTACGGTTCTCAGTATATACACAGCATTTACTGTACCCTTGCCTTCTACAAACCCACATTGTTCTTCTCCTATTTCAGGTTGTATTTTCCTCCTCACTCTTTGCATGATAATTCTTAGCAAAATCTTCGTGATGTGACTCATTATACTAATTGTTCGATGTTGATCACATTCCAAGGCTCCTGATTTCTTTGGGATTGCAATAAATACAGAATTACATAACTCATGAGGTATACTTCCAGTATCATATATTGTATTAAGCAGACTGGTAACTTTATCTATTCCATAGTCTTCTAAAGCATTAATCATTTCTGTTGTGACGCTGTCTGGACCGGGGGTCTTGCCAGATTTCATATGATTAAGAGCATTCTGAACCTCCATCTTCAAAATTTTTGGCCCTTCATTATTATTCTGAACATCATACTGTTCGTCTCTGTTATCGTCATAAAGGTTTTTCACGTAATCTGACCATACATGTAAAATCTGTTCTTTTTTCTATTATGACTCTTCCATCTTTTGTCTTTAGGCAGCCTGCTGATGTACGTGTTCTTTGATCGGTAAGCTCCTGAATTCTTTTGTGCATTAGTTTCGCATATTTACTGTTGTGTTGTTTTTCAATTTCTCTGCAATTTTTCTCAAGCCATGTTTCTTTTGCCTCCTTACATAAGGTTCTGACTTTTCTGTGAATTTCTTCATATTTGGCAGGATTATTTTTGTTCTGTCTTCTTGTTTCCATTAGTTGCAAAATTTCTTCAGTCATCCATGTCTTACGGCCCACTTTCTTTACTTTTGGAATAGTCTTTTCTGCTGCACAACTGATTGAATTCTTCAGCATTTCCCATTGATCATCTACATCTTGAAATAGGATCTCTAGATCAGACAATAAATCAAATTTGTTCTTTACTTCTATGTTAAAATTATCTTGTATTTCTTTGTCAGTTTTCAATTTGCACAAGTCATATTTAGGGTTTCCTGCTGTATACTTGACTTTCTTTAACTTAACCCTCAATGTGCCAGTAATTAATCTGTGATCACTGTAACAGTCTGCATTTGGAACTGTTTTTACAACTGTTAACGCATTTCGAAATCTTTTGCTAATCAGGATGTAATCTATCTGGTTTTTAATCCTGCTGTCTGGACTCCTCCATGTCCATAATCTTCTAGGATGTTGTTTAAACCAGGTGTTTCCTTCCACAATTTCTTGTTCCTTTGCCCATTCTACAAGTCTGTAACCTCTTTCATTTCTCTCTCCCAAACCATGGTTGCCTACACTGCATCCATCGCTTTGCTTTCCTATTTTTGCGTTGAAATCACCCATTATGATATTTATTTCTGATTTTTTACAGTTCTTCAAAGCAGATTCAATGTCATTATAAAATTCCTCTATGCTTTCTTCACTGCTTTCACTTGTTGGGGCATATACTTGAATGACATTTATTTTAACGTTTTAAATTTTTTTTTCCGTTGTCCCATGTCTGGCTTATTGGTGTGCAGACTGGTGGTTCCTCGCCATACAGGCAGACACTCTCCGACTTCGGAATTAGATTACTTTTAACTTGTAACTTTTCAAAGAAATATGTGTTGTTCATTCTTAGATTAACTCCCCCGATGTGTCTCCACCTTGACGTGGTGGGGGAGCTTGCGTGTCCCATCGACCCCATTTGCTTGCCGATGGATGAAAAACTACATATCGGACAGCTTATGGGATAGAGACCAGACTAAGAGAGACACAACCTGCTGCTCTGCAGGTAGACTGAGGATAGCAGTCAAAAATTAAAATCAGGTGCACGAAGGCAGAAGTTCTTGGTCCGGATAAAACTCTTAAGGCTCCTTGTCGAGGGATGTGGCTGATCGCCTCTAAGCCACAAACCCTGGGATCTGAGAGCCGGGCCGATACCCACCTACCGAAAAATAGAGGCGTGTTACTGAGCAAGCTACATGCTCAGGTCTGAGACATGTTCGAAGGCTCTCAGCTGGGGGATATGAGAGATTCCCGGATGAGAGGGCCAGGCCGTTTCTCGTTCACTGCTGCACGAAGGTAAGGTGCTAAGCCGGCAGCACATGTAGCCTACCTCGTGAGCGAGTACAAAAAGTCAGAAAAGTGCCCCAGTCGAAGGAAATGGTTACGAAAACTGTCTGTATCTAACTCATAGAGAGTGTAGACAAAAGTGGAAGAACGTCTCAATGACGCGAAATGGAACGCACGGCGAGCGAACCTATTGCGTGGTCTGAAGTCAAAAGCAAAAGCTTACCGAGTGGATGTCGCTCGCAGTCTGACCGCTCCTGGTGTGTGCTTGAGCGATCAGTGGCAAGCGAGATGCCCAACACATGGAAGTGAGGAACTAAAGCAGCCATGAGCAGGACGTGGCAACTCCTCGGGTGAGCCCAGTCTCAGAGCAATATGTGCCGGCTCTGCAATTATGGAAGCCTCCTTGGATAGCGAGGGAATGCCCATGGTCTGCCCCTGCCTTCCCTTGAGGGCCGACCGCGATGTCGTTGATCGTTCTATCTTGACCAGCTGAGATGTTGGCGACATCACAACAGTCTAACGTGCCTCGAAACCAGAGGAAGGCTAACCTCATTAAAAAATGCCCGCCGGAAGTCGGAAGTGTCGTCCTACGGGTGGCAAACTAAAAATTGACACTACGCAATTACGTCCGAGTGAAATATCTCGTCCGAATGTCTCTCGTGCTAGGAACAGCTCTAACTACCTAGTTTCCGAATGCCGCTCTTGTTCGGAACAGCTCTGACTAGGTAGTTTTCCGAATGTCTGTCGTTCTTGGAACAGCTCTGACGGGCGCAACGACAAGCACATGTCCGAAAACTCGCTGAGTGGATACCGTCTGCAAACCTGTCTGGTTTGTGCGGGAATGGCCCGAGGCAAACGAAATGACCAATATATTGAAGTGAGGATTTAAAGCAGCCATGAGCAGGACGTGACGATTCCCTCGGTGAGCCCAGAACCAGGGCGCTATGTGTCGGCCCTGCAACTATGGAAGCAACCTTGGATGGCGGAAAATGCTATGGATTGTGCCTGCCTTCCTTTGAGGGATGACCGTTGTCTTCGACCGTTCAACCTTGGCCAGCTGGGTTGTAGATGGCACCACAAAAGTGAGTCTCCCAGGAATGCTACCTGGTCAAAAAAGCACGCTATAGTCGGATGTGTTGGCCTACGGGTTTCGGCCCAAGGGCGCATAACAGACACACCGTAATCACATCTGAAAAAACACTCCGGATGAACGAAAAGAAGTAGAAGAAGAAGATTAACAGTGGTTAAATTGTTCTTTGTATTCGTTTTTCTTATTCTTCTTCTTTTCTTCTTCTTCTTCTTCTTCTTCTTCTTCTTCTTCTTCTTCTTCTTCTTCTTCTTCTTCTTCTTCTTCTTCTTCTTCTTCTTCTTCTTCTTCTTCTTCTTCTTCTTCTTCTTCTTCTTCTTCTTCTTCTTCTTCTTCTTCTCCGCCTCCTCCTCCTTAAATCAATAACAAAAAGCCTTTATTCGCTCCAGAAAAGGGCAGTACGTTTAATTAATGGTGAAAAGCTTACCGACAATTCTAACCTACATAAACGTCTTCGGTTACTGCCACTCTACAAACGCCTACTTTTTAATAAGGCTAAACAAATTCACAAAATCCTATTTCAAAATGCTCCAAGCTACCTTTGGCCGTTGTTTAAATATAACGCAAGATATAGTGATGACTAAATATATTTCATGTCCCTAAACCTAGGATAGACTTATATAAAACAAGCTTAGCATACTCTGCCGCTCAGTTGTGGAACAATATTCCACACGAAATCAAAGACACCACCAATACATACATACACTCACATACCTGTTTGATCACTACCTCAGTACAGACTACATGACCCCATAAACAAAAACAACAAAAAGACAATAAACATGATAAATTATCTCAAACGACAACTAGCCAAAACAAAAAAAAAAAAACATTCCCATATGTATGGCACGTTACATCTTCCTTAGGTATTTATAATGCCCATGTTAAACATTGCCTCAGTGAGTCATTTGTTATTGATTACTTTTCATGCTTTTTTAATGTTTATTGTTTTTTTGTCAAAAATTCGCTTCTTAAGTGATGTTAAATGAAAGAATGTATGATAGGAAATAGAGAAGAAGAGCAGAATGTCAGACGGGCCTGCGTGCCCAATTCTTAACCCTTTTAAAATAAAGATTTTCGTTCGTTCGTTAGTTCGTTCATTTCTTCTTCTTCTTCTTCTTCTTCTTCTTCTTCTTCTTCTTCTTCTTCTTCTTCTTCTTCTTCTTCTTCTTCTTCTTCTTCTTCTGCTTCTGCTTCTGCTTCTTTTCTTCTTCTTCTTCTTCTTCTTCTTCTTCTTCTTCTTCTTCTTCTTCTTCTTCTTCTTCTTCTTCTTCTTCTTCTTCTTCTTCTTCTTCTTCTTCTTCTTCTTCTTCTTCTTCTTCTTCTTCTTCTTCTTCTTCTTCTTCTTCTTCTTCTTCTTCTTCTTCTTCTTCTGCTTCTGCTTCTTCTTCTTCTTCTTCTTCTCTTCTTCTTCTTCTTCTTCTTCTTCTTCTTCTTCTTCTTCTTCTTCTTCTTCTTCTTCTTCTTCTTCTTCTTCTTCTTCTTCTTCTTCTTCTTCTTCTTCTTCTTCTTCTTCTTCTACTTCTTTAGAAGTAGGGCAGAATATCAGACTAGCCTGAGTGCTCAATTCTTAACCCTTTCAAAAATAAAGATTGATCGTTCGTTCGTTCCTTCTTTCTTCTGCGTCACCATTGTCTCCTCATACTCTTGCTCTCTCTGCTCTTGCCCATCTTCTTGTCTCTTCCTCCCACCTATTAGTGGAACTATTAGTGTTGGAACTCTTCGCTGGCTGCTGAGGATGGGGACGGAGCGCTTATGGGTATGTCCCGAATGCTGTGATGTCGGTTCCTAGATCAATCAATCAATCAATCCTCCCACCTCTCCGACCCCTACCTCAACCGTCATCATCGTCATCATTATCGACACCCTCTTCGTCTTTTTTTAGTGCAAGTCCTAGCAGAATATGTTAGAAAATGATAAGACACTAACTGCGTATCACCTGCTACTCAAAAACTACACAACTAAGCAAGATGTAAATTGCACTTCAGAATACGTTAATTTATTCTCCTCTTTCAGGAGTTTCAGATTTCAGGTGAACAGCATTAAATACCTAGTCATGTTGTGAACTATAAATGCTGCTCATTTATTTTAATCCCCCCCCCCCCCCTCTCTTTTAGGAGATTTAATGTAACAGGAAGTGACAACTGTTCTGTTGATTACCTATGTCTTCACGGAGTGAAATTTTGCGGGCCCGCGATAAATGTGAGTCAGGTTTCGTTCATACTTCCGGCAAACAAGGAATCTACGCTTGTGTTGGGTAAAGAATGGTCAACATCAGAGACTAATTTTCAAGTGAGTCTTGTATATAATCTACATGCGTTAATGTATCCCTGATGTCAGCTGTTGGGCACACTACACAATCACACACACACACACGCGCGCGCACACACGCATGCACACGCACACGCACACACACGCACACGCACACACACATATGTGTGGTTAGTTAGTCGCGATTCCAACATCACAGCAAGGTGTTGCCTCATCAGGATCAATTTATGTGCCAGTGAATATCACACAAAATGTCCCTCACTGCCCTTTGTGAAACAGACAGGTGTCTAGACAAACCTACAGCCCGAACAGATATACTATGCATAATGCCGCTGTCGGAATGTCAACACAAAAGTCCGCCTCGACAAATACAGTTCATTGTCGAATGTCATGGTAGTCACTAGAAAAACCAACAGCCACACATTACTGCATAAGGCAAACCCAGTTAGTTCAGCAACCGGCGGCCGCCATTTTTCCGAACATGCAGTTCTTGTCACAAACAACGACGGACAGACGTAAAAACACTTCACATGAAATCCACAGCTCACAGTGAAGCTCCACTCACTCAACTCAGTAGCAGGCCACTACCAGTCTAACACAAGAAAATGAGAAGCAAACCACAGCTACACGTGTAAACACTCTAGGGTTCTAACAACCCACCGCCTAACTTCGATGTCTGACGTGAAATCCATACACACACACTCACACATACACACTCACACATACACACACAAATACACACACACACAAATACACACTCACACATACACACTCACACACACACAAATATATACATTTGTGTGTGTGTGTTTCTGAGGAAATTGTTAGGAATACTATAGATGGAGAGAGAGGAAAAATCAGCAGGCTCTGCAAGAAACAAATGAAAGCAGTAAAGTTATTAGTGATATTGGACATAGACAGTCGGGAATATATGGGCACGTTATGATAAGAAATGGACTAGACAATTTGGAGACAACTAGCAAGATTGAAGAGAAAAGTTCAATGTGAGTTCAGAGAGATAAATGTCTGGATGGCTTGGCCACATGAAGTAATCGAGACAGAGCAGGTCCAAGGTTCTGTGAAACATGGCCGCCCACGCTTATCGACAAGGCACATGATGGTTATGAAATGATATATCTATTTTTTTAATGCAGATTTTCCCCGATGCTGCTGCAACCCGTGTCGGTGCAGTCAGGCGAGCGATTATTGAGAGTCCGGGCACAATGAGGAGAATTAGCATCATCTAGTGTCATTCCAGCTGGCGTAGGCGTTCATGTTTCTCCACAGATCTCGATATTTGTTGTTCTGAATCAACACTGCTGATGATATTTCTCCATGCCACCGTCTCAGTCCATTCAGCATTATTTATCTTGGTCGGCTTCTACCACTCTTCCCCTCAATCTTTCCAGGTGTCACGATGTTCTCCAATGCCTCTCTTCTCATCACATGACCAAAGAAACCTGTTTGCTTCTTCCTTTTTGGTGTATATAATGTTCTAGTTTCATTAGCCTCTTTCAGGCAATCGCCTGTGGTTACTCTGGACGTGCAAGGAATTCGCAACTTTTCGTCTTAGAAATCACATCTCTGTAGCTTCTAATTTCTTCTTAATTTGTTCATTTACATTTCAAGATTCACTGCGATACAGTAAAATAGGTAATATATAAGACTTAGCACCCTCTTACATTCAATGCTAGTGACATACTGCATAAGATACTTTTCATTTTCTTAAATGCTTGCCCAATTATATTCTTAATCTATGTTGTGCACATTCCGTCTGATGTTATAACAGAGATTAAGAGGATGAGGGAATATAGGGGGCTAAAATAACAAAAATTATCCCCAGATATAATATTTAATTATAGGTATTGGTTGAAAGAATATTGCCTTAAAGAGATTAGAACAAGAATCACCATGGCAAAAGTAACCTTAGGAAGATGAAAAACATACTGACCAATAAAAAGATGTCAATTGAAACGACAAAAAGAGTGTTGAGGTGCTACATAGAACCTAGACTTTTATATGGATGTGAAGCTTGGACAATGAGCAGTCAAGCTGGAAAACATCTGATGGCTGTAGAAATGTGGTTTCTGAAGAAAATGCAAAGAATACCATGGATAGCCGGAAGGACCAATGAACAAGTCCTTCAAGAAACATATGAAGATCGTAAACTGATTAGAGACATTAGACGTAGACAGTCACAATTTTTGGGCATGTTATGAGAAGAAATGATTTGGAGAACTTGGTGACAACTGGTAAGATCGAAAGGAACAGACCAAGAGGAAGACCTAGAAGCAAATACCTGGATGGCCTGGTCTCGTGTCATGGTCGAGACAGAAACACTGAGCTGATCCACAACTTTGGTGATCGAGTGAGATGGCAAAACATGACCGCCCACGCTTACCGGCATGGCACATGATGGATGGATGGATTGGTTGAAAGCGTCGAGCAAAGCTCGAACTCCGTAGCTCCAGCGACGACTCCCAGGAGTCTCCGAGAAAAATGCACTCGTGAACCGAAAGACGTAGGCTCAAATGGAACCCACAAAGTTCGTAGCTCTAGGCAGACGGCTTGACCACTTCTCCACGGAGACTCCCAGAACAGAATGGATTAAGTATGAAATGGATCAATGTTTCTATTAGATACTGGTGACTATAGAACAGAAAGTGTGAAGTTGATTAATGTTCTTACTAGACACTGGTAATTACAGAACATAATGAGTTAAGTATGAAACAGATCAATGTTTTCACTAGATTCTTGTGACTATAAAACATAATGAGTTAAGTATGAAATTGATCAATGTTTTCACTAGAAACTTGTGACTACAGAACATAATGAGTTAAGTGTGAAATTGATCAATGTTTTCTCTAGCTACTGGTGACTACAGAACGAGCATACGTCGGTAGTGAGGTCGAGGAAGTCCGAAACTTTGAATACAAAAATAATACATTATATTTCAAGAAAGTCACCTATTCTGTTGGGATGTATTACAATGATATATGCGGACAGGTAAGCCTGTCTGTCTGTCTGTCAGCCTGTCAGTCTGCCTTGCTGCATGTCTGTCTGTCTGTCTGTCAGCCTGTCTGCCTGCCTTGCTGCATGTCTATTTGTTGTCTGTCTGTCTGTCTATGTGTGCGTATACGTGTATGTGTGTGTATATATGTGAATATATATATGCATTTATTTAGGTATGTATTTGTATATGTTTCATGGGAATTGGATATTTTATTGACGGTATTAAATGAATACTCAAGAGAGGTATTTGATCGAGAATAAACATAATTAACAGAGTAGAGTGACATAGACGGGCCACCTATGCTGAAATGAACAGATGTAATGCAATGCAAAATAGCCGCACAGTTGGAAGCTTGATATATGAATAACAATTACTGCAAGGGTTTGGAGCAGAACTGTTAACTACACGGCTGAAGGGTAGGTGCAACAGTGGATACATAACTAGTGACATCCTGAAAATGATATAGTTTTAACCATCTAAATCGGACAGGCAAGCAGACATTAAGTTGTGTCGTTGACAGGCAATATGACATGTAAATATGTAGGTATTTAGCCAGGAAAGCAGTCACTCGGGTAATCAGGCAGATATGTTGAGTACTAAAAGTATTTTCAGGTACACAGTCAGGCATATCGGTAACAAGGTAGGTTAGTATATATATGGAGGGTAAATGTATAAAGGTAGGTATGTAAGCAGGAAAGAAAGTGTACATCCAGGTATGTATTCACACACCATATAACTATGTTCCAAATACATTTCTCTTGTAAAGGAAATTAACAGAGAAGCAAGAACATAGATCTAATTTTGTGTGCATGATGCACTTCAGATTCGTAGAGTTCAGATTAATGTTATAAAATGAAAGTTTTAGAGATCTATGTTACGAAGCCAGTATATTTTGTATGATGAATTCTAAGATGTTTGTATGTTTTATTCACCAGAGATACAAAATATACACAATGTGCCGTACAAATGAATCTAACGTTGTGAAACTCCACCCTGCCAGCCAGCCATTCATCATTCACAGTCCCAACTATGGTACTGGTGATTACCCCAACAACGTCGAATGTTCGCTAGTTCTCGAGTCTGGAAATGAGCCCTTGATTTTAAGATTTCACTTCAAGTAAGTTCTCCAGTGGGCACCGCGGCCGTGGATTGCGGATAGACACCCACCTGCACGTACGGTACTCTTGGGTTTAATCCGTTTTTGAGGAGCCTGTGGCGGAGTGGCTAGTAATCACGACATTCCGGAGGCTTTAGGACGAACAGCACACGCTTGTCGTAATATTAACGGGCTCAGAAAATATTATGAGAAAGGTGAAGACAGGCAGACCTCGGGCAGAGTGGCAGGCTTCCCTCAACAATCCAAAATAGTGCGTATCCAATGGATATTTCCACAAGACATACTGGTGTTTTTGTTATCGGAAACGAGCACGTTGACACACTGGCCGGATCTGCACACTTTAATGGATTATTGGTGTATAATATGGGTGGTGTAGTATTGGCCATTTGGAATCGCGTATATAGTGCAGAATAACTGATAAATCATTGTGGCTTGGAGGTAATGGTGCTGCAGAGAGTAAACAGTCTCTGGCCAGTACTCATGACTCCCAGGAGGGGTCAGATGGCCAAATAATCAGATTGATACTGACCAATAATATTTGGTCTCTTTGCTGGTTGTTAGAGATGAGGATGGACTAGGTATGTGAATGTTGTGAGTGATGTGATGTCGGTTCTTGACTCAACTAAATTCAAGGAGTAGGACTACGATGTGAAACAAACGCTAAAGGAAAAAATGGTTATTGGTATATAATATATTGATATTATAGTCAAAACCAAAAACAAACCAATAGATACACATATAATGCACGTGTATGCACCAACAAGAAGCAGTAGTGTCATAGACATACAAACAATTGATGATAAAGTATAAACAGTAATATCTCAAATCAAATCACAAGAAATATAAGTATTAGTCTGAGATTCCAATCCAATCTTATGAAAGGAAAGAATGAAGATGTAGTCGAGACTGCGGTTTAAGCGCACAAAATGAAACAGGAGAAAAGCTACTAGTCCACAGAGGTTTGTGACCATTTCGTGATCCTTCTTTTTCGGGTGATCGTGTACATTGCCTGTTAACATTTCATTAAATAGTAGCATTGGGCCTCAAGGATTTGCCCCGTACACGCTTTTGAACGGGGAGAAACCTGTACTGGCATGTGGTACCTCTCAGTACGCAAATAGGACTGCTGGCAGCATTATGTCCCAGTCCTTAGGACGTTCTCCAGCTATCTTAGCTGGGTTCTCTTCAAAATACCATTAACGTTTTCATTTACCCAGTCGGTCGTCAGGTAATATGAGGAGCTGAACTTCTGTTTAATCCCTAACACTTTCATAGCGCATTTGATGGCTTCTAAAATAAACTGACTACCTCTATCAGATAGGATGCAGGATAGGAACCCCATTCTACTGAAAATAAGTTGTAATAAATCCACTATTGCTCTGGATATAATGCTTTTCAGGGGAATAGCTTCCGGCCACCTGGTGCTTAGATCTATCATCGTTTGGATAAACCCATTCCCTCTGTGCTATGTCGTTTTGAGTGGTCCCACCAAATCAACAGCCATTTTCTCGAATGGTCGAGAAGCCAAGTCCGTTTCCTACACTTCCACCTTTGGATGTCTGCCCTATTGGGATGTCTTCTGGCATACTTTACAGGATCGAACATACCTTCCGATAACCTTAGAATAGCCTGGCCAGTAAAACTCAGAACGTATTCTCGCTTTTGTCCTGGCCATTCCCATATGTCCAGCAAACGGGGAGTCGTGAGCTAATTTTAGCACTTTGCTGCGATATATCTGTGGCAGCACTGTTTGTGGGACACACACTGAGACTTTCTGACAGATAATCTATATTCAATTTTCTTATCTACTGTGAACTTCCACTTACTCTCTTTTGATTTCTTAGATTGGTGGTCAACAAGTTGAAAAACTTTAGTTAGAGTGTTGTCTTCTCTCTATTGATTATTTAGGTATGCAGTCGGTGTTACCTGTGGTGTTGCGTTCTCTTCTTCTGTGTTTCTCTTAGTGTCCCATCTAGTGACTGCGTTCACTAACATTTGATAATTTCCTATCGTTGGGCTTTCTCTTCATTGCAGTATTTAACGTTAGGGACGCTACCTATAATGAGTCCTGTACACGGGTGTGCTAACACTTCTGCTCATATCCTACCTTCTTGATAAGGGCATCATATCAGTACATATGCGATCTTATATCTCTCCAGTGTACCCCTGAACGTTCTGCAGAACACATGTCTGCCTGTATAGTCTTCTATTCTTACTAGGTTCTGGTCTACTACAACGATGGAAGCACCAGCGTCTCTCATACAAGTCGTTGGATGTCCATTTGCAAATCCACTTCGGATTTTCAGGGTGCAGTTCTGGATGCTTACGGAGTTCGCTTCTTGAAAGAGCATCGTTTGATCACATGTCAGGTTTCTGTCCTCGTGAAATTCTGCACATATTTCACAACGGGTATCTTTGGGATATTTCATTAAGTTAACTGTGTTCACTTCTTCTTCTTAATCAATACTTGATACGATGTTCACCATGTTGGTTTCTGTATATACATCTTTTAATTTACACTGTCTGGCAAAGTGGCCGTAACTTTTGGAAAGGCTACGTTTTAACTGATCTTTATAAAAAGTATACATATCATTTCTCTTTAAAGACATATCTTTCAAATATGCTTCATCTTTAGGAATTATGTCACACGCCTCATGTAAGCCTTGCTTGTGTTTACAAAATCTGCATAACATTATTGTATCCATCTATACTTTTGGATAACTTTGGTCATTATATCTGTTATGATATCGTGCATACTGTGATATCTATTGGCTATATGGTTGGTGTCTTGACTGACTACTATAATTGTTACTATTACCTTTCTGTGTAGAGAATCTGGCAGACGCTCCTATCACCAGATCAGGCTGAGCACATTCAGCAAAGACTTCTGTGTGGATGTAATAAGCCTCACCTTTAGGTTCCTTATCTTGTACTGTATTGTACGTCTTTTTGATGATGAATGTAGACATAGCATCTGGCACCGCCGAATTCAGCTTGTCCCTCATCATGAGGTCTCATTGCTTATAGAGGTAGTTCTTGGACATATTTGCAGACTTTAACCATTGATCAAACATTGATTTAGTCTATGTGACAAAGTCGATGAAGGTCTGGTTAGCCTTCAGTGTCAGAGTCGTATATGCTGTTTGTATACCAGCCTGATCTAAACTGTAGTGGCTGAAGCCACTTTGTTTCACGTACTCTTAATATGTATGGAGATCTTCTGGAATAAATTCAACTACCTTAAAAGGTTGGAGTGCACGATGTTTATTATAAAATGTAGCCCATTCGTCAATGGAAACCTTATAGTGTTTCATAAGCACATCAAAATGTGTGATCCATGCTGATATAAAATCGCCAGCTGTATAATTTCTAACGATTCACAGGTACATTTTATGGGATCCAAAGTCTTTACAGTTAATTTGGCTTGAGCTATTTCAGCGTCTGTGTTCTTTTTCAAGTTGCTTTACTGTTAAGTTTCTCTCAATCCATTTGTCTTTCAAAATCTGCTAAACTCCCAGTTTCTTCTTACTGAAAGCCAGTTTCTTCTAATGCTAACTCTCTTTCTTTCGTCTCTTTCTGTATTGCTAACTCTCTTCCTAAGTCTCTTTCTCCATAAGTAATCTATTATCCTCTGATTGTAACTGTTTTGCTGCTTTCTCTTTCTCTGCTTCTAATCTTTCTTTCTCAGCTTCTCTACCTGCAGCTATGTCTTCGCGTTTTTGTGCCTGGAATGCACTAAGTTATTCTTTAGTCCATGATAAGAGTTCAGGGCCTGACAGACAACAATTTTTGCCCATGGCAATGAAGTTGTGCGATGTAAAAATTATTTATTGCGATGTAGTTAATTTAAATTATGTATATGTATTTCACTAGTTATTTCCAGCAAAGTCTATAATGTAATCAAGTTATCTGAAAATTAACTTTGGCACTTGTAAATTTCACGTATTGCGTGTATGTTATATCAAGCTACAATACCAAGGGGATCAATTGGGTTGCTGAGATGATTCGGCAAGATGCACACTATAAATACATACACTGCTGTTAGCAAGCACAAGCTGGTCAATTCATCTTGCTGTGGTGTTAATTAATGAGATGTGTTCACTACACTTCTAAAATTAGGACTGGTCAATAACGCCGAAAACACATATCAGAAATTCAATCCATGATAAACAGAACAATTTAACACAATTACATAAGATACACGAAGTCTTAGTAATAAAACGAAACAACGTAATCGACAACAGTCGATTATAATATTACATATGATACTTGTGGCTGTTGACAAGACTGAACGTATCATTGTGTTAAAAATAGAGAACGAAATGCGTAATTAACGATGAGAGAGGACGAACAGCGTAACCGAAGAGTGGACCTGTCCTACCACCATCTCGCACGAATGCACAGAACAGAAAACAAACCACACGCAAGCAATGTAACATTCTGTCCTCCGGTCTTGTGAATGATTTCGTCTCTTCCTGCACTGACTAAGTTGATCTTTCAGGAGAAATTAGGCCATAGATGTAGACAATCTTGGTTGCCTCCCCGGAGGTGATGCGCCGCAGAAAATGTTGGTAAATGTATCTTGAATACTACTGCTTTCCGTGAAATTATGCTGTAGTTCTAGACAATTTAGCTTGCCTCCCTGGAGGTGCTGAGTAGTCAAAATGTTAATAAATGCGCCTTGTATAATGATGTCGACTATTTCTGCGCTGAATAGCTTGATCTTTCAGGTCCAATTATGCTGTAGTAGGACATATCTAGGTTACCTTTTCGTAGGTGCTGCGCCACCAAAATTGTCAGTAAATGCACTTAGTGTCCTATTGGTTTGCTTTCACTCTTTGTTTAGAGCACAAATTAACTTAGTAGTGTTTATTTAGTGGTTGTTGTAGTGCGGTGTGCACTGGATATCCCATTTACTGGCGTAAACAATGTTTATCAGGTATGTGCTTGCCAAAATATCATATTTGCAGAGTTTCCGACACCTAGAACCAAGTTCACGAAGAGTTTGACTGGGGCTCAGAGCTGCACTAACGCTTTCAGTATGTTGTATTTCCATCAAAATGTCTTTGATGTTTGTAGATAGCTACTTGACTTTGAACTATTTCATCTTGTGACCATCTATCATTTATTATATTGCCAGCAATGTTCATTTCACTTTTTGCTACACAATGCTAATGTTCATTATCTTGTAATGACGTTAACACTTTTAATCTTCAAGCTGTTGGTTTAATAGTGTTCTTAGTGTCATATATACGAGATCCAGACGTGTGCCATGTTTTATTTAGGGATTGTGTGCTTTAATTCTATTCTGGCTCGTTTCGCTAACGACTCCTGGCACTTAAAACACACTGAAGAACCATAGTTGCCATTCTAGATATTTTATATCCAGATCTAGAGGTTTTTGCCGGCGTCTGGATACCGTTTTCTGACGTTTGGATGCTGGATACAATTCTAGATACTTTTCATTTGGAGTCGGATATTTTGAATACTTTCTAGATTTTACTTTTCTTTCGGTGTCATTTACCCATTTTATGTTTGGTCTGGAGGCGCGTAAATTATGGTAACTGCCATTATTTAAACTTTGAACTGACTTGGGTCAACGCTCAACAATCTGGCAACTCCCCCCCCCCCCCTCCCCCGGTAATGAATAAAAGGGCGCATAAGGGCACTGAAGAAACTTTTGGTCAGTAAACATTTAAACTTAAAGAATTTGGCTGCAATTGGAACCGATAATGCATCGGTATCAACGATGGCGTGTATGCAAAATTGAAGGAAGATATCCCATCTTTAATCCTCATAAAATGTGCGTGTCATTCCTTGCAGCTAGCATTATCACATGCCTCATCAGTCAGAATGTTTACCAAGGAATTTGGAATTCCTTATTGCTGAAACACATAACTGGTTCTCCAAATCATCTGACAGATAACAGCAATATAATAATTTATATAAAGCATTAAATGATAGTTCCCCACCACTGAAAATTCTGTCATATTGCAAAACTAGATGGTTATCAATTCAACCAGCTGTTGAAGTAACTGTGAACCAGATGGTTGGAGTTGAAGACACACTTCGAAATAACAAGACAAAATGAACAGTGCTACACAGCTGAAATACTATATGGAATGTACAGTGATGAAAAAAATTTGGCATTCCTTCTCTTTTCACAACCCATTTTAAGTGAAGTGCAAAAAGTTAATAAACTGTTTGAATCTCAAAAATGTTGATAAATTTAAATTACTTGACGACCTCACTTTGCTATTTCACTCAATTGGTAAAAGACTTATTTTGCCAACTTGTAAAGCTGACTTGTTCACTTGCACTATAGAGAGCTATTTGGCTCCCAAATCGAAGTCAAAAATTGATGGTTTAAAAACAAAAGGACTGTTAACAGAAAATGAGGAGAACAACTTCAGAAAGGGCTGTCAAGATTTTCTTGTCTCATTATTCGATCAACTGAAGCAGAGACTTCCTGAAAATTTAGATGTATTGAAAAATATTTCACTCTTTTCTATTAACAACATACCTCAGCCAGTAAAGGGCATACCTAAATATTGTCAAGTTATTAAATATTTAGGGGCTACTGATAATAGTGTGGCGGAAGCAGAATATTAGTTAACAAAAATTAATTTGGTTGACTGGACAAACAAAACAGAAACTGAAGCTTTTTGGAGTGAAGTAAGACAATTTAAAGATGTCTCAGGTAACAACCCATTCTGTAAGATCTTTGAATGTGCGATGTCTGCCATGATACTACCCCATTCAAATGCTGATGCTGAAAGAGTTTTCAGTACTGTGAATTATACAAAGTGTAAACTAAGAAACAGGATGAAACTTGATCTCTTAAATGCTGTCTTGACAATGAGATTTGGCCTGATGAGAGCAGGAAAATGCTGTTCAACTTATCAGCTCCCTGATCGTGTAATAAAAGAAATTGGAACAGCTAAAGCATACCAGAGTCATTTTGAATCTGAAGCTTCAACTTCATCATCCAAGCTAAGTGCATCTTGTGAGACAGGCATCAGTGAAGATGAGGACATGATTCTATAGGTAAGTCACATCAATTTTCTTTTTAATGTTGCATATCCCTTACAGGATGGTGCAGTCAACATCAACATTTTTCAGCTGCTGTTGATGTACAAGGCAAGATTACGCTCAGTAGTTTGCCATTGCTTTCTGAGCGACCGGCTCACATACCCCTGTAAGTTACCAGCGCGGCTCGAACCGCTGTCGGTTCGGGCGCAGCTGCGTTACTCACGAGAATATACGGGATTACGGCGACAGCCGTAAACTTTTCGCCAGGGAGAGCGGCATTCACATCAATACATATGTAATTTCTTACTTTCTCAATCTGGATATTTTTCCTAGATACTTTCCAACGAAATCTAGATACTTATGGATGTTGTTTGGGCCGTTTCTAGATACTTTTGGTAAAAAAAAAAGTGGCAACCCTGTGAAGAACAACCGAAGAAGTACTGCGTCCCAACGATGTGAAAGCTTTTATTGAACACACCTCAACATCTAACACGCTGACCCAGTCGTGTCTTGCTTCATGCGAAACACTCCCAGTTGCCTAAGCGAATGTTAATATGTCCGGAGTGACCTGAGGCTATTCTCGTCTTTCATCAAGGTCCCCATCATATTGTTAACAAACAGCCTGTTTAAATAATATACATAGTGTCTACTTAAAGGGTGTCGGCATCTGAACACTTCCCTATACACATTCACTGGGTTCTCATATTAACACACTGTCATAACGTCTCATTGAACCAAGCTGGCGGTTTTGCCATCGCGCACTGAAAATCTAGTGAGTTAGCGCTGTACATGTTGCTGTGGTCATGTCAGCTTTCAGACGGTTCCAACTCTATTTCCCGGTGTTCGCCGTCGCTGCGTCGTTCTCATTCAAATAAACTGAATAATTAACATAGAAATTGGTTAATGGTCGTATTTTCTTCAACGTAGAGCGTACGATCTTTACAATCTGACCCTGAGCCACTTAGTGAGTTTTCAGATCCTTTCCACTCGTGAGTTGTCCGTCAGTCGTTCACTTTATGCGTGTGCCACACGTCGCACGAAATGTTGTTGAGCTGTGCTAACCACACTCTGCAACACTAGGTAAGGGAATTTAACTCCTACTTCCATGTTCCTTCATTCTTATCTCCCCCTTACTTCTGCCTTCATTGTTTATATCACTGTGTTTTGGCATTAAACTGTTAAAGGATCAAACTCCTCTTATGTTATTATTCAGTGTTAATTCCCTTAAACTGCTTCTTCTCTTCTTTCTAAACTCGTGACATTTCCAAACAATGGGGACTGTCGTCTTCTGTTGAAAGTGACAAGTTCTCGTCGTGAGTTAATTTCCTTTAGATGTTTTCATTGCTCTTTCTATCTGTTCACGGTGGTCTCATTCTAATTATAATAACACCAGATTTTCTTAACTTTCACATAATTCCTTACTTGCCTGATAATTGTCCTCTAGGAGTGAATGAGTATATCTCTTTAGATACTTCATAACCTCGACTGGCAAAGATAAAACGCTCCTTTTGATTGGGCTATTCTATATTTAACTGTTGTAATACAACGTCCATCTGCTTTATTACAATACACAAATCCCTAAATAAGTTTGTTGTAAACATTACTTTTGTTTTCCTGCTATTCAGACTAATTCTTTGCTTTTGACATTCTGTTATAATTATATCTATAATGTATTGCAATTGTTTTTAATTTTCAGCGACTAAATCCATTTCTTCAGCACAACACATAAATCAAACTGATATTTCCGGCATGTCTTGTCTGGAACTCATTATTATTTCGCTGTAAAATTTAAATTGGGTGATATTATACACCCCGGTATAACACCGTGTTTAATGTGTTGAAAAGTGTCTAATAGTTAGGTAAATCTCAAGGCTGTCATATGTTACCAATACAGGCTCATTAATATTCTCAGACCTTTACCATTAATGTTTAACATTTCCAACACTCTGTTAATTCTTCGCGTTTCACATTATCAATAGTCTCAGTGTAGTCAATAAAGCACACCTATAGATTTATGTTCCTTTCAATAATTATTTATATTAATAATCTCAAGATATATGTGGCGGTTTTTGTGACGTTATTCATTCAGTAGCATGTCCCTTGCAGAACCTCGCTCCCATAAGAACCTTCCGGAAAACCTCTCGATCAAAATAAAGATGTCCCGCGTCCGATACATCCATCTGGAGATCATCCCCCACATACTGCACCCATCTTCTCTTTGGCCTTCATCTTCCTCTCTTCCTATTCAAATACCCCTCCATTATTGTTCTCTCCAACCTTTCGTGACGTTTTAAGTGACCAGAATATTTCAGTTTTCTTTGTTTTATCTTCTTCAATTGCCAACCTTTTTCAATATTCAGCTCATGAAGTATGGATGCATTTGTTCTTTACTTTATCCAACATATTCTTAGAATTCGTCTATAACATTTATATTGTAAGTCATGTATACTCTGTTTAGCTTGTTTAGTAGGTGTCCAGGTCGCAAAGGTGTATGTTGCAATGGAAAAGATGCATGTTCTCCACACTTTATTCAGTTATTTTAGTCTTTGAAGAGCAATAGATATTCGTCTTTTAACTTTTTTTTTTTCATTGTGACACCATTGTTGGTAATCAATGACCCGAGGTATTCGAAATTTTCAACCACCTCTAATTTTTCCTCATTGTGATATATTTCTTTCTCCATAGTAGTTTTATCTGTATGCATTATCTTTGTTTTTGCTATGTTAAGACATAGTTGTGATTTTCAGTATTCAATTAGGTTGAGGCTATTAGGTTTTCTATACCATTCTGTGGTGTGGATAGCAATACTGTATCAATAGCATATTGAATCTCTGGTATGTCATGACCACTGATATTTAGGGGATAATATGGCTCCCTGTTTATATCATCTCTGACATTTATCGTTATATTTTCGGCGTACAGGTTAAACAAATAGGGTCACAGCACGCAGCCCTGACGGACTCCTTGCTTGATGTCAAACCAATCTGATGTCTTGCCATCTATTCTAACCTCTGCTTATTGGTCTAGATTGAGCATGTTTATGAAATTTATTACACGTGATGGAAAGCCAAAATTTCTCGTTATTTTCCAAATTTTCTGATGTTGTACACGGTCACATGCCTTTGAATAATCCACAAAACACGAGAATAGGTTTACATTAAATTCTCTATATTCATCTAATATTAAACGCATGTTTAGTATATTATCTATTGCTCCAATTCTTTGTCTAAATCCGTTTTAAACCACGTTAATTTCTTCTTCCATTTTCCTATGAAATCTTCCCATTATGATTGTCAGTAGAATTTTACTTGCAGACTGATCAGAACAACAGTTCTAATGTTGGTGCATAATTTCAGGATACCCTTTTTTGGTATTTGAATGAAGATGGCTCTCTTCCAATCTTTTGGCCATATATTATATTTCCTTTTCTTTTTTTTTACTTTTATCCTTCCCTTGAGGTTGAAATATTCTTGTCAATAACTTAATTTCTTTGAAGATTTCGCAATCTCTTCCAGTCTAATAATAATGTTCTATTCTGGTACAGCAATCTTGTATATGTTGATTTGTGTCCTTTCTTGTATTCTTTCTTATTTCTCTAGTTAATGATCTATACTTCACCCAGCTGTTATTAGATTCACCTCCTTTCTGTTTCAGTTCCCTTCGTTGTTTTATTAATTCTAACGTGCCTGATGTAATCCGTGGTTTATGTTGCCTTTTCTTGGTTGGAAATAAATCTGTGGCTGCAGTTGTCAAGATATCTCTAGCTTCTACTACCAATTTATCAGGTATCAATTCCTCAGGTATAGACATCAAGACCCCACAACGATTCCTCAGTTCTATGTTGTATGCATCTGGTTCTGTAGTGAGATCACAACGAAGTGGCCTTGGTCCTCGGGTAGGCTTTCTGAGATTTACTTTCACACCTGCTTCTAATAACTGATAATCTGTATCACAGTCTGCAATTCGTGAGGTTTTTGCCGGTGTTGTGCTTGATCTCCATATTGTTTGCATTAAAATATAATATATCTGGTTTTTGGTACTACTGTCCGCGCGAAGAATCTTCCTGGGCTTTGTTTAAAAATTGTGTCGGATATCGTTAACTCACTTTCTATGCAAATTTCAATTAATTTGTCACCTGCATCATTTCTATTTCCTAATCCAAATTTTCTTAAAACAAGTCTCTCATGTTCAGCTCTTCTTGTACCCACTTTTGCATAAACATCTGCTATTATTATGGTAATGTCATTATGGCCAATCTTATGTAATGTGTTTTGCAGTATGCTTTTTAAAATCTTCAATTTCGGCTTCCTCTGCTGTTGAAGTAGGCGCATAAATCTGTGTGAGAGCTGTGTTATTTTTTGGGGGGGGGGGATGGCCTTTAAGTCTGACAGTTAGGATTCTATCACTATCCGGGCTTTATCAAATTAGAACTTTTGCAGTTGTTTATCTAAACAACATGTCACTCAACTCTGGCCTCCGACATCTCTACCAGAATATATGAACAGACTTCCATTTTCTGTTGTAAAATGTACCTTGCCTCTGCAGCTTTTAGTAAAATGTTAATATTTAACCTCTCAATCTCATCACATACTATCTTAAGCTTTCCCTCATACAGACTTCTCACAATCCACATTCCAAGTCACACACTCTTTCTTAGTCTGACACATGGGATTTCCTTGGTAACACTGCCAGGGATAACTCCGTTACTAGTACTGGCTGCTGTATCACACTCTTCCCCAGTGTTTTTTTATCTGCCTGGCCTGGGAGTCTCACCACCAGATCTCTTTCTTATTAATTTTTCTATCATGGTTGTTAAGGTTTCTTGGCAAGTTTTGCAGAAGATTTGTCATTTTGATCTCCCCCGGTTCAGACAGCATCACACCAGAAATGATTAATGCTTTAGAGAATACAGAATAGATAAATTTACCAGGCTCATGAATACCATATATGATACTGGAGATATTCCTCATGAATTATGTAATTTTATATTTATTGCAATCCCAAAGAAATCAAGAGCCTTGGAATGTGATCAACATCGAACAATTAGTATAATGAGTCACATCACTAAGATTTTGCTAAGACGTATCATGCAAAGAGTTAGGAAGAAAATGCAACCTGAAATAGGAAAGGAACAATGTGGGTTTCTAGAAGACAGGGATACAGTAAATGCTGTCTACATGCTGAGAACAGTAATTGAACGTTCTATAGAAGTAAACAAAGATCTACACCTCTGCTTTATTGTCTCCACAAAGGCTTTCTATAAAGTGAGACATGTCAACATGATAAGGATGCTTGAAGATCTACGAATTGATGGAAAAGACATTAGACGTGTAAAAAACATATATTGGAAACAACAAGCTGCCATCAGAATTGATAGTGAGGTAGGTCAATATCAGCCTATTAAGAGAGGTGTTAGACACGGTTGTGTTATGTTTCCAGATATGTTTTCCCTGTACAGTGAAAGTATTTTCAGAAATATAGAAGATATGGAAGGAGTCACCATTGGGGGACGAAACATCAATAACATTAGATATGCAAATGATACAGTCTTGATTGCAGACATGACCTGCAAAATTTAGTAGATGCGGTAGTTGCACACAATGAACAACTAGGGTTAGAACTGAATTGTAAGAAGACACAGATTATGGTAGTCACTGGGAAGAAGGAAATCCTCAATGTAATATGCAAGTTTAAGTGCATATTCTTAAACAAGTGAATCGATATTGTTATCTCGGAACAGTCATAACATCTGATGGGAGATGCCTTGATGAAATTAGAACAAGAATTGCCATGGCGAAGGTAGCCTTTTGCAAAATCAAAAACATACTGACCAATAAAAACACATCAATTGAAACGAGAAAAAGAGTGTTGAAGTGCTACTTAGAACCTACAATGTTATGTGGATGTGATGCGTGAACAATAAGCAGATAAATTGGAAAAACAACTGATGGCTGTGGAAATGTGAGGGAAAATAACAATGAACAAGTCCTACAAAAAACAAATGAGATGATAAACTGATTAGTGACATTAGACGTAGACAGTCAAAATTTGTGGGCATATTATGAGAAGAAATGAACTGAACAACTTGGCGACAACTGGCAAGATCGAGGAGAGGAGATCAAAGGGAAGACAAAGAATTAAATACCTGGATGGCTTGGCCACGTGACATGGTCGAGAGAGAAACACAGGGCTGATCCGCGACTCTGGTGATCGAGTGAGATGGCAAAACATGACCGCCCACGGTTATCGGCATGGCACATGATGGATGGATAGAGATTGTCATTGCTTTTCGTTTGGATACTAGTCTTCTGTACTAGTCGGTGGCCATAGTCATTGTTTCAACTGATGAGATCGTCTGCCTATCGTCGCAGAGTGCAAACCATAACCAACAACAGTCTGTCGACTGCTCTCACACCCCATCCACCACCTGCTTAAATGGCTTCACGTAACCCTTATGGGGGAGGAGGTATCTAAACGGGTTCTCCACCTTGCCCAAGGGTGTCCCGTAGACTAACGGAGGAAAGGTGACGTCATATATCTTTACCTTCCAGAAATCTACAATGCTCATCTCCAATTGCTGTCTTTATATTCTTTCTTTTTCTTCTCATTATAATTCTCATTAGTTCCTTAGTCACATTTGTGTGATGTTCCCCACAATCCGTAGGCCCAGATTCCTTTGGTAGAGCTATGACAGTAGGCTGCAAGAGGTCTTCAGGTATAAATCCTGTTAAAGATATCATTCAACAAGGTTGCTACTTCTATACCCATTTTACAGACAGCTTTAATTTCTTCAACAGTGATTTATCCCTGGGGATTTACTTTTCTTTTTGTGTTGTATTGCATCGTCAACTTCAGCTTTCAGTATTGGTGATCTTTTATATTGATTCGAACGTGTTTCTTTCTGTTCTACAATCATCGTGATATAACTCTTTTATATAATATGTTCATATGTCAATTCTCTTTTATTTCTAGTTTTATATTTTATATATCTAGATAGGTAGACCTAAGCGACAGTTATATTGCAGGGTTTCGGAACACATTCCAATTGGGTGGACAAGATACTACACACAAAAGATGGTAGCCTAGGCAGGCCGACACACCGGAACAGCTCTGCTTCATCTGTCACGAGATATGTGCTCGAGAGCGGTCACGTGGTTGAAAGAGACAGTGCTTTCTGTGTGTTGTTCAACACACAAAGTAGTCGATTGTTAAAGTTTGCTGAAGCTATAATAATCAACCTTCGTAAGCCGTCCTTGTGCAAGCAGAAAGACATGTTAGTCAGTTTAGAATTACCGTGGTAGACAATCGACATTACTGTGCGAACATGTGTATATTTCAGGTTGAAGGATTTATCTAGTTAATTCACTTTACGTTGTGTGATTTCTGCAGTATGTACCTGACGAGATGCAGCGAAATATGCCAGGCAATAAATCGTGCAATCTATTGTTTGTGTCTTCGTTATTCAAATTCATCACGGGAAAACATTGTTTTGAATATCTTTTATTTGTCCATTACTTTTTTACCTTGCGTTAAAATTTCCAACCGCCTGCTCGCCGTATGCTTTATAATACCCGATATTTTCCTATCTTCCTGTACACAGACTGTATGTCGCCTAATTGTTCTTCAATTTCCTTGAACTGACTATTTCTTTTGCTGCCGTACACTTTAGTAATATTTGTTCATATATCTGTTTATATTCATTTTGATTTTGTTTATTATTCATTCTAATGTCAATCAATTCTAGAATGTTCTCTATCATCCATTTATTCTTCGGAATATTCTTTATTTCTGGTATCACTTCTCCTGATGTATGTCGTATTGATCCTTCCAGCATTTGGCATTGTTCGTTCATATTGCCATCTTTTATATTGCATTGGACCTATCCCGTACATCATTGTCTTGGACTTATTCTGTGCATAAATCGAGTGTTTCCACTCATGTTATGTTTCCATTGACGTATTACCAAATCTAGCTTGATATTTCTTGGTACTCTCTTTAATTCCTTGGTTTGTTCTTTGTTTTTTCTGTTACTGGTACACAGTCAGTATTGCAATCTGTGGTATTGTTGCTGATATTGTTTCTACGCCATGGTTACATAAATACAATATTAGTATGTTGTCAACTATTGACTAAATCGTCTTGGTTTATCCGCGTCGGCTTCTATTTCCTCTCTTTAAGGAAGAAAGTTAATACAAATCTCTTCAAGATACCACAAGACACCGAAGTTTATTGTAACTTTGTCATGCAGCAAATAAACAGCAATAAGAAAGAGAATAAACGAGCTGCCGCAGATTTTGGTTATAATTTGCACGTCAGTGTATGCAACGTTTCTGTTCTATTTCAGAAAATTTCGACTGGAAGATAATTATGACTGTAGTCTGGATTCCCTCTGTGTCCACGGGGTCACTCTGTGTGGTTCTTGGATGACTGGGCATCATATTTCTCAAATACTTCCGGAAAACAGACGATCTACTGTGTTCTTCAAAACAAACTCTGCTAAGGGAATGTCGGGTTTTGAAGTAAGTTTTATTTATAAATAACTAGTTGACCCGGCCCGGCTTCACCCAGTCCCTGGCGGGGATCTATCTATCTATCTATCTATCTATCTATCTATCTATCTATCTATCTATCTATCTATCTATCTATCTATCTATCTATCTATCTATCTATCTATCTATCTATCTATCTAAGTCCCTGGCGGGGATCTATCTATCTATCTATCTATCTATCTATCTATCTATCTATCTATCTATCTATCTATCTATCTATCTATCTGTCCGTCCGTCCGTCCGTCCGTCTGTCTGTCTGTCTGTCTGTCTGTCTGTCTGTCTGTCTGTCTGACCCGGCCCGGCTTCGCCCCGTCCCTGGTGGGGAGCATCTCATTTAATTCATATAAGTAGTCATATAAGCTCCCGTTCCCGTTCCCGACTATCTGTCTGTAACTCTGTCTGTGTGTCTATCTATCTATGTGTCTGCCTGTCTGTCTGACCCGGCCCTGCTTCGCCCAGCATCTGTCAGGGAGCATCTCATTTAATTCATATTCGGCCCCTGCACCCGTTCCCATTCCCAAAGCTGGGAGCGTCTCATTTAATTCATATTCGGCCCCTGCTCCCCTTCCCGTTCCCAAAAAAGACGACCCGTCCCGGCCCGGCTTCGCCCAGCTCCTGGTGGGGAGCGTCACATTTAATTCATATTCGGCCCCTGCTCCCGTTCCCGTTCCCCAAAATGACACCCGGCCCGGCCCGGCTTCGCCCAGCTCCTGGCGGGGAGCGTCTCATTTAATTCTTATTCGGAGGGGAAGGGGGAGGAGGAGGGGGCAGAGGAGGGGGAGGAAGAGGGGGAGGAGAGGAGGGGGAGGAGAGAGATGAGGAGGGGAGGAGGAGAGGGATGAGGAAGGGAGGAGGAGGAGAAGGGGAGGAGGCGGGGGGAGGAGGAGGTGAGGAGGAAGGGGAGGAGGAGGAGGGAGAGGAGGGAAGGAGGAGGGGAGAAGGAGGAGAATGGGGGAAGAGGAGCAGGAGAGGGAGTAGGAAGAGGAGGGAAGAAGGAGCGAGGAGGAGGGGAGAAGGAGGGAGGAGGATGGGGAGGAGGAGGGAGGAGGAGGGTGGAGTAGGAGTGGATTAGGAGGGGGAGGAGGAGGGAGGGGGAGGTGGGGAGGAGAAGGAGGGAAGAGGCGGAGGAGGAGGGGAGGAGGAGGAGGGGGAGGAGGAGGGTAGGAGGATGAGGAGGAGGGGGAGGGGGAGGAGGATGAGGAGGAGGAGGAGGAAGAGGACGATTTGGATTATAACGCATATGCCTAGATAATTGTAGCGAAAAGGTCCACCTATTTGAGAAATATGCAGCAATTTTACATATATAGCAATGCTATTAGAAGTTATGTCCCCTCGCTATATATATACATTATAATGTAAATTAAAATATTAAATAATATAAGTAAATAACTTTTTGTACACTAAAAAACTATGACAGTTGGCAGCATGTGAATGAGAGGAAGACGTGTAGAAAATTTCATCTCAATCGGATGGATCGTTCGCGAACGCATAAAGGACATACAGACGTACAGACATTCTATTTTATATATATATATATATATATAATATATATATATATATATATATATATATATATATATATATATATATATATATATATAGAGAGAGAGAGAGAGAGAGAGAGAGAGAGAGAGAGAGAGAGAGAGAGAGAGAGAGAGAGAATTAGAGAATCACAACAATTGCGCCAGCTGTACAAGACCGGTAAAAATGTAGATTTATGTATTCAGGAATCAAATATACCATACACATTCAGTTGTGGGGGTTGATTTGCTTTTGTTGAGTTGTTGTTGAATTAACAATTGTGGAGATATTTTATACTTGCGCTGAAGTCAAACAAATTTTCTCCTATTTTTTGACCAAGAAGGCTGGAAGAGGCTTGTCTGGAAAGCATTAAACCAGGGGTGGTCGTGCATATGGTTTAATTTTGACCATTAACTTGTAGAAGCCATGCGCTTTAGTGATGACTGCCTACACGTTGACATTTAACTTGCAGATTGAAGTTTTGTGCTTTAGTACTGACTGTCAACAGGATGACCGATTACTTGTAAAAGGAAGTTCTATTCTTTTGATGGCTGCATAACTGTTAACTGTTTACTTGTAGAAGGAAACGCCGTACTTTAGTTACAGACTGCCTACCTGTCTACCAGTAGATTATAGAATGGGATTGTCAACCTAAGATCCACGTAGCCACAGATACATTGCAGACCTAGAGAGATTTACAACTTTGAACGCGTTACAAAAAGTCCCGAGTATCCGTCACTACGGTCTCGGATGTTCCTACTCTGTCAGTGAAATGGGTATTGGAAAGAAACTACTACTGAAGCTGTCGAGCCGTGTAACTTTACTTGTCTCATAAATGTCATAACTGTTCATGTCTTTCTCTAGGTACACGTGACACCCGAACAGGCAACCACAAGTAAATGGATCCAGGAAGCAAGGAGCATCCCGAGCAGTGAAAACAGGTTCTACGTCAAGCGTACTGCCTACCGTCCTGGGTTGTCTTACATAGATTTCTGCTCCATTACACAAGTATGCCTGTCTGTCTGTCTGCGTGTCTATCTAAGTGTCTGTCTATCTCTGTGAGTGTGTGTGTATGTGTGTGTTTGTGTGAGTGTGTTTATGTATGAATGAATGTATGTGTGTGTGTGTGTGTGTGTGTGTGTGTGTGTGTGTGTGTGTGTGTGTGTGTGTGTGCATGTATGTATGTGGTGAAGACATAAACGACAATTTAAAGTGTTTCAGGGAGCAGAAGTAGTAGTATTTGTAGTATTGGTGGTGGTAGTAGTAGTAGTAGTAGTAGTAGTAGTAGTAGTAGTAGTAGTAGTAGTAGTAGTAGTAGTAGTAGTAGTAGTAGTAGTAGTAGTAGTAGTAGCAGGAGTAGGAGTTGGAGTAGTAGTAGTAGTGCCAAATGCCGAACTCGTGTCTGTTATGATGGATGAATAATTCAGACACAATTGGGTCACGTGTCTACAGCAATGCCCAATGTCCGACATCTTGGTATTTGTCTAGGTTTAATGTTTATAATGGGTTCGTACAAATCCTTTATCACTCTCAGATCTCGGATGCACACAACAGAAAAGTCAGTCGCGTCCTTAAACGATTCAAGCATCTTTATTGTTACACAGTACTACACGGGTCTGGCATAGACCGCCGGCTCCTACCGTTTCGCGTTCTGCCTATGTCCAGCACACCGTCTGCCACCAATATATAATGTCTTGCTCATCTAATCGTAAGACTACTATCATTGCTACATCTGATCTGTCTGACGAGAATACATCTTATCTATTCAATGATTTACAAGTTGACACATTACTACTCAGCACTACTCACACATACTGTGGTAACCACCAGCTCTGGTCACGGCATGCATCTGCCGGCCATTCTTGTTGAAGTGTTGACACACCAGGGCCAGCTGTCTAGCCAGCACGTTTGTGTTCATCAAGCGACAGCTTCGGTGCGTTGCTCCATCATTGCCGTCGTTCCCAATAGAAACAATCTTCACTCAACTGCATCTCAGATGTTTCCCATTCCTTTGAATACTTTCGAACACTGAAATACTTTCAAAACTCTTCAAAACACAACCGTCTTTGCTCACGTTCCATCGCCTTCTGTCTAGATCGGAACCTTTTCCGGCTTTGACCTGGGCGCGTCACGTGACCAAATTATCTCCGCCCACTAATCTGCCCGTGTTCGCTTGCATTTTTGAACTGTGTGTCAACGATATCTCTCTAGTTTCTACGATTGACACACTTGCTGTGTTTCGCGTATCCATCTCATGGCAGTAGTAGTAGTAGTAGTAGTAGTAGTAGTAGTAGTAGTAGTAGTAGTAGTAGTAGTAGTAGTAGTAGTAGTAGTAGTAGTAGTAGTAGTTAGTAGTAGTAGTAGTAGTAGTAGTAGTAGTAGTAGTAGTAGTAGTAGGCCTCTTTCATTCCTGTAGGACTATAGAGGTGTGCCGCTTGTGAGGAATGTGACATCACCGCTGGTGAATCCATAGTCCAATGCGAGAGTGACAATCTCTGTCACATTTTAAGATGTGGCTGGTCCCGCAGTAAGCGACTGCATTTTATGCATGTGCCTCCTATCCTCCGTTTGTTGGATCAACAAGCACCGGTCCGTTTCGTACATCTCTTCTCCAGGAACATCTGTCTGTTACAAATCTTATCGACGTGTCTGGATCTATGCCAAGGGTTTTCATATATTTTTTTTACACACATCCTTATATCGCATTTGGGGTCTTCCGGTTGTCCTCTTCCGTGTCGCAAGATCTCTGTATATGAGATCTTTGGGAATACGTTCATCCTCCATTCCAGATGCATGGCCCAGCCACCGGAGGCGTCTCTAGGGAGCAGAAGATATGAACGTTAATTCATGTTTACCGAGCGAGTTATTTTATCATCAGTAAACTCCAACAAAATGCCCAGAGAGAATGAGATTTACATCAAAGAGGTTCCCTCTAAAAAAAAACGTCAAATTATGTTCTCATTACTAAGAAGCTATTACATTTCTTTCCACAGAAGCCCCACGTCTACGAAATATGTCAAGAAAACGACTTCATTATGCTCAGCCCTGAAAGCCCGCCATACGTTATCTACAATCCGAATGTTAACTCTAGCAGTAAACTTTTAGACGTGAATTGTTCATTACTCTTGATGACTGGACACGAACCTTTGCTGTTAACGTTCTACTTCAGGTACAGTATCAAGTCTGCCTTAGATACAGTTTGCCATTAAGAGTCCATGGGTTGTGTGTGAGGGTCTGTGCATCAGTGGGTCTGTGTGTCTGTTGTGCGCGTATATACGTATCTTCAAACATAATACACATAGATTAAATGTTATCAAGGCATGTCTATGGGTTGTGTGTATGTGTAAATAATAAGATTCCTCCTCTGTCTTCTTCTTCTTCTTTCTTCTTCTTCTTCTTCTTCTTCTTCTTCTTCTTCTTCTTCTTCTTCTTCTTCTTCTTCTTCTTCTTCTTCTTCTTCTTCTTCTTCTTCTTCTTCTTCTTCTTCTTCTTCTTCTTCTTCTACTTCTGCGATCAATGTTTACTCTATGCGGTGCATAACATCCTTTGTAGTGCGAAGATGACCTCTTTCTAGTCCCGTGTCACTTGGGCGAACATCTTCCGACTTCAGCGGATGGAAATTCTTGTCTTGATTCTTCCGCCCAGTATGCAGATTGCCTTCCCTAGCTTGTGGGCTTGCCTACCATCATTTCATTTTTTTTATCGGTCTTTGTTACC
This sequence comes from Cepaea nemoralis, assembly GCA_014155875.1. NCBI lineage: Eukaryota > Metazoa > Mollusca > Gastropoda > Stylommatophora > Helicidae > Cepaea > Cepaea nemoralis. Next base: position 35,866 of record JACEFZ010001372.1, read on the forward strand.
CTAACCTTTTTTCTAACAAGAATACCAACAAACCAGTTGTGATTTGGCATCCGGTTTGTCTATGGGTCTATTCTAGCATGGGTCACAAATGGTAACAATAATTAAGTAAACCAAAAAATGATCATAGCTGGAGATACGTTGCTCTATCCTTTTCGTCATCAGATATCAGAAGAGAAAACTGCTACACAATTCCAATGCACATGTCGTGGTGCACACTCTCTCGGGTTTACTGATGCTACCGTAGTATATATATCATGAATATGTTGAGAAAGATTGGGAAGGTCTGGGCCAGAAGGCAATTGATTGCGTCTCTGGGGAAACATGTAGAATGCATGTTTAATTGTTGTGCTAGGGTATCAGGATGTAAGAGAAAACAAACGAACAGATAGACTTGCGATTTTGGCTGCTGTGGAAAGCGATTGTGTGATGGACCAGGCTGACATCCTGAAATCCCCCATATGGCAGAACGAGTAACTGACTTCAAACGACCAGTTCCACAATTTTTATCAGATTGCTAGAACTTCAAGTCAAACACGATCAAGCTAGCCAAGAGATCAATGCCGGAAGCCAAATAGGAATAGTCAACCAACACAGACCTGATGTTGTCAGTCGCTACACGCTCAAGGAAATACTGAGGAGGGGATCTGAGCACTTATAGACTAATATAGTTCTATTTTCAGTGAGGATGATCTGTTAATTACCTAACTAACATAGCAATACGCATGGACTGGCTCGCAATAAGCATGGACTGGCTCACAATCCTGGACACAACATTCTAGATCTCTTATATTATTCAAGGGTTGCAATATCCGGTTGTGACCTCTGACCGTCGTCTTTCATTCAGTTACCGGATAGATCACATGATACATGATTGCAAATGTATGTGTCCGTATTGCCTCTCAGCTCGAAAATGTCTGCAACTTAGCAAATTCTAGTTACGTGTCTTCAGTAGCAAGGAGTATACATGTTCAGACAAAGTAAATTATATGACCCCATTTTATTCCAGTATTTCTATAAGTCTGTTCTGATAATCTGTGCTGACAAGTGGTAGAGTTAATGCGTCGCTCACAAGCAGATAGCTTCCAATTACCATAGTATGTTTTGATTTGAATGCCTTCATTCACGATCAATTATTTTGAAAACTGTCTGTTGCATCGTTATGAAATTTTTCCAGCCGTCTTATATTTACCCCCACCCAAGGAATATGTCTTTGATAAGTCCAAAACCAACTTAAATCATTGAAAGCGGCAACATTCCTTTGATGTTTTGCTGAACAACTAGTGATTTCTCGCTAAAAAAGTTATGTTTACGGTAATGGGAACCTGCAAATTCAGATGACACACAAAGGCGTATCCGGATTCGTATGGGAGTGGGTGCAATGAAAGAAGTAGCTTACAATCGACAGGGTCGGCTGCATTGCACCGGGTTCTTATCCCATATGGCTCAGTTTCTTTCCGCAGCGCCGAAAGCGTCGCACAAAGCACGAATTCCGTAGCTGCAGCGACGACCCTCGGGAGTCTCCGAAAAAATGCACTCTTGAAATGAAGGACGCGGCCCGGAATTGAACATACAACCTTCGGAGCCCGAGTCAGACGGCTTGACCACTTCACCACGGAGAATCCCGAGAGGGGTGCAATGTGTAATATTAGTAAAGACAGAGCATTTACAGAGGCATGGGGTAAATAATTTGTAAATTAACAGGAAAGTAGAAGGAATATATTTCTTACTTTATTTTTCATTTCCTTCTTTCTTCTTCAGCTGCTGGTTAATAAAGTGTACACAAGTATTAATGTTAGCTTTTTATATTGAGTTCGTGAAAACTTCCAAATAGTTGTGCGTTAATGTGCGTATAAAGTGGCCAGAAATGATACCGCAATTTAGTCGTCATGTGTCCATTTTTAAGGATCTGTTCAGCTGTCTGTGTAGTTTGTTCACACGTACACATGGGTGACAGACCCGATTTGAGTCTTCGTGAAAGACTGTCTACTCTGCTGTTTACCGTTCAGAGACGGAACATGATTACTTGTTTTGCACTATGAAAATAGTTGTCAGTGTTTCGTTTATATTGAGGCAACTCCCCCGATGTGTCTGGCACCTTGCCGGGGTGGGGGAGCTTGCGTCTCCCATTGACCCCATCTGCTTGCCGATGGATGAAAACTACATATCGGACAGCTTATGGGATAGGGGCCAGACTAAGAGAGACACAACCTGCTGCTCTGCAGGTAGACTGAGGATAGCAGTCAAAAGATTAAATCAGGTACACGAAGGCAGAAGACCTTGGTCCGGACAATACTCTAAGGCACAAACCCTCAGATATGAGAGCCGGGCCGATACCCACCTACCGAAAAATAGAGGTGAGATACTGAGCAAGCTACATGCTCAGGTCTGATACATGTTCGAAGGCTCTCAGCTGGGGGATATGAGGGATTCCCGGATGAGAGAGTCTGGCCGTTTCTCGTTCACTGCTGCACGAAGGTAAGGTGCTGAGCCGGCAGCACATGTAGCCTACTTCGTGAGCGAGTACACAAAGTAAGAAAAGTGCTCCAGTCGAACGAAATGGTTACGAAAACTGTCTGTATCTAACTCATAGAGAGTGTAGACAAAAGTGGAAAAACGTCTCAATAACACGAAATGGAACGCACGGCGAGCGAACCTATTGCGTGGTCCGAAGTCAAAAGCAAAAGCTTACCGAGTGGATGTCGCCGGCAGTCTGACAATTCCTGGTGTATGCTTGAGCGACCAGTGGCAAGCGAGATGCCCAACACATGGAAGTGAGGAACTGAAGCAACCATGAGCAGGACGTGGCAACTCCTCGGGTGATCCCAGCCTCAGAGCAATATGTGCCAGCTCTGCAATTATGGAAGCCTCCTTGGATAGCGAGGGAATGCCCATGGTCTGCCCCTGCCTTCCCTTGAGGGCTGATGTCGTTGACCGTTCTATCTTGACCAGCTGAGATGTGGGCGGTATCACAACAATAAGTCTAACGTGCCTTGAAACCCGAGGAAGGCTAACCTCATTAAAAAATGCCCGCCGAAGCCGGAAGTGCCGTCCTACGGGTGGCAAAATATAAATTGGCACTACGCATTTACTTGAGGGCTGATGTCGTTGACCGTTCTATCTTGACCAGCTGAGATGTGGGCGGTATCACAACAATAAGTCTAACGTGCCTTGAAACCCGAGGAAGGCTAACCTCATTAAAAAATGCCCGCCGAAGCCGGAAGTGCCGTCCTACGGGTGGCAAAATATAAATTGGCACTACGCATTTACGTCCGAGTGAAACGTCTCGTCCAAATGTCTCTTGTGCTAGGAACAGCTCTGACTACCTAGTTTCCGAATGCCGCTCTTGTTCGGAACAGCGCTGACTATGTAGTTTTCCGAATGTCCGTCGTGCCTGGAACAGCTCTGAAGGGCACAAAGACAAGCACATGTCCGAACCGAAAACTCGCTGAGTGGATACCGTCTGCAGACTGGCCTGTTTTGTGCGGGAGTGGACCGTGGTGAAGGAACGCCCAATATATTGAAGGGACGATTTAAAGCAGCCATGAGCAGGACGTGACGATTCCCTCTGTAAGCCCAGCACCCGGGCGCTATGTTGCCCCCCTATGGGCCCTTTACAAACTATGGACTTCCTTGGGC